>JAJMCD010000011.1:0-288024 GCA_030584985.1 Saturnispora galanensis | reverse complement strand
GTCCAATTGACAAGAGAAAGTAAAATACTCAGTTAAAGTCGTGTCCATCCCATTATTGAACCTTAACCACGCAAGAATTCCAAATACCCAACGATACAGAATGAATATCATCATACCCAAAGGGGGTTAGCAACCTAGAAACGGGTCAACGCTCCTGAGGCCTATAAAATCAGTGCAGAATATACCCTTTTCTCAGAAAAATGGATGTTTTGGATTTGCTGTACATTTAGAAATAAATACAGTCAATCTAAACACCGCTTTGGTAAGTTTGTGTAAAGTTGACAAATTTCAAATAAAGCTTACATCATTTACGTAGAGTTTTGGTAGACTTGCCACTTATGTAATCTTCTTTTCCCGGACTTGGTGAGTTGTCTTGTCTATTGAGGTAGGCAGCTTCAATGAATATGGCAACCTATTCCTGATTTGGTAATCTTTCTTCCAGCCACCTCCAGTGTTTTACGGATTATGTAAGCTTTACCAGCCACATCTAACCACCAATGGATTACGTAAATTCACATTCGCCACATCTTGCGGTCGTCGGATTATGTTATTAAGTCTTCACCAGCCATAGTTGGTTTTTCCTGATTGTGTAGGCTTACTACTGTATATGGGAGTTACGGTCGTAACAGGGGGTAGATAATGTCGAATAACGCCAGTTTCTACCATTTCAGTGTATTTTATGGGGTATTCTATGGTTTGCAGTGGCTCATTGCCTCAAATAGTGGTGCACTGTTTCAGGAACTAGCTAGACCTTCTTGATCCGTGTCTTAACAATAAATTGGGGTCTTTTATATTAAAATCTTGAGTATTAAATGGCATGAATTCCTTGTCAACTCACGGCCTAATATTAACCTTAACACGGTTCAATATTTGTCTTAACACAGCTTTTTACTTGCCTTACTCTATATTACAATAAGCAAGGCCGTGCTCATGTTTCAGCTATAATAACACACATATCTCAACCACTTTGTCCTCCTTTGAGATGTATTTCATGTATCGTACCACCTGTAGACCCTCCACTCATACATTTGTGTTGTATAGGAAACAGGGAATCCACCTTTTTTGACACGGATTTATTAAAAAGTTACATCAAATTTTGTATCCTTTAGGAAAGAATAGCCTATGATTTAAGAAAGATCTCTAGGAGACAATTTTTTCCTTTTTTTTTACAATTAAATTTGACCTATCTGTATATCAAATTTCAGTAACAGCTTGTTGAGTTGAAAATCTTATTTTGTGTTAGTTGTCAACCTTTTTTTTTTTCTACTTTTTCCTTTTTTTTTTTTTTGGCTTAACGGTCAACTTGCTCCGAAGGTGGCCAGTTCAATTCTAACTTATCACCTTACAATGTTTACATGTTGATTTTTTTTTAAAATCTTGTTCAATATCCACTATCTCCTTAATGAGTATATCACAATCGCAATCACATAAGCTCTCGGAGATGCCCCCACTGCCCACAATTCCCAATGTTCAATTGGGGAATACGATTGGTCATGGTGGTTTTGGTATTGTTAAATTGGGCAAAATCAAAGAGATAAATAATTCAAAAAGTGGATCAATCTATGTTGCCATAAAGTACATTTACCTACCATTAGCCAAGGAGAAGGGTGTTTTACTGGATCATATTGCAAAGGAAGCATACATTCAAAAGGCTGTTTCAAACCACCCGAACATCATAAAAATGTTAGATTTTTCGTTTAAAGATCAATGGTCATGGATTGTATTGGAGCTAGGACAACAGGGAGAATTGTTTGAGAAAATTGAGCCTGATATTGGAGTTGATATTGGCGTTGGTCATTTTTATTTCACTCAATTAATGAATGCGATAGACTATATCCATAAGAAAGGAGTTGCTCATAGAGATATAAAGCCCGAGAATTTGATTTTGAATAAGAATGGTGATTTGAAGATTACAGACTTTGGCCTAGCAACAGTTTTTAAGAAGGGTAATGGGCCTAAGAAAATGAGTAAAGAATCATGCGGTTCACCATCATATGTTGCACCGGAAATCGTTGAAGGTTCATACGATGCTGAGATCGCGGATATTTGGTCCTGCGGTATTGTGCTTTATGTCCTATTAACAGGTAAAATAGCATGGGAAATGCCATCTATTGAAACTGATCAAGATTATGCCCAATTTGTTGCCCAGAATGGGACCATTTTGAGTGGTGGTTGGTCGAAGTTGGATCTACCCGTCTTGGCACTACTTAAAAAGATTCTGAATCCCGACGTTACCAAAAGGGCCACCATTGACCAAATCAGACAATCAAATTGGATGATGAAAGATTTTGGCTTATTGAATGAAAAGGGACTATGCAGAGATCCCAAGAAACTAGCAGCGAGACTAATGGTCAACCTGTACATCAATTTATCCGATGCTGAGTTTGGAAAGGCCACACAATATTCTCAATTTAAGGAAAGCGGCAAGAAACATCTAGATACCCAACCCCCAATGCAAATTGTCGACGATTTAGACAACGCCAAATTGCATACGGATAATTATATGGCCATGTCTCAAGTGGAATATACGTCAAATACCAAGAGGAAGAAGTTGAAGAAGTCTCATGGAGAGTTATATCAAAGAGAGCTGGATTTGATTTCAATGGATCCGGCGATTTTACAATTTTGCAAGCAGGAGTCTCTAGATATGGAAGAGAGAGAGCAAATGATTGATATCCAATTGGAGAAACATACGAGGGAAATGAGAAAGAACCCGGAATTGTATGCCGACAGAATGACACGTTTCTTCTCCTTTTCCTCTATGGAGGACATCATGCAGTTGATCATTGAAGTCTTGAAGCAGCTGGATATTTACGATGCAGATTTGGATTTCGAAATCAAATCAATTGCTTCTCAAGTGAAAAAGAACCCAGATTATAAGGGAACAGTCAGGTTTCCTGTCAACTTTATAGATGATACAAACAGTGCATTGGTTGGGGAGATCACTATTTCACGCATGGCCGATAATTTGGAGGCAAAGAAGGTCGAATTTATTAGAAAAATGGGTGATCCTCTAGAATGGAGAAGATTATTTAAACGGGTCACCATCTTATGCAGAGATATTGTTTATTACCCTGAATAGGGTCTAATTTTTATAGAATCCAATAATTGCTTTGCATGGTACTTGATGATTTATTTTCATCTCTCTGCCAAAGATTAAACGGAAGTGGACATACCAAATAAATATATCGATGCTCCAAGTCCAAACTCATAAGCTGACCTATTTTCATCACCTTTTTACATGCCTTCCCGTTTGAGTTCTTCATGAGCACTTTTTACTCTCCCTTCAACCTGTACAATCCTTTCATTTTTGATTTATGGTCATATTAGATAAAATTGAGCCTGGTCCCGACACGTTCCAGATTCTATTGACGACGGACAATCATGTGGGGTACATGGAGGAAGATCCCATCCGAGGAGACGACTCCTGGAGGACATTTGAGGAAATCATGAAGTTAGCCACAGATCGGGACGTCGACATGGTTATACAGGGTGGTGATTTATTTCATGTTAATAAGCCAACAAATAAATCTTATTACCATGTGATGAGGATTTTAAGAGAATACTGCTGGACCAGAAAACCAATTGAATTTAGATTACTTTCGGATCCTGGTAATGCAATTGCCACTAAGCATTTTGATTATCCTGCAGAATATGATGCTAATGTGAATGTTGGTCTACCGGTGTATGCTATTAGTGGTAATCATGACGATGCCACCGGTATAGATATGATTTCACCTTTAGATTTATTGGGTGTTGGGGGGTTGGTGAATCATTTTGGTAAGGTTTTGAACAACGAGGATATCAAATTGTATCCACTTTTGTTCAATAAAGGAAGCACATACTTGGCATTATACGGGATGCCAAGTATTAGAGAAGAGAGGTTGTTAAAGACGATGGCGATGGGCAAGCTTGAATTTTTGGAGCCTGATACAGATGATCGATTTGAGTGGTTTAATTTGATGTGCCTTCATCAAAATCACGTGCAAAGGCCCGGGGTGAAGGTTTTACAGGAGAATCTATTGCCCACGTTTTTAGATTTTATCCTGTGGGGTCATGAACATGAAAGTTTGAATTTGGCCCAAAATGGGTTGACTGGGACAAATATTTTGCAAGCAGGTTCCTCTATTGCCACGTCTTTGAGTGCGAGTGAAACTGGGGAGAAGAATGTTTTCATCTTGAGCATTAAAGGGAAGAATTTTTCCCTTGAAACGATTCCATTGAAGTCTATTCGACCCTTTGTTATGAAAGAGGTGTCATTGCGGGAGGCCAACATTAGAGCCTCCAGCTTGAACAAGGATGATGTTTTGAATTATATGATTTTGCAGGTCAATTTAATGATTGACAATGCCAACCGTACTTGGAAGGAAAATAATAAGGAGTTGTTTGACCAAGGCTTAATGAATGATTCCGACATACCCTTACCGTTGATCCGGTTGAGAGTGGATTACAGTGGTGGCTACGAGGTGGAAAATCCAAGGTATTTCTCAAATCGGTTTGCTGGTAAGGTTGCCAATGTTAACGATGTTGTTATTTACCATAAAAAGGATAAGAGGGCATCGATGAAGATTTCTCAGGAGGATATCCCAAAAGACGAAGAAAATGAAGGCGTCGCCTCGTTGGATGACCCCCTAGCTAATAGCTCGAGAACAATCATAGAATTGATTCGCAGTGATTTGAAGAAAGACCCGTTGATTATGCTCAATGGAAGCAAATTTGCAGATATTTTGGAACAGTACATGTCCAATGACAGCAAAGAACTTATTACTGATTATATTAAGGAGGAAGAGAAGGAATTCATTGATTTATTGTCGAAAATGACAATTGATGAAGAGGCTAACAAGGAATTATTGAATCAAAATGGCAAGAAAGTTAGATCCAATTTACGTACCCTTGTCAAAAGTGTAAATGCTAAAATCCACGCCGCCGAGACTCTACTGGAGTCCCAAGAAACACAAGACCAACCAAGAACCAACAACGAGAATACCAAACCGGTCAAATTTACAAAAAGACCCCCAAGAAAAGCTAAAAGCAAGGAAATGGTTGTAGACAGCGAGGATTCAGACCAAGACTCCGACTTCACCGTTTTGGAAAAACCACCTACAGCAAGAAGTAAGAAACCCTCGAAACCAAAATAGAATAAAATGCTGAGCAACAAGAAAAAAAACCTCCCGTTTCGACGTGGCTTTTCTTGCTTATAGTTATGGGTTTCTTCAAGAACGTTAAGGAGTTCATTCATAACATCACAACCAATGATCATTACGCTCCTTATAAGGAGAAAAAGGGGTCTTCTGCGTCGGCTTCTCCATTGAACAGAACAAGAAATTCATCTCAAGTGAATTTAGCAAACAACACTTCAACCACGTCTCTTTCTAATGCCAGAACCCCATACAAGCCGGGGTTGCGTTCCAAGTTGCAGAATGACTCTCAAATTGAGTTGAGAGACTACTCTCAAGGCAGAGAAACAATTAATATTGCGGAATTATGGGATAAAATTGAAGCTTGGTTGGACAGAGAATTCCCTGAATTAGGGGACGATTTGTCCTCCGGTGCTACAGCAAATGATCTGAATGCCTTTGAATCGGATTTGGGGATTGTTTTGCCATTTGATTTCAGAGCTTCATATCAAATTAGAGATGGTCAAGTTTCTATGGGTAAAACCAGAGGGTTGATTTACAGCTACCCATTGTTAGATTTGGAGAGCATTGCGGCAGAAACTAACATCTGGAGAAAGATGTTGCAATTACAAGAAGGACATAAGATTGGCGGCTCAAATGTGAAGCAAGGATCATGTCCACATGACTTTATTCAGGAAATTACCTACAGCCCAGAATGGATCCCAATCGCCAAGGATAACGTTGGTAACAATATTGGGCTGGATTTAGCGCCGGGTCCAAAGGGTCAAGTTGGTCAAATCATTTTGTTTGGTAGAGAGTATGATGTCAAGTATGTTGTTGCTGATTCCTTCTCCCAATTTTTGGATGACCTGTATAAGAATCTTGAATCTGGTAGATTTGAAGTTACTGAGGATGAAGATTTGGCTTATGTTGACCAAAGGGGTAACCAATTGAGTTATTTTGATGTCTTGAAGGCCAAGTCAGTTCAAAGAGCCAAGGAATTGGATCCTAGTTACAGATCCGAAGAAAAGCCACAAGTTAAAGATACCGACTTGATTTTGCCAAAGAGACAACAACAGCAATCACAATCGGTTAAGGAGAAGTCTACTGTTAATTCATTAGATGTGGCTGATTTGCCAAAGGAGAATTTGATTTCACCAATTGTTGATTCCCATAAAGAGACATTGGAGGACCAAAAACAGCCAATTATCCCACAGAGAAACATTAGCAAGGAATTGATTGCTAATAACGATTCATTTGTGATTGATGAGGAGGAAGATGAAGAAGAAAGTGAAGACATCAAGGCAGCTGTTGAGCCAGCTGTTGAAGAGCCAGTTGTTGAGGAGCCAGTTGTTGAGGAGCCAGTTGTTGAGGAGCCAGTTGCTGAGGAGCCAGTTGCTGAGGAGCCAGTTGCTGAGGAGCCAGTTGCTGAAGAGCCAGTTGCTGAGGAACCAGTTGCTGAGGAACCTGCTGAAGAGCCAGTCGCTGAGGAACCAGTTGCTGAGGAACCTGCTGAAGAGCCAGTCGCTGAGGAACCAGTTGCTGAGGAACCTGCTGAAGAGCCAGTCGCTGAGGAACCAGTTGCTGAGGAACCTGCTGAAGAGCCAGTCGCTGAAACTACCGAAACCACTGAAGAACCATCTGAAGCGGACCAAACAACCGATTCAGTCGACGAGTCAACCGCTGAGCAAGTTTCTTCTCCACCTGCAGCCGGAAACAACAACAAAAAAAACAAGAAGAAGAAGAACAAGAAGAGAAAGTGATCCACCTTCTTACCTTCATCCTTTTTCCACCCTTATATATAAAATTTGTATTTTCATTTCTTAAAATGGCCAGTTGCAGAATATGGTAGCGCCGAAAAATTTAATCACCACTCTTTATCAACAACAAACTCATCCTTTTGATAGCGGAATGTCGGAAACATCAAGCAGTCAGAGGAGCAGCCAGCGTACGGCAAGCGGATCAAAAACCTCCAATTCACAAGGAACCAGCCAGGGAAGAAACATCATTGCTAGCCACTACCAGATTGCTCAAAAGATTGGAGAGGGTTCATTTGGGATTATCTTCAAAGGATACGATCTTCTCAGGTCAAACCAACCGGTTGCGATCAAATTTGAGTCTAGAAAGTCGGAGGCACCTCAATTGAAGGATGAATTCAGAGCGTACAAGATTTTAAATTCATGTATTAATAAATATATCAAAAGCGGAGGACAATCCGATGAGGAAAGCAAGTTTATTTCAATCAAAGGTATACCCAAAGTGTACTACTTTGGCCAAGAAGGCTATTACAACATTTTAATCATTCAATTGTTGGGTCCCTCATTGGAAGATTTATTTGAATGGTGTGGACGCAAGTTTAGTGTGGCCACGGTTTCACGTCTAGCGATTCAGATGATTCAGAGAATCCAGTTTCTTCATGAAAACAACCTTATTTACAGGGATATTAAACCCGACAATTTTCTAATAGGAGCAACCAATGATGATAATGATATCTATTTGGTTGATTATGGTATGGTGAAACAATATAGAGATCCACAAACTCATGTCCATATACCATATAGAGAAAGGAAGTCATTAAGTGGTACTGCGCGGTACATGTCCATCAATACCCATTTAGGAAGGGAGCAATCACGAAGGGATGATTTGGAATCTATGGGCCATGTTTTTGTCTACTTTTTGAAAGGAGAGTTGCCATGGCAGGGGTTAAAAGCACCAACAAATAAATTGAAGTATGAAAAGATCGGTGAAAGAAAACAGAAGATTCCAATTGATGAATTGTGTCAAGGACTACCAAAAGAATTTGGAGAATATATGAGGATTGTCAGGTCGTTAAAATTTGACGAGGAACCAAATTACCGTTACCTTATCTCTCTATTTGAGGAGGTATTGAAGAAAGATCCAGGGGAGGTGGAATATGATTGGATGTCATTGAACAACGGTAAAGGTTGGTCGTGGTCAAAAAATAAGAAGATCAATTTGAACGGTTATGGATCCGGGGCCAAGAGAGAGGTGAGTGGGACGGCGAGAAAGATGTCATATCAGAGTCATAACAATATCAACCAACAAGGACAAGTCAAAAAACAACTCCTCCAAACAAATGAAAGAACTCGGTTATTGGAAGAACAGCGGGAGGATGATGACGACGATGAGGTCAAATCATCCTGTTGGCAATGGGCCTTGGGATGTTGTTGTTTAAGATGATTTCGTTGTCTAGTCCTAAAAGATGGCAGGTACAATTAATTACTCTAGACAAGTAAATCCATAACTTTCAATTAAAATTTCAAACTCCGGTATGATTGTCCGCCCTACAAAATTGGTCCCACGAAATTTCATGGGCTTTGAATTTTACTGGGAAACTCAATACGCGAACAAGTTCAATTCCCTGTGCGCATAATTGAGTCATTGGTATAAAAGGCCAAAGCCCTTTTCTTTTTCACTTTCTCTTTAATCTCCGGATAAACTCTTCTTTATAGAAATGACTTATCATATTAACACCAGAGTTGTTGGTACTTACCACAAGGACTCCCACTTGGCTTCTGTTCCACCTATTTACGTTTCCACGACCTTTAAATCCGTTTCTTTGGATGAACAAGGTCCTTACGATTATACCAGATCTGGTAATCCTACAAGAACCGCTTTACAGGACGCTTTACAGTCGATCATGAACGCCAAGTTCACATTGGCGGTCAACTCCGGTATGGCTTGTTTGGATGTGATCGTCGCCAACTTGTCACCAGAGGATGAGATGGTTGCAGGTCAAGATTTGTACGGTGGGTCCGACAGATTGTTACAGTTCATCAAAAAGAAGCACAACATCAACGTCAAGCAGGTGGATACCACTAACTTGGCAGTGATGAAGAAGACGATTACTAAGAATACCAAGTTGATTCTTTTGGAATCTCCAACTAACCCACTGATTAACGTGATTGATGTGAGAGCAGTGTGTGATTATGCACACAAGATGAACCCTGAATGTGTTGTTGTCTTTGACAACACAATGATGTCCCCATTATTGATGTCTCCATTGGAATTGGGTGTTGATATCCATTACGAATCCGCCACAAAGTACTTGAACGGTCACCATGACATCATGGCCGGTGTTTTGGCAACAAACAACAAGGAACTCTTTGATAAATTGTTCTATGTCATCAATGCCACCGGTTCTGGGTTGGCACCATTCGACTCCTGGTTGTTGTTGAGAGGGTTGAAGACTTTGTCAATCAGAGTTGAAAGACAACAAGAAAACGCATACAAGTTGGCCGAATGGTTGGAATCCCAAGGTTTCAAGGTGAGATTTCCTGGTTTAAAGTCTCATCCACAACACGACCTTCACTTTTCTCAAGCCAAGGGCGCTGGTGCAGTTTTGTCTTTTGAGACTGGCTCTGTGGAATACTCTTCAAAGATCGTCGACTACACAAAGATTTTCCACACCACCGTCTCCTTTGGGGCAATCAACTCTTTGATTTCTCTTCCTGGTAAGATGTCCCATGCTTCTATTGATCCAAAGGTTAGAGCTGAAAGAGAATTCCCTGAAGATTTGATCAGAATCTGTGTTGGTATTGAGGATATTAGAGATATCATTGCCGATTTGGAGCAAGCAATTGTCAAGGCCAAGGGCGCCAGAGGTGCCAAATTGTAATTGAGGAAGGTAGATAGATAGAGGAATAGAACAGGTTCAACACTCTGGTTTAGCATAATATTTTGGATATATTTGTAGCTTTTTTTTAGTATTTAACATGCTGGGAGCGTACTTAGATGTAGAAAAGTCTGTATATACTTGTGAAAGGCAGCAATATTTGATGATTGGACATTTTCCAATTTCACCTTCTCATTGCTGAACAGGTTCAACACTCTGGTTTGGTATAAATTTTGGATATATTTGTAGCTTTTTTTTAGTATTTGACATGATAAAAGCACACTTAAATGTAACAGAGTCTCTTTGTACCTGTGATACATCTGAATAATTGATAATTGGGCACTTTCCACTTTCACATTCTCCTTGCTGAGCGATTTTTTAAACTCCAGCCAATGGTCCGTTTCTTTCCGTTGACAAGCAATTCAACAACATCTTTTCCATTAAAGTGAAACAAGATCATCATCACATTTCTAAGTTACAATCCCCAATATACTGCACCTTAATCGAAACCTCCCAAACTAATTCACTTCTTTATCGCCCTAACCGGTGCACGGATGTTTTCTTACACCCCTATGGGGGTGGGGATCAAAATTTTTTCGAGTGGACCAATGAGATTGCCATTCATAATAAGCATCAAGATGTTGACACGCGTTTCAACGAGACAGTTCTCCCGTTCCTTATTGAGACCATCTTCAATCATCTCTGTTCATAGAGATACTCCACAAAACAATCAAAACCAAACTTTTGAATTCACAAAGGAGAATTTGGAAAGAGCATCAGTGATCTTGAAGAAGTACCCACCACAATACAAAAAGGGTGCTTGTATGCCATTGTTGGATTTGGCCCAAAGACAGATTGGGTTTACCTCGATTGCTGCAATGAACTACGTGGCCAAGATGTTGGATATGCCTCCAATGAGAGTTTATGAAGTTGCATCTTTTTACACAATGTACCAAAGAAAGCCGGTTGGTAAATACCACGTTCAAGTGTGTACAACAACACCATGTCAACTTTGTAATTCCGATCAAGTCATGGATACAATTGTGGCCAAATTGGGCATCAAGCCAGGTCAAACAACCGCCGATGGTAAATTTTCAATTGAAGAAGTTGAATGTTTGGGTGCTTGTTCCAATGCACCAATGATTCAAGTTAACGACGACTTTTATGAAGACTTACAAACCAAGGAAGAAGTGGAGAAGATTTTGGACGCTTTTGCCAGAGATCAACCACCAAAAGCAGGTACTTCCAGAAGGCAAGATTGTGAGCCATTCAAGGGTCCAAAGACATTATTAGAGGAACCATTGGATGTTAGAAAGATCACTAGAGATGATTTGTAAATCGATAACCTCCTCCTTTATTTATTTTTGTATAAATTGACATTCCCATTCCAATTATTGAAATTTGTGATTCCAGACCCACCTCTTTATTTTAGAAAGGGAGAATAATATGACGGTCATAACTTCGGATTTAGCCATTATCATGGGTCCTTTGATAAATAAACCCCTATTAACCCCACGTGAAGCCAACACTCTCACTTTTAAATTGGTGGAATTATTGATGGACTCTGAATGTGACATTGATACGTTAAAGTTATTGACAAGATATCTTTCTCTTCAAGCATATGAGGATTTAATCCAAGAAAGAAACGCAAACCATCTCTGTGGTTATCCTCATTGTTGCCATCGTTCCAACGATATCAAATTGACCAATAATGCACCAATTATCAAGTCATTGAAATTGTCGAGCATTTATAAGACAAGCTATTGTTCAAGAACCCACTATCAATGCAGCGAGTTTTACAAGGCTCAACTATCCCCTGAGGCTCTATTTATGAGGACAGAACTAGACAAAGAATGGTTTTCCAATGGTTCAATGGAATCACAGGTCAAAATATTGGATGAAGGATTGGATAATGTCTTAGATGAGATGGAAAAAGTGAGTTTGTAGAGCGCCGGGGTGGCATAAAAGGTGAATTTGTGGCATGAATGAGCTCCTGATTATTAAGCGGAATGTCTACACTAAAAGTTTCCAATTGAATGTTGAGAAATGGGATTTCTGTTAAAGAGTAGATTTGAGGATGATCTTGTGGGTGATCTTGGAGATGATTAACGATAATATGGTGGTTTTCATCCATCAGCAATGCTTACAGTGGAAGAAAATAGTTCCTATTTCCTTGAACAGCATATCCCAACACAGTAGACAAAGGATAGCTTGAGTCATCGGGAGAGGTGAACGGGAGAGTTGGTCCGTGGTAAGGGAAGGTGATATTGCGAATATTGAATGTCAACATGCCTTTTCACATGTACCGGTAAAGCCTATAGTTGAAGAGGACAGTTTACATTTTTGGAAAAGCAAATACGGACTCTGGTGACATGCCAGCTTTCAAAATTGTTTAGCAATGAATCTATTTACAGAATTGTTTGCCAATTATACTTTCACCCGCTGGACTGATGTCACTTACCACTAAAGACACCAATTTCCATTTTTTTGAACAGTATGTCCGAATTATTAACCCAAAACCTTTTCAGATGGGGTTTTCAATTGTTTATGAGACCTTTTGGATTATCATCCACATCTTAACCCACATCGATACAATATAATTTAATTTACGATTAGCGATAAGGTATAATGACCTATTTATACAAACAATCGAAATATGCATACACATATTCATTGTTTTTCCTTCATACACAGGATTATGGAAATACTCTAATGACTTCAATGCCGCTTAAGTATTCGATAAATGCAACTTAAAGTATGGAAAATCTCTCCGTCTTTTTTTACCGAGATATCATTTTTGAGCACATGAGCACCTATTTTGATCCATATTACTCACATCTCTTATCATGAATCAATCACTGTTTAAAGGTTCCGAGAGACTGTTGGGAGTCATCTTTGACATGGATGGGACTCTGACAAGACCCCAAGCCTGGATGTTTAAAGAAATGAGAGAAGCCTTGCATTTACCAGATAAAACAATCGATTTATTAGATTATGTTGCCAGTTTACCTGATACACCGTTCGAGGATGTTTATTTGGATCCAAAGGGAGATATTGCCTTTGAGTTTCCACCATCATGTAGAGAAGAAGCAGAAAACCGCTTAAGATACGTTGAATTCAAAGCGATGATCAAACAAGAACCCACCAATGGGGTCCAATCCGCACTGAAGAAGCTCCAAGATAGTGGGATCCAATTGGGTATCTGTACAAGAAACGTTCCAACCCCAGTGGACCACTTTTTGAAGAACGTCCTGTCCGATTTTGAATGGGTGGGGCCGATCGTTACAAGAGATTTCAAACCAGCTAAGCCATCACCAGAACCATTACTTCACATCATCGACCAGTTTAATAAATCTAGTGATGTTGTAATCAAACCTGAGAATGTTATCATGGTGGGAGATTCAATCGATGATATGCAAGCAGGAAAAGATGCTGGCTGTGGGTTGGTGCTGGTGAATCATGGTGAACATGGTAATGATAAGGTCCCAGAGTTGGTAGACGTGGATTTAATTATTAAGGACTTTACGGAATTTTTTGACAAGCTGAACGGTGCCTTGCCCAACCTATAGGTTTATTTATTTATTTATAAGCACACATTGTTAAATGAAGATTCAAGATAAGGAATATCCAGATAATTGGATGTTTCAATAAAAATTTTAATTTTTGTGCTGAAACAAACTACTAATAAAATACCATCATATTCATCTTGTATTTAACTTAATGGACCCATCATGCTCTAGATTCAACATTGGCTTTGGATGGTAATTTGTCATTTCTCTTTAACGTTTGCTCATTACTCTAATTATTTCATTCAACTATTTAACATGGAGGATTAAACTGATGATCCTTCAGCAATTCTCGTAAGTCATGATTAGGCAAGATGTCAGTGAATGGACCAACTTGCAACTCTTTTTTCACTTTTAACAACCTGTTCAAATTTTCCCGAAATTTCATATGGTTTGATTGAAATACAGGATGTAAATCTTGTAATATTAGCTCTTGCTTAGCATTAAACAGCTGGACTCTTTTATTAATCCCAGAAATCTTATCCTTTATACTTTTTTCACATTCCTTTATGCACCAAAACCAATCACCCTCGTCCTTATTTCTAAATCCCCGAATTTCATTCATTTGAGCCTCCCATTCACTCTCCCATTGCGCATACTGAGTGTATCGTGATTTAACAGCATCCAACTGGTTCATCTGTGTTATTAATTTATCATATTCATTTCTAACTTCAAAGATCCATCTTCCCGATTCTGTTCGCAAATCCCTATTCCATGGCGCATTGATAATATATATCGGTATACTGGTACCATTCACCTTCTTTAACTTAGCCCCTGAATGAGGCTTAGCCAACTTTGCCTCAAGTTTATCTAAATATAATGTACATTGTTTATGCGATATTATTGAAGGTAAAATCTCCTTGATATAAGCAGGATCATGTTGGGTTTTGTAGGGCCTTAAATCTAATGTTTTCAAGTAGATTGGCCCAGGTATTGCCCCTTCTATGACTTTACCATAATTTTGCTTAGCACCAACTGTCTCACCCGAATCTTTCTGGGAATAATAATATTTTGGGTTTATCTTTCTTAAAAGGGAAAGCTTATCTCCAGAATTATAACTACTTGCTACCAGATTGTTCATTTCGTTACACGATTCAATTTCATTCTTGATTTGTTCACCATTTGTCAATCCCATATTATTTCTAAACCTCTTTCTCACTTTGTTAATCAACTGAAATTTATCTTTTTTGGGGATATCAACATGTAGACAGTTTCGCAAAAAGACTCGATATAAATCTGCAACCAACCTTTTATGACCGTCATTGTATCTCAATGGTAAAACCATAAAGAATCAAGGTTCTGAAAAATCTTGAAAAAATGCTCATGATCCTAATTACTTTAATAATACAAATTTAGATATCATTCAGCGCCACTGAAATCACCCCTTTTGAATGGCCGTTGTACTGTCTGACAGTCTCTTTTGTGGATAAATCCCACAACCTCACATAATGATCTGAGCAGGCAGTCACCAAATAAGCGGAATCTGCACTAAATGAACAATCCCAAACCCAACGCTGATGGGGTGCTGCTAGAGTTGTCTCCAATGACCAATCATCTGTGGACCACACACGTGCTGTTCTATCAGCAGAACAAGTGGCCAGGTGTCTACAATCACTGGAAACAACAACTCTGGTTAATGGCTTGCTATCACTAGTGGCATACCATTGGTGATCAACATCTGGTTCCACCATACCCCAAACAACTACTTGACCCCTCTGTGTGGCCCCAATGGCAAAGGAACCGTCGCTTGCTAAGGATACGGATTGGAACGCTTCCTCATTATCCAATTGTAGACTTGAAACTGCTTTATTATCACCCAAATCCCAAACGGTCATCCTTCCCAAAGAATCACACGAAACCAATTCCCCCTGGTTAGGATGAACAACAACCTCATTGATTGCCGATGGGGTTTCCGATTTCATCAATCTTTCAACATGACCAGTTCTTAAATCCCAAACTCTGACTGTTGAATCTTCCCCACAAGAGGCCACCCATCGATGATCCTGAGGAAATGAAACACCTGTGACATTCCCTGTATGTGACGTAAATTCCAATGCCATTACACCGGTATTAACGTCATATACTCTAACATGTCCGCCACCACCAGCAGCAGCTAAATACCTCTTATCTTGGGTAATTGCAAGTCTATTCACTTGAGATTCACCATGGGGAAGGGTTCTAGAACAGACACCTGTGAGGGCCTCCCAAAACCGAATCGTATGGTCGTATCCAGCACTGGCTAATATAACACTCATAAACACTTGTAAGGAAGGGGGGATTCCCAGTATTTCCCACTGCGTGTTCATGATTCTCACAGACAAATAAAATTCCCACTAAAATTCATACAAGCTTTCCCACTAATTTTCATCCCTTCTCAATAATTTTCCCACTAACTTTCGTACTAACTGAGGAAACTTTTTTTGATAAGTCCAGGCGGTATAACAATACGTCATAAAAAGTTATTTGTAATCTTCTGTTAAATTATATAAAAATGTCAACTCATAAGGCGGTTACATTCAAGAAAAACGCAACCCTTGAAGATTTAACAGAAGTGATTTCTATCCCAACATCTGATCCTTTGAAGGGACAAATTCAAGTGGAAATTCACTCAATTGCGTTAAATCCAACTGATTGGAAACATTTTGCTGCTAAATGGGGTAGCCATGGTTCTGTGTTAGGTACCGATTCTTCCGGTATTATTACTAAAGTGGGTCCAGGTGTCGAGGGCTTCAAAGTGGGTGATTTTGTCTCTACTTTCTCTCATGGTGGATATTCTCCTACACCATTGACAGGTTCATTTCAAGAAGTTGCCAATTTGGATGCTAGCACCACGTTGAAGTATCCACACTTGAAGGAAGAAAACACCGGAGATGCAATTGACTCTTTTGACAAGGCAGCTGCTGTCAATTTGGCTTTAGCAACTGTTGGTATGTCTTTCGCTTATTACATGAAGCTAGAGTTTGATGACAGGTCCTTATCCAAGGAGTGGATTTTGATAGGAGGTGGTGCAACTGCAACGGGTATGATTGCAATTCAAGTGGCTAAGAAAGTTTATGGCTTGAATGTAGTCACCACTGCCAGCAGCAAACATACCGACTACTTGAAATCATTAGGTGCTGATGTTGTTGTTGATTACAAATCTGAAAACCCAGTGGCTGCTGTAGTTGCAGCTACTCCTGGTGGTCGCGGTGTTAAATATGCATTGGATACTGTTTCAATTCCAGAAACTTACAATCTGGCTAACGAAACCCTTACCACCAAAGGTGATGCTTATTTGGATAATCTACTGGCATTACAACCGGATGTCTTGAAAACTGTCAAGCCTAATGTTCACCTTTCCGGTACATTCGTTTATTTGATTGATGGGAACGACTTGAATCTGAATGGATTTGTTATCAAGACCAACGACGATATTGTTGCAAGACATAAGCAATATTGGGCCAGAATTAGTCAATATGTTTTGGATGGCACCATCAAATCACAACCATTGACCATTCTCCCTGGTGGATTTGACGCTGTTAACGAGGGGCTGCAAATGCTTCAAAAGGGTGTCCATGCTACCAAATTGATCATCAAGGTCAAATGATTCACGTTATTTTTGTGGCCATTGTTAATTCACCCATATTTTGTTTTGTGCACCTATGATTACTTATTTTATGAACATTTCGTTATTTTTATGCTTACTGTACCTATTTATTTATACATGACGTACAACTCAGAATATCTTTTTGATCAACTCCTTTTGTTCTGGAGACAAATATAGTGGATAGTCGATCTTGTATTTCACAATCAAGTCACCGTATTGACCTGGTTGTTTGGAAATTGGCATACCTTGACCTGGGTACCTATCTGAGGAATTTGGTTGAGTTGGTGTGCTTTTCGATAAGAACAATTTCCTACCGGGTATTGTTTGAATTTCCTTTTGGAAACCTAATAGAGATTCCTTGAATGATATTTCAACTGTTGCAATTAGATCGTTCTGGTCTCTGGTGAATGTGTCGTGTTTCTTTTCGCTCAGAACCAATCTAATGGTTTGTCTGACACCGTTCTTATAATCACCCTCATTTGGATAAGTGAGTTTAGTACCAGCCTTCCACCCCGGCTTCAAGTTTATTTCAAATATTTTTGATTCCGATTCTCCATTGATTCCCTTTCTATTAATCTTCAACTTCTTAACACCGCCATTGTATAATTCTTCGAGTGAACATGGAACGGTCAATTCCACAATTTCCGGTTCTGGTTGCCTTTGTTGTCGTTGTTGGCCTCCTCCCATACCACTGAAACCACCTGGCATACCACCTGGCATACCACCTGGCATACCACCTGGCATACCACCTGGCATACCACCCATACCGCCCATACCACCAAATGGTGAACCGCCTCTTCTACCTCCTGCACCACCAAATAGGTCTTCAAACCCGCCGAATTGGTTGAAAATATTGAATGCATCATCTTGAGTAAACTGGTGGTAACTACCACCTCCCATACCACCGAATGGAGATCCACCGCCCATTCCACCACCTTGACCAGCAAATGGATTCTGTGGTGCATTGCCTCTGGCTGCTTCTAAACCATAATCATCGTAGACTTGTCTCTTGTCTTTATCACTCAAAATTTGGAATGCTTCACTCACTTCCTTGAACTTTTCCGTGTCACCTGTGGGTTTATCAGGATGATACTTCAATGCCATCTTTCTGTACGCCTTTTTAATTTCTGCATCACTTGCAGAGGATGAAACCCCCAATAAGTCATATAATTTGGTTTCTTTAACCATTTCTCAATTTGAATCTAAAAAGACGAAGGTCCCGTGGTGGTGGAACATTCCCACTTTTAAACCCCAAATTTAAATCTGATGATAAAAAGTTTCTAGAAGGTTCCAGATAAAGTTTGGTGTGAGGAAGATTGCGTAAGATTGCGCAACGTTACGTAAGATTGCGTAAGTGTAAGCACAACGATAGATGCCATTTAAATACTGACAATGGAAGATAATAAAGACGTTTAATGGTTATTTAGGGGCAAATACGATGACAAAATTCGACCTCCAAAAGAGCAAATAATCAAAGATCTCATTTGATACCCAAAGAACAGATATTCAAAGACCTCATTTGGGCCAACATTTGATCGATTTCCACATCCAATTGACCGTTTGCATATTGATCTCTGGTGGCAGGATCCAAATATTGTTGAACTTGGGCTAAACGGGCATACCCCTCGGTACAGAATCTCAATTGAATCTTGACCAAAGCCTCAAAACTTGGATCGAAGTAAGGGACTCTTAAATCTATCAATTGTGGGATTTCCGTCTTCAATTGGGTGTTCAGATCCTCAAACACTTCCTTGGCCAGTTGAAGTTCTCTTTCTGCTCTTGGCAATTTCGAAGCATCCTTTGCTGGCTTATCAACCAACCTACGCACCTTGGATTTACATTGTTCATAATCCGTTTTTTTATGAGATCTCTTCTTAATTGCTTCATTGATTTCGTTGAAATACGTGCTGAATTTCGTGATAGGATCCAACACCGTTTCTCTAAATGGACCGTCCAATTGTTTCACAGTTTCCGAGTCATATTCCTGAACCGCCTGTAAATATAACCCTCCGACGTTTGGCCCCCCAAGTGTCCTTGCATCCTCGTATAGATTATTCACAGTTTCCCCCATCGCCACTTGAGCTGCAGTGACTGCTCTGAGTGAATCCAAATAGCCCTTGGTTTCCTTCTGTAGCTCTTTTCCAGCTTTCTCAAGCACCTTGTATCTCCTTTCTTCAATATCATACTCCTTGTCTGTCACTTTATCTCCCGCCTTCACCATCACAGAGCCACCTGCACGATTGACTGCCTTCTTGAATCCTTCCCAGGACATACTTTATAGTGATAACAACTTATTTGTAATACAAGGGGCAAAAAATGGGTGTGGCATAGAAGGCTGATTTTGGCTAACGTAAGCGGCTCAGCAGAGGTGATGTAACGGCTTCCATCTAAGGAATGGGGATGTTTGGTGTGTTGATATTGTGACAAGCAATGGGATTGGTATACACCTAATAAATTGGGGTAAGTTGAGATGAACTAAGTGTGGATACCCAGCGGGTGATGTAAAAGGAACATGCTAGGTGGCCTTTAGGTGGCTTTTTTGTGTTTCTTATTAAGAAATCCTACTTGAAAACTGATCAACCAGTTTATTGAGTTTAATCGAATTGGAATGAACACATAACTGCTATAGCTCACCACATTTTTTACTTAAATCAAATTACTTTATAATAAAAATCACACGGGGTTTATTTATTTCTTCTCCTTCTTCTCTTTCTTCTCCTTCTTCTCCTTCTTCTCCTTCTTCTCCTTCTTCTTCTTCTTTTTTTCTTCGCCATCCTCTTCGATATCCTCTTCAGCCTTTCTCTTCTTGTCCTTCTTTTCTTTCTTCTCCTTCTTGTCCTTCTTTTCTTCATCATCCTTGTTATCGAATAAGGAAGATTTGCTTTCTTGGATTTCAGGAGCCTTCAACTTATCTTCAGGAATTGCAGGTGGCTTGACATCTTCGTTAGCAACGTAATTCTTCTTCCAGTCTTCAGGTGTCTTTTCATTGACTCTACCATATTGATCCAACTTACCTTCGGATTTCATTTGCTTCTTCTTCAATGCAATTGGACCAAGACCCCATCTTCTTGGGTAGGTGTCTCTTTCCATGATACATCTCTTGACGTTGGCAACAATACCGTGGTCACATGATGTTAAGTCCACTGTGGACATTTGTGCAATACCAATGGCAATGGCTTCACCCTTTGTGGTCATCAAAACAACTTCATCGTAAAGTTCAATACCGTTTTCGTATCTCAACAAACCTGGGATCATCAACTTGGCACCGTAACAAACTGCATTGACAGCAGAATCCTTCACCACAATTCTCTTATAACCAACCAGTAGAGTTTCCAATGGCATGATGATCTTTCTCAAATATGATTCATCTCTTGAGTTATCATAAACCCATTGTGCATCCATAACATCATGAAGGGTCACAAGGTTGTCGTTTTCACAAAGTGCTCCTGATCTAACTCTTCTCAATTCTTGCATATGACCACCAACACCCAACAACATACCCAAGTGAACACATAAAGTTCTCATATATGTACCTGCTTCACATGAAGCCCAGAAAACACCAAGACCTCTCTCGTTATCAAATTCAAACAATTTTGAATCGTAAATGGTTCTGACTCTCAATTGTCTCTTGACTGCGGAAATCAATGGTGGTCTTTGGAACAAAGCACCTGTTAGGTTTTCCAATGCTCTACCCATGTCAGCTTGATCTTCCAATGCAGAATGTAATCTAACAATACAAACATACTCCTTACCAGCACCTTGTTGAGACTTGACCAATCTGGTGGCTCTATCAATACAGACAATTAAACAACCTGTAACCTTTGGATCCAATGTACCGGAGTGACCCGTCTTCTCCACACGTAAGATTCTCTTAATCCAAGCAACAACTTCATGTGATGATGGGTTTGAAGGTTTATCCAAGTTGATGATACCCGATTTAACATATGATTCAATTGGACGTGATTGAGGTGCACAACCTGCTGGGATTGGTGTATAATGTTGAGAACGCACCAATAATTGATCATAATTCTTCAACAGAAGTGGCCATTCTGAAGCGTCCAAAGGAGCAGCTTCAGTTGATGGTTTAATTTGAAAATCTGACATCCTTGAAGGAGAAGAAAAGGTCAAAGTGAAAATTTTTTTTCAGTATAAAGCATAATATTTTAAAAAATCGACTGTTGGCGAAAAACAAAAATGTGATTGACCTGCAAGCACTAAATAGTTTATCCACGCAAATAAATCATGTATCTTTTCATCGCATTGAGCGAATCACCAGTAGCATTTTAATACCAAACATGACAAACTTGAATTGCATCAAAAATTCACAATTTAAACATCCTTTTTATTACTTAATGATGAGGCTTTTGGTGTTGTGATTCCACTAAGATTTTCATTCTCCTTTGGAGAGTCCAATGGTGTCATGAGTGATACAATGGGGTCCGAAATGGGGTCTGAAATGGGGTCTGAAATGGGGTCTGAAATGGGGTCTGAAATGGGGTCTGAAATAGGGTTTGAAATCGGACTTTTCTCATCTTTGAATGATCTCAAAACAGGTTTAGTCTTGGCCGGTTTCAGAAGTACTGACAATGGCATATAAATCAAAACCAACCCCCCACCTGTGATACCACCCATGGCAAAAGCCCAAAATATGTGGAATATTGTCGAGAGTATGAAATCCAGCAAAACCCTCATCATCTTAACCCTTTATAAGCAGAAGAAAAATGATCATTATTTTAACAGAAAGTGTGAACTCTCTTCGTTACTTCGAATTGTCCCCTACTGCCCGCCCCGCCCTTTGAACGCGGAGGGTGCGGTCCTATAAGGGGACGAGAGCAACGACCCATGGGGGTTGGGGGTGCGATTTGATACTTCAAGCTCCCGCTACGGCCCCCATTTCATTTCAGTGAGGGTCTCCCTGTCTTCCGACGTGGAGATGTCATCTGGGTGAATACATATACGAAACGAACAAACAAACCCAGTGAGTTTGTGAGTGAGTGAGTGAGAGCTCGCATGGGGCTCCTAGTGTAAAATCGAATTCCTCTGTGGGTTCTTAAATTGTGCGTAAATTAATCTATTTGATTGTATATAATCCACACTTTGCTGCTATCTATAAACCTGTTTCTGTAAGCCATAATTTAAGAGCAGATTACGAATTAGCGGAATATCATCTATCTAATCAAGAGAAAGATTTTAGTATTATACAATACCTAGGTTATCAGCAATAAGATCCAATATCATAGGGTTAGCTTCCACCTTCAATCAATATAATGTCTTATACGAGCGCTACTTCCCTAAATTCCCCACGATAAATTCTAAGCGATGATATCACTGTAATAACAATGGATAACACACTATGAATACTAATACCTAAAGTAATGACTTGTCTAGCTTTAAACGTCATCGAACAGATTTTTAAAAGTGTACTGTACTAGTTTTGATAACATTGTGGTGTATAATGAATATACTCCATTTGAGTGGTGTATAAACATCACTAGTAACACCGAGGAACATATCATCCATCTATTCCACACCAATGATAAGCAATCATAATTTATCTATCAATGATGGTAACAGACCCATATTGATGCCAAATATAAACACTAATATCTTAAAATGTTGCTAAGTCACAACAATATCCAATTCTCTCTTAATATTAACTACTACAACCTTATTTAATAAATACACTGAGGACGACATCGGGGTTTGATATCGTCAGCTAATCATCTCCTAGCTCTTACCACTCACTCTGGACGCAAATCTGACCTCTTTGGTGCCACAAGCGGATGCAATTGACAGAGGTAGGTGAACGCCCACATCAAAACCATCATTGCAAGAGCCAAAGAAACCGTTGACCTCCAAACCGTCTGATCTTGTTTTGGTGCAACCTTCCAAAACCCTGCACCAACACCAAAAGTCACCAAAAGCACAACCAACACCGTATAACCCGACATTTATGAAAAGATAAGTGGTGATGAAACGGTGAAGAAATTAGCCATCTCCATTACATAAGCACGCTTTCGATAAAATGGCGCCTACTTCGACCTTGCAATGGCTTTACTCGGTGTTGAAGCCTTCGTATGATCATGCTGACTTGACGTATCAGGATGTGGTACTTTTAATTGACACTTTCCCCGACTTGGCGCTGAAAACAGACACTTTCACCCATCCTACAGGTAAATCTGAATTGATGCTGCAGTTATACTCAAAATGGGTTCCTAGTGATAGAGTTCTTGTGCCCAGTAGCACAGAATACATTCTTAAGATCCACATACCGCAAAAATATCCCCAATCCCCCCCTATAGCCTATATTGAACCGAAAAAAGGATTCATTTTGGACCCCAACGATGTTATGAATGATAATGGAGAATTAACAACAGAAACACTGACCACTTGGATCGAAAAGCACTCTAAAGACACAACGAATGAAGGCGTGGATCCAAGAGACAACAGATTCCTACTGTTGGCTCTGGAATTGCATCAATTGATCAGATCCGTACCATTTGTTAAGAAGCCACCGCCGTTGCCAACGAAACCAGGGGTGAGCAAAGTGATTGTGCAATCGTCATCTAATGATGCTGATGCATCCCCGGCGCCCGAATTACCGGTGGATTCAATGAGAAAGGCGTTATTGGACCAGGTTCAGTTCCAGTTCAATATGAGCCTATACACGCAATTGAGTGAAATGGATAACCAAGTTCTTGATAATCAATCTCGTATATTGGAATTTGCTCAAATGTTGAACACTGATTTGCAAGATATTGCCCAAAAATCTGGTGAATTAGATACTCAATGGGATAATTTGATGGAGGAGAGATCCAAGATGGAAGACCGGTTGAATTCTTTAGAACAGGAATTGAATGCTAAGGCAATTTCGGAAATAATTAGCACTCCAGAAGGGGATTCACTGAAATGCAACGTGGACGCTTATGCGGATTTGATCAAGTTATTGGAAGCCCTCTTTTTTAATAAAAAGCTTTCTTTGGTCCAATACATTACCACCATTAGAGATATTGGACACAAGCAGGCACAGTTTATGGCAAAGAAGAAAGATGCTATGGTAAATGGTTTATAACGTCGTTGCATAATCCATCTTATGTTTTATCTCTAATGTATACCCGAGCAGGAGTTTTAGGAATATCACGCGCTTAATTACAAGTATTGCGTGAATGTTGCTATGGGATGGATAAAGTCTTAGTCACATCTCTATGGTATTTGTGGTTATATTGATTATTGCTGAGCAAAAGTCCATTCAATGCTACAATCTATATACGGGAAGGATTACATAGGGGGTGATTTCCTTTAACAGAGAACAATTGAATCACAGCTTCTTCAATTCTTCAATCAACTCCAATAATTCCTTATCCCAATGTAATGGGAATGCCAGGTTATCCCTAACAATTGCATACTCATCATCGCAATAGCCCAAAGTGTTTCTAATTTCATCACTATGTAGTCCCTTAATTTTATCCAATTCTTCACTGGAATAATTACATCTACCTCTACCGAAGACAGTTGATTTCTCAGGATGATCTTTGAACCCCAATTTTAACTCAACACATGCCAATTGTTCAAAGTTGCCCTCGATGGCAATGATACCCACAGGCAGCAAACCTGCCCTATTCTTACGCGTGATTGCCTGGAAACAACCGTAATCAACAACAATTGAACCCTTAGGTTTCAACCCATGTAATAGCCAAAACTGTTTGTTTTTGACATGGTTAGTTGGTTGGCCAATGAACCTCGTATGTATTGGGACCTTTATTTCATCCATGTGCTTGAACTCTTGGATATTCCATTCATCAAATGCTAATTCACCTCTTGGAATTGGTTGATAATTCAAGATCTTTAAAATTGCTTCTGGATTTTCGGAATTACAGATGATTGTCGAAGTACCACCATTTGTAGCCAAATCGGCAGCTATCAATTTCGTTTCCATACCTCCTGTACCAATTTTGCTACCTGCACCCGACTTTGTGTTGACATCCAAATCGTTCATATCTTCGACAATGGCCACGGGTTTTGCATCAGGATTTGATCTTGGATCATCCGTATAAAGACAGTTCACATCTGTTAATAGAATTAAATGCGTTGCACCTACCATTCCCGATGTGATGGCACTTAGAGTATCATTATCACCGAATTTAATTTCCTGTGTAGAGATCGTGTCATTTTCATTCACAATTGGAATCACTCCCATATCAAGTAATTCCAGCAATGTATTTTGTGCATTCTGGAATTGGGTGAAGTTTAATATATCATTTCGGGTTATCAAAATTTGTGAAGTTAATAAATTGTAGTACTTGAACATATTATCCCAAAGAGACATCAACTTTCCCTGTCCAATAGCAGCCAAAGCTTGCTTTGCTGCCAACTTTTTAGGCTTTTGTGGAGTATTCGTTTGGATCATCCCCATCGCAATAGCACCTGATGATACAAGAACAATCCTATGGCCTTGTTCTCTTAATTTAAAGATCGTATCCACAAGCAAAGACATCATTGGAATTTTCGCATGATGGGTCTTATCATTCACAACAGATGAAGATCCCACCTTGATCACAACAGTCATATGTTCAACCATTTTTGATAAAGAAGAGTCATTTAGAGGTACGAAAATTTTCGGGTGATACCTAATTCGGTATAATGTTTAAATCGGGTACCAGAGACCCAATTAAGCCCCGGTGTAAGAAATTGATGGCGGGTGATTAAACTGACAGGTTGGAACTTTTTTAATGCTTTTACGATATAATCAATGGAGATTTAATGAAAATAGTATAATTGCTCATGAGCCTTTTAATGGAAAGTAACCTAAGTTGTCCCTTTTTTTACCCGATCTGTACCTAAATCAAGAGTATTTGTCAATAAATTTTTGTGGTTTAAATGATACCACACAAAGTGTCATTACTGTTCTTGAAAAGCAAGTTCATTGCCTTGTGTTTCTTATCCTCACCGTATCCGTATTTTTTTTAACCAGTGTTTACAGACTTCATCTGCTAAAATGATGAAACCAATTAACCATACGATCAAGGAGATCAGTTATAAGAACCCCAGCTATCTTCATTCTACTTGGAATGTCATCTTTGGGTTTTTGTATTTCTCATGGCCTTTCTCCTGTATGACAACGACGGAATTGGCCTTTTGTGCCATTGTATTTCCTACGGTGTCGGTTCTCTTAATGATGGGTGTCTACAACTATATTTATAGATATTTGAAGTTTGGGATCATGTTGGCCTATCAAGCAGGGTGGCAACTGTATTTGGAAAGTAAGAAGGTGTAACTTTGTGCATATTGGTAAACTAACCTTTAACGATGGGTGTGTCGCCAAACACAACCACAATTGTGATACGCTAGCCGTGGGCTGAATGTAAGTATATATATAGATGTGGTTATTTGTATTGTTAAAGAAGAACAAATATATTAGAGAGATATTAAATCTCAGGACTCAATATAGATCATTGTAATTACCGGTTAGAGTGTAATTAACGATGTGGTCGTTACTGCTAAAATCTTTATCCTATATCTGAAAGCTTCCAGTTCAACTATTAGAAAGATATCTCAAAGGAGTGGCTCGAAGACCTTGATTATACAGTTGCTTCATCGTTACCCTGAGCTTCATATAAGAAGGGGTGACCTGCTTCAGTCGTTTGCTATGTCATTGAGAATAAATGATTAGATAAATATCAAATGCAAAACCCCCCTTCAAAACTAGGGAATTTCATGAGTATAAAGGGTTCAAAATGTTCAAAGGTGGGACCTAAATGTCAAGGTCAAGTTGAACAAAAAAGGCGATTTTGTTGGGCCATTCAAAGTGCCTCTAAAGTCCTTCGTAATATCTCCCCTTCGTCATTATTTAAACTGCCAAACATCGTCTCATACTTACCACTACCTTCTTCTTGGGCCTTAACACAGAAACTCTTGAAGGCTTGGAAAACATTAATATTCTCTAATGCGGATTGTGAATATGGGTCTTCATCCAATTCATCCAAATCATCATAAAATTTGAATTGACCACTCTCAGTGAATTGGAAATCATCCAATGATGTACCCACGTCACCAGCCTCGCCATCATCAAAGTCGTCCAATTCGTATGTGGCTTCATTACCCCATTGTGCTTCAAAACCTGGTTCAAATTCCCTCCTTTTCTTTTCCAAATCTGTAATGGCTTGTGGTAATTTGATGACCAACTTTGCAAGATTGGAACCAAACGGACCAACAATTGATGTAAGTCCAATTTGGTTCAAACTATCTAATGGTACGCTTAAAACCGAGATGGTTGCCAAAATATTCAATTTCAAGTCAAATACTCTAGTCAACTTTTCACCAATTGAAAACCATGTATCCATAACAGTCTCAAATCTGCCTAAGGAGTGGATCTTTTCTAAGGAAGTACTTGGATCAACAACAATCGACGCCAATATCACATTGATAATCTGGATCTTTGTGTTGTTGGATTTATAGGCTTGATCCTCTGTGACTAGATACTTGATCGATTGTTCAATCAAAGTACCAACAAATTTCGAAGCTGATGACTGATCTAAAGCCAAGATGAAGTATGTAGCAAGTTCACTCATTTGACAAATATCGTTGGCGCCGATTTCTTCATCCTCATCTTCTCCAGGAACAAACATCAAAATCTTCATAATTAATTGAATCATAACATTTTGAACTTCAACGTTAGATTTGATCATATCTGTACCATGAACCATGTAATTCTTCAATGCAGGTAATGCATCCTCTAAAAATAAGGTAGTATCCTCTCTGACCAACATTTGGATAAATGAGCCAAACAATCTCCACATATTTTGAGAGACTTTTCTAGTTAAAAATAGAGTGTTTTCGATCAATTCACTACCCTCGGCATAGAAATCATCAACACCATTCTCAAAGATGTATTGAATGACAGGTGAATAGTATGGTTCCAAATTACCAATTGCGTCGGATGATTTTTCAAAATATAACAAGACGGTAATCATTGTATTTATTAACCCCAAAATTGCCGTCTGTTTATCAGTTAAATCATCAAAACCACCTGAAATATCATCAACATCCTGATTTGAAGCATCCCTCATTTCTTCTAATAATCTCAAAGCTTGTTCGCTCAACTTGGCCATCAAGTTTTCAGCAAATGGTTCCAATTGATCAGAAAAGGATTCAACACATTCTTGCATGACCATTGGGATGATATCCGAATCAAATTTGTTTGATAATTCTAACAATTGTTCCATGGTTGGGACAATGATATTAGCTAATGCACTCTTGAAATCCTCAAACTTCAAGAAGGCTTGTAAAGCCAAGGCTGATTCAATTTGAACAGGTAGTTGATCAACTTCACCAAAACATCCCATGACACCATTGAATAATATCTTGATATAATCTGGATCCTTGTATTCTAAGTCATCAAACTTCGAACTGACATTACAAGCTCTTGCTCTCAAGAATGGGAATGGTGACTGAAATTGTGGGAAGATGAATGTTTTTAAGAATGGTTCAATTTGGTCCTTCATTGGGGATTTTGGACTGATCAATTTATGAGCAATTGGTCCTAATATTCTAATTGCAGATTCCATATCCTTTGCAACTTCAATAGTTTGTTCCTTTTGACTACATTCGTTCAATTTTGTGTAAATGAACTCCATCAATGGTTGAAGGGCGATAGCACCTCTCTTTTCCACCAATGTGAATAAAAATGAAATGATGGCATTTTCTGGGGAAGAAGAATCCTCAAATTGGTCCAAAATGGTATGAATGTATTCTTCTGGATCCAACTCAAACATCTCTAAGGTGTCATTTGAAGGTCTGAAAATGTTGAATGTTAAATGGGAAATTAAGAATTCCAATTGAGGTTGAACCATCTCCCAAGTGTTCTTTTTCACACAACATTGTTCAATGAATGCAATCATATAATATAGAGAAGCTTTGGAAATCCATTGTTGTCCCTGATTCCATAGATGTAATTTTTCCATATAAACGGTGAACAATTGTGATAAAACACTGGATTCGAACAATTGTAAAAATTGTTCATATTCGAATTTTCTTGATAAGGATCTAGAGCCATATCTTTCATAAACTCTTCCCAAATTGTGAAACGCCCATTTTTGACATTTAACCCAAGGAGAGTTTGATCTATCATCCTCGGGCAATTTGTAGACAGATTGAGGCAATTGCATATTGATCACCTCCACATGAAAAGTGATCCAATCAACAACCATTTGATGTGTTTGCAAAATCTCGGGTAAATCCAAATACGTCACGAACTTGTAACACTTTAAGACTAATTTGACAATTTCACCGGATTCGTAAGTATCATTTTGTTGAGACATGACGGTCTTGGCCAATTCCAATAACGAAGGAAAATATTGACTGATGATTGGATCCAATCTTGAGCCTCTTACATCGTTTTTCTTCCATCTGAAAGATCTACATAATTCACTGAATCCTAATACACCGATGTAGATTGATCTCACATCACCTGAATTTGAAAGCAATTTCAAAATCAATTCTAAAAAGTTATTCCAGTGTTCCGGATAATCGTAGGCAACAATCATCGCCAATGCAGGTATCAATTGATTTGTTAAATGTCTGTCCAATTTCACCATAACAAACATGATTCTATCTCTAATGATTGGTTTTTCGTCCTTATCGATACTACCGGAATTCCAGCCCTTAATGATCTTGTTTTTAAAGTAGATGGAGCATGCTTGTTTGACGATTGGCGATACCTGAGTATTATCTAAAATATCCAGGCAAGCACCTAAAAATCCCACTTGTTGGGCAGCTTGAGCCAATTGACTTTCCGCATGTTTTCTAATTTGTTGATCTGATTGTAAGGTAGCTTGGAAGCAACCATGAAGCCCTTCAACGTCCATTGAAATCACTACTTATGAGGAAAGAAGGAGGATCCTATTTAGAGATCGAAAAATTTTCATCAACGGTTTTTCATGTGGCTCATGTGCTCATGAGTTATTTTGATGAAATAAAACAATGGACTTTCAGGTGTAAATCCCCCAATACTGTTCAACTCCATAAGGTCCTGGCTTTTTCCAATAATCGTTGTAAACTGTAAAAAAAATAATCTGATTTGGTAAAGTTTCAGCTATAGATTTGATGCATTTGAATTGAGCTTCAATTCCAGGAACGCCAAACGAACCATAATTTTGACCCTTTGTTGGCCAACCAGTTTCTGTAATTAATATATCCTTTCCGGGACATAAAATTTCCAATTTTGCAATTTGATTCCGTAAAAATAGACCGGAATTTTCAGGTTTGACATTACCATCCCAGTAAGCATGTGTATTGACAGCAATGAAATCACTGATTTGACATAATTGAGTGTTGGATTGATATGCAACAACAGTGTCTACATTCACCACGTTTCCATTCCAACCTTGACTCTGTAAAAGACTTTTAGCATTAGTGAAAGCATCGACTACTGTGTTGATTTGATATTCTCCCGAATTAATCCATTCGTTACCAACCGACACTGCGTAAATTGCTTCCCAACCTCTAGTAGAACCATTGACCTGTTGTGCTAATAATTTCACATCCTTTTCAATAGTGTCCAAGTAGTACAAGCCGGCCAATATCTTTTGATGGGGTTGAAGTATTGACAGAAGAATTGCTATACAATTGCAATCAGGGGCATAGACCCTTACTATATCAAAAGATGTTAACTTGGCCAAATCGGAGACCATTTGTGATTCAGATTTGTTTGCATATGCAACAACAGAAGACTGTGATTGAATGGAAGTAAAAGATTCACTTTTGGTGAAACTCAATTGAGCGATGGTTTGGGTGGTGATATAGGAAGTAGCGGGGGTGGCGGTGCTACTGAGCAGAAGACTTCCTGGGCTAGTTGTTATCCTTGAAGTTGTCGTTGATGAGTTATTTAGGTTCAAAGATGAGCTTAGTGGTAACCTAGAAGGTATCTCAGTTTTGTTTGAAATTGCACCTGTTGAGCTTGAATATGGGCTTAATAATATACTATTAGATATGAAACTTACCTCTGAATGTAAGTTTATACTGGAAGCCGAGTTAGAGCGCGAACCTTTATCTGAAGGCAATGTAAGGCCAATTTTACTGGAACTGTACTTTCCAGGTGAAATTAATCCTGTTACACTTGTTCTCACCTGTGATATCATCCCTCGCTGAGTTTCAATCAAAGGCTTAGTTAACCTAGTACTACTCTTCTTTGCCATTGAGTTTGAATCAGCACTTATTGTGCTCAGTACCTTAGGTGTGCGCGTAATTGGCTCATCCAAAACCTGTTCTTGTCCTTTTTTACTTAGAAAGCTGGTTCCACCTTGGTTTTCACTGTTTGTCGGTGCTTCCAATGTTAATTGATGCATGGCGGTGTTTGATTTTGTTGTACCGTTATTCAAATTAACAATTAGATTCAATGCCATTTTTTGTTCGTCTCCATCTTTCTCCTGGCTATAACCACCAAAGATACCGTTAAGAAGCAGTAGAAGAATAATAGTGATTTTCATTGATTCTTGAGCACCTGTATATTACTATATCTTGCACATTATCCCACCAGTGTAAAATTTATATAAATATCTTATCCATTCAAAAAGATTACGTCTGAATTCAGTTGGGTTTTGAACTGGTTTCAGCTTAAAATGCTGAGCGATTTTTCTTTCTTCCCAAGGAACCCCACCTATATGCAATTTCTAACGAAAGAACCACTACAGAATCATCCTTTTCACATTAATTGACCTTGAATATGCTCGTATGTCTGTGTGTCCGAATGTTCGTATGTACATATTTAAGGACCCTGATTCCACCCTTCATTCGTCTCGTCCATTTTTCTTCGTTTAAAGCATCTGCCTTTCATCATCCTTAATACCACCGGTACCTTAAACCTTCCACTATCACCTTCCTGTCAACATCTTCTCCTCTTCTCTTTTATATTACCACATGATTACCTCATCTCAGATCTATTTTCAATATTTTTTTGCACCACTCTTTTCAGAAGATGTTGAAGCAAATAGGTCCCCGATTGGCGCGAAGTGTGGTGTTTAAACGGTCCTTTTATGACGGTACAATGAGCTCTCTTGGATATGCCGATTTGGGCAAAGAGGCTCTTGAAAAGAACATTCCTACGGTGGAATTATCGTTTGATAAGTATGAATCACCGAAAGCCAGCACAAAACCTCCGGTGGTCTTTCTCCACGGGCTTTTTGGGTCAAAGAAGAACAACAGATCCATTTCTAAGCAACTTTCGAAACAGTCCGAAAGAGACATTTATTGTTTGGATTTGAGAAACCATGGTGATTCTCCTCATATTGATAGACACGATTACCCTTCGATGGCGTCGGATGTTTTTAGATTCATCAAGGAGCATGATTTGAAAAAGCCGATCATTATGGGTCATTCCATGGGTGCTAAAGCGGCCATGGCTCTGGTGTTGAGAGAAAAGGACATTTGTTCAGGATTGATTGCCATTGACAATGCTCCTGTTGACTTCACCTTCGGTAGAGGTACAGGATTTTCAAAGTTCGGCCAATACATCAGACAGCTTCAATTGATTGAATCCAATCGAAATCTCACCTCTCTCAAGGAGTGTGATAAGCTTTTGAGTCTTGTTGAACCAAAGCTGGAAATTAGACAGTTCCTTCTAACTAATATGCGCAAATCTTCCCTAGGTGGCTTCAAATCAAGGGTTCCACTGGATATCATTGCTAAATCCCTTGGAAATGTCTCGGGTTGGCCATTCAATTACGAAATGTCAAGATGGAGCGGAGACTCTCTCTTCATCAGAGGTACGGAAAGTGGCTACATTGCCGACGAATATATCACTTCCATTGGACTTTTCTTCCCCAGATTCACCCTAGACGACATTGAATGTGGTCACTGGGTCACCAGCGAAAAACCACACGATTTCCTAGCATCAGTCCTCAGATTCTTTGACTCCCGCTCCGAATAGCCTCTCAATCCCATGAGCACATGAACGCATGAGCTTTTCCGACTTCGGTTCCATGTGGAAAATGGGGATGAAAACTCCGATTTGCCCCCCCATTTTTCCACCACTTCTTTCTTGTAAGTAAAATGCTAAGATTCACTCAAAGAAGACTCTTCTCTGTTACACGTGGTGCCCTCACCAAGGAAGCTAAGCACGACGTTGTTGTGATTGGTGGTGGTCCAGGTGGTTATGTTGCGGCCATTAAGGCCGCGCAGTTGGGTTTTAACACCGCATGTGTTGAAAAGAGGGGTGCTCTTGGTGGTACTTGTCTTAACGTTGGTTGTATTCCATCCAAGGCTCTTTTGAACAACTCTCATTTGTATCATCAAGTGAAGACTGAAGCCAGTGTCAGAGGTATTGACATTTCAGGTGAAGTTACGCCAAACTTGGGCAACTTGATGAAGGCCAAGGAATCTGCAGTGAAACAATTGACCGGTGGTATTGAAATGCTTTTCAAGAAGAACAAGGTGACCTATTACAAGGGTACAGGATCTTTTATTGATGAACATAACATCAAGGTTGATCCAATTGAGGAAGGTGCAGAAGATCTCAAATTGGAGGCCACTAACATCATCATTGCAACAGGTTCCGAACCAACCCCATTCCCAGGTATTGAAGTTGATGAAGAAAGAATTGTTTCCTCAACAGGTGCCCTCTCCCTTAAGGAGATTCCAAAGAAGATGGCCATCATCGGTGGTGGTATCATTGGTTTGGAAATGGGTTCCGTGTGGTCTAGATTGGGTACTGAAGTGACTGTTTTGGAATACGCCCCTGCTATCGGTGGTGCCGGTATGGATGCCGAAGTTTCCAAGGCCACTCAAAAATTCTTGACTAAGCAAGGTATCAAATTCAAGTTGGGTGCCAAGGTCACCAAGGGTGTGAGAAACGGTGAAAGCGTCGACGTTGAATTCGAAGATACTAAGACCGGTAAGACGGAATCTTTGGAAGCCGACGTCTTGTTGGTTGCCGTGGGTAGAAGACCATACTCTCAAGGTTTGAACGCCGAATCAATTGGTCTGGAATTCGACAAGAAGGGTAGAGTCGTGATCAACTCCGAATTCAAGACAAAATACCCACACATCCAATGTATTGGTGACGCCACCTTTGGTGCCATGTTGGCCCACAAAGCCGAAGAAGAAGGTATTGCCGCAGTCGAATACATCAAGACCGGTCACGGTCATGTCAACTACGGTAACATCCCTGCCGTCATGTACTCCCATCCAGAAGTCGCATGGGCCGGTAGAACCGAAGAAGAACTGAAGGAAGCCGGTATCAAGTACAAGACTGGTAAGTTCCCATTCATTGCCAACTCCAGAGCAAAGACCAACATGGATACCGAAGGTTTCGTGAAGTTCATTGCTGATGCCGAGACTCAAAGAGTCTTGGGTGTCCACATCATCGGTCCAAATGCCGGTGAAATGATCGCCGAGGCCGGTTTGGCCTTGGAATACGGTGCTTCATGTGAAGATATCTACAGAGTTTGTCACGCTCACCCAACTTTGTCCGAAGCATTCAAGGAGGCTGCTATGGCTGTTTTCGATAAGCCTGTCAACTTTTAACTTTAGTATATTATTAAGACATATTTATTTTTTAAATTATGATAATTTTAGTCATCCCATCATGAGCAAACCAAGGCAGGTTCCCAATGATTTGGTGTTCAACCGATTTTCACCCCATTTTTTACCACTGGAATCATCAATTTGTCTTTATTTCAACCTCTTTATTTCATTCCCTCAATCTCTTCTCATTCATCAATATTATACTCATACCCTTCTTACGTCATCATTTCTGTGAGGAGAAACTAAGGCGCTTTTTTTCATCCTTTTCTCCTCTTCAAAAGTATGGAAGTTGTCCAAAAGGAGGCCACTAGAGGCCACTCCGATGAGAAAATCACGTTAGAATACAAACAAGAAGCTATGGTTGGTCATGGATCTTTTGGTTGTGTTTACCAAATCCAATTTCTTAAACCAATAGATAATGACGATAGAGCTGCCATTAAAACAGTTTTACAAGATCCAAGATTCAAGAATAGAGAATTGGAGATCATGAAGGTGTTAGAGCATAGAAATGTGGTGAATTTAAGAGCTTACTTTTTGGATTCCAATACCAAACAGGAAGTGTATTTACATTTAGTATTGGAATTTCTACCAGAGACTCTATACACAGCAACCCATTGGTTCCATTCCCGTCAACGACAGATGCCAACCCTACCGATAAAGCTTTACTCATATCAATTGTTTAGGTCCTTGAACTACATCCATTCATTTGGTATTTGTCATAGGGATATAAAGCCTCAAAATTTATTGATCGACCCAATTAGGGGTATTCTCAAGCTTTGCGACTTTGGCTCTGCCAAGATTCTCAATCCCAGTGAACCCAATGTTTCATACATTTGTTCGAGATATTATAGAGCACCGGAATTGATCTTTGGTGCGAGAAATTATACAACCAAAATAGACGTCTGGTCGGCCGGGTGTGTTATTGCAGAAATGGCAATTGGTCAACCTTTATTTCCTGGTCAATCCGGTATTGATCAACTGGTTGAAATCATCAAGATTTTGGGCACTCCCAATAAGGAGAACATTAAGGCAATGAATCCAAATTACATGGAACACAAATTTCCGTCTATAAAGCCGATACCGTTGAATAGAGTCATTCAAAATTTCGATGAAACTGTGATAAATCTATTGGAGGGAATATTCGAATATTCACCTCTAGAAAGATTGACATCTATCCAGTGCCTCGTCCATGAATGTTTTGATGAATTGAGGAGTCTCCAGTTTAAAGATATGGATTATCCAAACTATAGGGGTTATAAATTGGATATGAGGATACCGACGCCGGAGGTATTGGATTTCTCAAAAAGAGAGTTATCAACCCATCCTGATCTTTGGGATAAAGTGCTACCCCAGTGGTATAGGGATCAGATTGGTATGAAAGATTTCCAACCTTATTCAGAAGAGGAATTGAAGGACGTGACAATTAATTAATGCGAGAGATGGATTGATAAATTCAGAAGCTATCTAATAAGTGAGTTTAATTAATTCAAGAGTTGTCTAAGATGATGTGTTTAAAGCATATCTAAGAAATTCTTAATTAACTCGCCAACTATCTAAAGTGTGATACTTAATAAACTCAACAGCTATCTGTGATATGACTTTTAATGAACTCACCAATCATTTAAGATGGGTTCTAATGAACTCACCAATCATCTAAGATGGGTTCTAATAAACTCAACTGCATCATTCAATTGACTCTCTTCAATACCATGAATTTCACTCTCGTATCCTCTCAAATCATAATTTATAAATCCAAGAGATTGCATGAATTTTAATGTTGATTCAACATATAACCAATGGATCATTGGATCTTTCTTCCCATATACATGAAGGATATCTGTTGTCAAGTTCTCTCCTGTTGATCTTTTTTTACCCTGTTTAACTGTCGTTACAAACCCAGAAAAGCAAACCACTCCACCTAGCTTGAATTTACTAGAAATTCCAACTCCTAAAGCAACACTACCACCTTGTGAAAACCCGCCCACTATTATTCTATTTGATGGTGTGCCCCGCTTTACTTCTTCTCGTATTAATTCTTCAACACCTTCAACACTCTGCCAGAACATTGCCTCATCGTGCACTGCAATGCTAGTTGATGATCCGGGATCTAAGATATCAAACCACATTGATTTCAATTGGTATGGCATGGCCGTCACTGGCTCAATTGATGCATCTGGTAGTATATACGTATATTGATCCCCAAGTTTTCTCATCAATGTATAAAAACTATGAGATGAATTGCCAAGGCCATGTAATATTATTACTGTACCCTTTGATTGTGATTTTGAAGGCACTCTGGTAGTGTTGATAATCATTAATAAAGAAGATAAGCATGACCTCGGTGGAATTCAAAGTCAAGCCGAGAAGATTAAATATTTAAAGCAAAACGGTATTATCTATTCAAATATCAAAGGCTTTAATGGATCTGAATATTACTTACTATGAAATTAAGTCCATTACCATCTGACATTAAGTGACGATATTATTAGACCGAATTTTGCTGAGCAGTTTATTGCTCAGTGGAATGAATATCTGATACTGTTTATAATTATTTACAAGTGTATTAAAGTAATGTTACAATCTATCGTTCTTTTTCATCTCTTTCATTCTCTCTTTTTGAATCAATTCCCTCCTCGTCCTTCTTTGAACTCTCTTCAATTCTAAATATTCCTCCTTAACATGCTCTCTTTGAGATCTGATTTGCTCGATTTCAAACTTTGGTCTAGCTTCGGTTTCCATATGATCTAGTTGAGCACCCAATTGATTCATTCTTTCCTTCAATTGTAAAGACCTTTCATCAAAATGTTGATCTTGTTCGAATTGGGACCAGGCCAATTGATACTTCACATTCCATCTATGATACAACCTATTTTTTCTCCTCAACCTTCTAAAGAAAGATCTCTTTTTAACCTTAAACGCATTTGATCTCAATTGGGCTTCATGATTAACCAACTCAATCAGAGAAAGATTCTTCAAAATGCTGAATTCCATAGAATTGGAAACATTGGTCAAGAATCCCTCCTTCTGTTGCTGAGTCATAACATCGCTCAAAGTGATATTCAAGTTCTTCATTATTTTGAAATAAACCTCGGGAATGAAATGATATATTGGTTTTGAAATACCAATTAATGGTATTGGACCCCAACCAAACCTCATTCTCATTCTTTCATACGATTTTGTTCTAATATGCCATGGTAATAAATGCTTGTTTATGAATGCAATCGTCTCATCGAATAATTCAGGTTTTGTCGAAAGGTATAATGCAGTTTCATTCAAATTCTTATTGGAAACTAAAATTTGTTTTTGAATTAGTGAATCAAACACTGAATTGATGTTTTCTAATGAATTCGAGACGTCCAATTGTTTCAACCTATACTTCCAAATATCAAAATGGGCATGTTTTATCCAATTTGGGATTTTTGCCTTCAAGCCATTCTGCTTAATCTTCCATTCATCAAATTCGATATTTAATAATGGATATTGGCTTTTATCGATTCTATCCATATGGTTCTTCCCGGATTGTTCACCAATCATCTTGGCTTCATTGATATTCTTGACGAGCAATTCCAAATATTTTTTATAGCATTCATCGAATTCAACCCACCTTTCCTCTTCACCTAAAAGAAGCAATTCAACATTTAAAACATGAAGATTGTTCAATAAGTTGTCAGTCGAGGTGTTCAAATACATTTCAAATAACCGACGTGCTTCATAAACATCACCCTGTTTGAGAATGGATTTGATCACAAGCTTAAAAGCCAATGGATTTATATCTTGATCAATCATACCGAACTCATCCATCTTCTTGTTCTGTAAAACCTCCTCTAATATATCGATTGCTTGACCTGTGTTTTTATCTGCAATCCATGGCATACAAACATTCGCTGTTATTACCATGGAATATGTTTTTGGTGTAATATTACAACCTTCAATAGTGGCCATTTTCAATATCTTGAATGCTAACCATGGTTTTTTGTTCCTTATTGCACTGAACATCATTTGATTATAGATTGATATTGGTAATTGATCCATATTCAAAACAGATTTGATCCTATCTAATTGAGCACTCAAGCCGAACCCACCATTGGTTCTAACCCAATACGACATGAAATGGGCATAAGTTTTAACGTCCAACTGATCTCTTTCTTTCAACAAAGGATATACCCTTTCCCAAATAGATCTGAACTGTTTTGGATTTTTCAATTTGGTACCCGATTCCAAGGCTAAGATTATCATGTCCTTGTCCAACTCATCATCACTCAGATTCCAAAACTGGTTAATAATGACAGAAAATCTATTTGCAAAATAATGTGATTTCAAGACCCACAATGTATCTTCTTTCGTAATCTTTATCTTGAATTTTGGGTAGTATTCCGTCAAGACTCTTTCAATGGATTTATAATCACCGATTGTTGCAAATTGATGAAGAACCGAATTTAAAAATTTTGACTTCAAAACCTTGTTTTGGTTGACCAAGGTATCCAGCAATTCAAATACCATTGAACTGTCTCTCGTTGATGCCAAAATGTTGACCATTAACCCATAAGATCTAGGTGAAAGTGGGATTTCATACTTCGAATACGCCGAAAACCACTGCAATGCCTCTCCATATGATTTTGACTTCAAAAATGTGATTATGATACAACATAAGATGTGATCTGTTGGAGAATGCCCCGATTTTAAGAATGTTTCCCACAACTTGAGAATGAATTTTATTGAACCCGATCTCATGGAAAGGGAGATGAATAAAGCGGTATATTGATCCAATGAGATTTCACCACTTGTATTGATAAACTTTTGCACGTAAAGTTGTTCCATCTGGGCCCACTGATGGCTTCTAGCGAACACGACCATCATATTATCCATCAACTTCACTGAAGTTATACATATGTTCATGATATCTTGGTATTGAGCATTAATCTCTTTGTAATCTTTACTGTTAATGAGTGAAGAAACGTAACAAGTTTTATCGCTATCAGTGAGATCCATTCCCAGGTTCTTTTTCTGTAAATAATAATATTTCACTTTTTGATAATCCTTCCCGTACTGTGAATGGGTAAATATCAAGAGTGATAATATTGACGCATGGTCTTCAAACGATGGTTTCATTTCTGGTCCAAAATTTTTCGGTAAGGTATCTAATTTCCATTTATGTAATAGCTCCAATTGAGGATAGACGTCATCAATTTTCAACGATGTTTTTAAAATGGCACCCCGTTTATAATACACTTCATACCATAACATGAATGCTAATGATTTTCTTTTCTGTGTTTGTAATGTTGTATATAACTTGTACTGGAAAGGAATTTCCTCTTGATGCAAATTTATGAACTTCTTTAACGTTTCCAATTGGTTTTCTACAGGTCTTGTATTTGAAATAATCTTGGCAACTAAGGTTGGTGGGTAGAATTTCCACAAATTTTCTTCATTTAAAAGGTGATTTGCAATCTCATCGCCAACATCGGTGCAATTGTCGATGATTTTACATATCAGATATTTCAACCCATCTAAATGAGCAACGTTATCTTGTATCAATCCACTCAAAAGGCTCTTAAAGCCGTTGATATCCTTCTTTTGTAATGTTTTTTCAAATTCCAAAGCTTTCAGAACTACCGGCCTTGATCTTAACCTTTTCAACCTCTTTAATATGTTGGGGGTTTGGAGTGTCTTGAATGGTTCCAAGAAGTGACATATATCTTCAATTGACCCGAAACTATCAATCGCGCGTATCACTAAAGTAATATCTTTCTGTTTGAAGAAGATATCGCTATTTCTACCCACTTTCACCACCAATTGGTATGCTAGGGAATATAACTTGTTTGAGTAAAACCAATGAAACAAGTTGTTGACCTTGGAAATAAAATCAGGAGTGTATTCATATCTTTCCCCTGAGAACTGTTCCCATTCTCTAATAAATTGGGACCACTGAGGGCCTCCATTGGACCCTGACCCCTGTTCATGATCCTCTGTCAATATATCGAAATTGTTTTTGAAGAATTTTGTCTCTGTGGAGGAGAAATTCCTTCTCCAGAGGTTAAACTGATCCCGTATGCGGTCTGTATTATGTTTCTCCTTTGTGATCAACGACGCCAGTTGAGTTGGTTCCAACGGTGGTAATGACATTTCACTTCTGATTTCCGGGGTATTTGATGTCTCTAGCGACCAGCGCAAAAGCGATTGTCGCCGCTGAAGCGCTCTCCAGTCAAGATACCGCTCGAACGCAAGTTTCACGTTGTTTCCGGACATATGGCAGCCAATTTACTTCAAAGTCCTTTCTTAAGAGAGAACAGTTGAAGATTTTTTTTCACACTATAATGAACTGATTCTTATGGTGAACTCCAACAATAAGGCCAAATACTTCAACGGAAAGGAGAAGAAGTCATCAGATATTAAGAGGGCACTTACCACTCGTGCTAGAAGGAGAAGAGCCTACTTCAAAATGCTTCAAGAGGAGGGAATGAAGGTGCCTGAAAAGAATGAGAAAAAGGAGCAGAAAAGAACGCCCATGACGTTCCAAGAGCGGATGACTTTGAAGAAGGAACGTAGAGCTAAAGAAAGAGAGGAAAGGTATGAAAAAACCCAGCTCAAAGTCAAAGAAATAAAGGAAAAGGAAAATTTACGACAAAAAAGAAGTGATTTAATAAAAAATGCTAAAACTAAGAAGGGTCAACCGTTGATGGGACCAAGAATAGGTTCTCTTTTAGATAAGATTAAAGCTGATAAGGGGATGTAGACTTGAGGGATTGAATACTTTTTCTAATTAAAAATTTATATAAATTTGGAAAGGCCATTGAGTTGGTAATTCATTGTACTGATTAGAGTGCAATACGATGTAACATGTGAAACAAAGCTTGAAGATTCTGGTGTAAAGTGAAAAGGATGCGAGTCATGAGCATATGCTGAGTCACTTACATTTACAGATCGAATTATGATCATAAAATAAAGATTGTATATATCTCGAACTTGGTTTTTTGAGATTTTGGATTATTTCAGGGGTTTTGTTTTGTTTTATATTAAGAATGGATTTGAAAACAATAGAGATCAACGTTGGGTGTAAACCATAAATACATGAGCACAAACCTGCATCACGTGACCAAATATATTTCTTACGTAATCAACGTCAAACATATTATGATTGGATTGAAGTGTGAGTGCATGACAGGAGGCTAATCATATTTGTTAAGATAAACCACTGAATCAGATTTTTTATATCACAATTGCTTTCTTTTATTGGAAATGTTAAAAGCTCATTGATTAGGTATTATAGTTCTAAATCTAAAACATTTTTGATAGTGGTATCTGAGTATCATGAAATCCCTCCGTATAACCTGTATAAATCTGCTGTAAAGCGATGTCGTTGGCATATATTTAAATAACGACGGAATTCAAAGCTAAATCGGTGCCCTTGCTCACTGGATTTGCAGAGCTAAATCCCGCTTTTAATCTCGTTATGTCGATCACACGTTCGCTGGTAATATCCCAGCTGTATATCTTTGTTATCGATCCCCTTCCACCCCTTGATTCCATTATCTCTTTAAATGCATCAAAGACATCTTTGCTAACACTAATGAATGAGTCCAATTGGCCCCCCATACCAAGTGTCCAGAAACTTGGCGGGTGACACATCTTCACCTTATTCTTGTAGTTAATCCATGGCGTGAAGTTAAAGTTTGTACAGATTCTGGGGAAGGATCCAAGTGGATATTCGAAAGATCCTTTTGATTCCCCTATATCATCAAATGAACTCATAATCCGAATCTTACACTCTTGTCCATCACCTAAAACAAGTCCATCTCGACTAAAATGGCAATCGCTTAAATATTGATGTCCATCCCCATTCATGATCACCGAAAAGTCCACCAAACTGACCAATGTGAACGAATCATTAACCGTGATTATCAACAACTTGTCACCTGAAACCTGAATTTTTTTGATTATTGAGCCCAAAGACAACTTCAATTCCTTTGGATCTAGCTTTTTCATCCCAAAATTGTAATCTCTTTGATATAGTTTGGATCCAACGGAATAAAGAATCCTACGACCCGAATCATAAGCTTCAATACACTGAATCGGTTCATCCTCACTCCAACTGTACAGGAGATCAACGTTGACGCTACCTCCGGCAATTTTCAGGTTACAGATCTTGACGCTGCCAGAAGAAATACCATCACCATCCGTTCTACACCCAATTAAGATCCTATTAATATCTCCCATCTGGGTATTGACTTTCCAATCGCAGATACATTGGACATAGAAATCTTCCTTGATCACCTCATCATTAACCCACTCTAAAATCCTTCTACACTTAGTATCGAAAAATCCCATTTTTGGATTTTTAGATTCAACAACTGGGGTAAGAATAAGAAGATTCAGAGAAGAGGAATAATGCATTCTAACCATTGGTGATTCCAATTTATAGCTCCTGATGAAAGGACCCACTCTTTTCCCCACTTTCAAAACACAAAATCCTTCATTTCTGGATAGAATTAACCTATCACATCCGTTACTGAACTGGACAAGTGCGGCACAAGAAACAGACCTCATTTTTGATTCATCAACGATGATTGGGTCCGGATAAATTGATCTTTTTAAATCGACCCTCCAACATTGATCTCCAATTAGATAAATTGTACTATCATGAGCACCACCTATATTCAATGGACTCTTGTCACTTAATTTCACCTCTTTACCAGGAAACAATTGAGAGTCCAGGACCGTGTAATATCCATCCATGGATGTTAATATATACCCCTTATCTATTGATAACATACGGTATGGTAATTTCAAAGATTCAAACTCAACAATTCTTTGTAATTTCAAGCCTCGGTCAATTTCAAAAACATAAAGAGACCCCAAGTAACCCAAAAATAAATGAAATTCATCACCCGCGTGATCAATATGAACCATTGTGATCTTGTTTATATCTAAAGCTTCAAGGTTAACTTGGAATTCCTCAAAATTGTAAAAAGCTCTAAAATTGTCACCCAAAATAAAGACATATTCACCTTTACAATCACCAATAATAACTTCCCCTTTGATATTCAGAATTTCATCAATAACCATGACATCCTCATTTAGATGTCCTCTAGTTAGTTTGTTCTTACAAATTCTCACAAATGTATCATCAATAATTTCAAATCCAATAGTTTGGTCATCGTCGTATGACCCATCAACAACTGTTATGGGTTTAATCTTAGGTTGAGAATCTTTCAAATCATCCTCCTCATCATCCAAGCCATCATTAATTTCAATCAAACAGGAGCCGTTCTCCCTAGACACAAGTATTCTGTTACCACCAAGTGAACTCATGTATTCCATCGGGGGTAAATCAGTCACCAATTTGACCCTACTACTCACCAAGCCCTTTCGCACATTCATCAGCTTATTTCCTGGTCCTGAAATACACCATAATTCCTCTTGAGGTATCTCTGCCGTGGATCTCCTGCTATCAATGAATGAGAAATCAAATATTGGAGAGCAATGGTTGATTGAATATACTTTTTCAATGTACTTTAAGGAGTACATGGATGAGGTACTAGAGTCGACATCCTTCTTCTGAGTAAACTCCACAATTCGGGATTCTGTGATACCGTAGATGCTAGAAAAGGTCAATTTGAACTGTTCAACACCGAACGGCGTTAGAGAGAATTGTGAAAATGGGATACTTAAAGAGAACAGCTTTCTCACCTCCAGATGAAACTCGTCGCCTTTGATGTGATTGAAATAGATATCAAATGCATAAATGGCATAGTTGTTCGATGAGGATGACACCAATACCTGATCATGACTAAACCCAATATATTTCTCCAATGAAGATGGAAGAATCGGTTCCCTAGGAACAAAATACGTATCCAATTTGAATCCCGGTGGGTAGGCAAAATAACCTTGGTCATTCCCTGATCCAGTCATTAAAAAGCATGATCCCTTTAAAGTTAAACCAGAACTTTGCAAGAAGATAAAGGATCTAGTTGATTTTAATGGTGCAACAAATAATGGTAATTCAAAAGTATTCCTCATCATATGCTCTCTCGATTGTAAATTGGACTGTCCCACGTTGTCTAAATTAGAAAAACATTGGACCTTAGTAATCTTTTCAAAGGTGTGGCAAACGTTAACCAAGAGATCATCACTATGTGAAATTCGCAAAATACCATTGACGAGGTTGTTTCCAGCAGTAAGTATATTCTTTTTTAAATCAACAATTGGAGACCCTTGTGAAGAATATTCAACGTCATAAACCGCCAATCTCTTGAAAAAATCGGCTCCAATTAACTTTGTTCCCAATTCATTACATGTCAATGAATGAAACCCTGTTTCTAAAACCTCCATAACAACCAAGTCATAAACGTCCTTCTCCATTAAACATACTCTCAGGACAAGAGTTTGTGAGGATCCTATACTGATCACGAGACAATTTTCCCTACTAAGATCATTACTGGGTATAATTGTTGAAGATTGAACTATACCACCTAGGGACACAATTGGCTGGCCTTCAATACTGATTCCATCTGCAAACACCACTATGTTAATATAGTCAAACGATTCAAATACCTCTCCCTCGGTTTCCACGGTGTTTGAGTCATAATGGATAACCTGTTTATCCATTATAGATTTCAGTTTTTTGGTAGGATCCAAATTAGCATATCGATTTGTATTGAGAGTCCCATTGGCGTTCCTAACTACTTTTATCTTAAACCTGTCATAAACGCAGAGTGCCAGCTGGGAAGGAATCACCTCCTCCCTTATCCAATACCCATCATTATTTGACATAAAGAAAAAAAACCGATGAATGTCATGACATATGAATCTATCTTTTTAAAACTGTAGATAATGTTACATTAGAATATACAATGGACTGAGTAAAGGCTTGTGAGTGTGGAAATTGATGTGGATGTGAAAATTTTGAAGACAAATAGGGGAGTATTTCGTTAGAAATTCAATCAATGAGATGAAAAACCTAGTAAATGGCCCCAGAGATGCTATCATCTACGTGTCTTTCGGTTGAACTATTAAGTCTTCTGTTATGGTGATTTTCCTTTCTTGATCATCCAATTCCTCTTCATCCAACCTCTTCTGATTTCTAAATTTCATATAATTGGCATGAACCGTGTAATATGCGAAGTTGTTATCAATGTTATTGTTCAAATCTTTAACCGGATCAACGAACTTGGTCAAAAATTGCTTCCTATTCCTTGGTATCACTTCGTTCTTGTAAATTTCATGCTTAATTGTTCTCAAATACTGCTGATGTTTCTTCAACCTTGAACTCTCTTCTTGTGTGTATTGGTCCAATAACTTGTTATAACGGTTGTCCTCCTCAAATTGGGTACTTTTAAGTTTCTCCTGTTCACATTGCCAGTCATCGTTATCATCATCAACTGCATCTCCCATTTGGACATCCCCCTCTACATCTTTATTCTGTAGCAAAGTTTTCAATTTCTGCTCCGCCCTCACATGTTCCCGGGCTTTTCTTTCCGCCTTATTCTCTCTCTCCACCTTTAGAGCATGTAAACGGAATTCAATCACGCTCCTTTTGACGCTCTCAAGCATATCAGAAGGGATGTGTGAAATATTCTTTGGATCCAACTTATAATCATTGTACATTCTCGTATATTCGTCCTCTTCTTCACCACCATCGTCATTATTGTCATCGCTGGCTTTCTCGACTATGAACCTGATTCTCTCTTTCACTTGGGTTTTCAATTCATCAACCCCCCCGCTATCGTATTTAAACACAGATTTTATTTGTGGAAACACCTTCTCTTCAATTTGAAAATCAGCTACAACCTTTATTTTAGAGTCAACCTCCAAATCATTCAAAAGTTCACCAAAGAGATACATGGTCATGGCATCCTCAAATTTAACAAAAACCGCGTCAATCCTTATATTGGATTCCGTCCTGATGATAGACCATTCGTATCCTGTATTTAACCCAACTTGTGCTTCTGTCCTCAACTGGGAAATTTCAACCTTTGGTATTAACTGAAGTATGATAAAACTTAGAATGTTCTCAATATACCCCTTTCCACTCAGATAAGGCAAATTCTCAACACAACAAATCAAATGACCCTCCACAGTGCCTTGGCTTAAATCGCCAATTGGCCTGAACCGTTTTAATGGTCCATCTTTTGTTAAACAATCTAAATTCCCCTCAATCACCTCCTGTAACACTGAGCCAGCCTTAGAAGCAATATCCTTCTTCTTACTAATCTTCAATTCCACCCCTTGGCTCTCTAAAACCTCTCTCAACGCTGTCAAGTGATTAGTGATATCATTAAAATTTGTTATCTTTATCCTCTCACCAAACGGAACGAGCCCTTTTGGGGCGATTTTCTTATCTGATTCGTCGTCGTTCCTATGGGTACTTCCAAGCACCTGATCATACAAAGATACCCCATCAACCATTGCAAACCAATTCACTTGAATATAAGGAGCAGCATCATTTTTTACCATTATTCTTGCTCAGCAATTTAATTCTAACCAAGTTATAAAAGTGAAAATCAATAAGGTGGAAAAATGTGAAGACAAGAAAACACTAATATAGCAAAGAACAATACTGCAAGATCATTCATTTCTTGATCTCTGTGGTTTGAATGAAGGGTATGCAAAATCAGATGGAACGTTGCGATTGGTTCCGACATCGGTGGATGCACCACCTGGATTATAGTAAAAGTAGTATGGATAGATAGGCAAATTGCCCGTAACTCCATTTGGACCCAGTGGGGGATAGTTGGGATATGGATAGAAATAAGTACCATCAGATGGTGGCGGAGTTTCAACAGGAGATCCATTCATTCCAGTACGTAGGGGGAGAGTATGATGGTGTCCATGTGAAAGTAATGGTGGTGGGACCATCATTTCCATTGGTTTAACGCCTTGGCCTCCGGACAATTCCTTACGTGGAAAATAATAGTAATAGGGGTACTGATAAACTGGGGTATTTGGTGGATAAAACTCTCCACAAGTGACCATTTCCTGATCCCTTCCATCAAGAGTGGTATGAGAGTAGCCGGTTTTTGGGATTCCCGAATAAACACTATTTGCAGCATGTGTTTCGTTATCACCTTTGCTGGTAACAGAATCGATTTTTTCAGTGGATAAGGAGGAAGACTCTTTAACATTGGGTAGCTTTCTTTCGGATGTTATTGGTGCATTATGATAGTATGGTTGGCGCTTTTCTCTCTCCTTCACCTTCTTTGGTGGTGAAGAATTAAGGAAATTGAATCTCTTTGCAGTGACCGATGGGGGATTCATTTGATCATATATTTCATAATTGACACTCCTTTGTCTATTATTGAGTCCGTTGAATCTCCTCTTGAAGTTCACCGGAGGTGGCGCCAAATTCAATTTGTATCCGTTTTCCGCAGAATATTTCCGCTTGTAGTTGTTATACATTTCACGATATTGGACATGAATGGTCCTGAATTTGAACATGGAGTGGTTTTCTCTTTCAACAGCCGAAGCCGCTGCCTCCTTGGTCTTAAACTTGATAAAAGCAAAATTGCTCAATGGTCTATTGACCAAGATTGCCTCCTTAATTTTCCCGTGTCTTTCAAACCTCTCCAGTAGCTCATCTTTGCTGATTCTTGGATCCAAATGACCGACAAAGATGGAAAATTTGTCAATAGTCACCTCTGGAACGTTTGAATACTCATCTTCCAAATTTTGGGCCCATTCCACATTCCACAGTGCCTTTGTTTTTAGATGAGCAAAGGCACTGATAGCATCCTGACGATAGACGAATTTACAGAACCAAGTCTTGTGCAATTTTTCACCCGATTCCACAATGTTGAAGTTTTCATTCACACTCACCATCCTTTCAACTTCACCAAAGGCGTCCAGCATATTTTTCAGTTCCGATTGATCAATACCGGGGTATGGCAATTGAATATATAAAGTACGGTTGACTCTCGCCTTTTCACATCTAACGGTTCTACCGTTCAAAATTGAATGCTGGCCCTCAAGAATGGCTCTATTGGCGTCCTCGTCATTAGAATATTGGACAAAAGCATAAGGTCTATTGGCGGGATCTCTTAAAACCTTGACCAACGTCACATCTCCCCATTCTTGGAAGTGGTTTGTTACAGATTGACAGAGAATGTCATCGCTCAAATTCGATGATAAGCTAGCAACAAACACACAAGAGGAAGGTCTTCCTCGAATTTCCATCTTCTCATTTCCTACATTCTCCATGTTTAACTCACTTCCCTCTTTACCAACATCTGGTTCATTCGGACCCTCCTGCGTTTCTATTTCGCCCTCAGATTCTGATTCGGAGTGAATGGAAAGCAAATCTGAGGAATCTAGGTTAAACCTTGTCAAATTCTCCACCCCTTTTAGTTCAAGATTCTCATCAAGGTCTTTTGGTGTATCTGCCAACGTGGTCTCATTTTGTGGCTCTTCAATAGCTGTAGACATCGTTAAAGTAATGAAGAGATAAGGTATTCTCAAATTAGTAACTGTTCACTATGAAACTTAAAGACCGTCAAGGATATTCGGTGTGCGATTATACTAGTGGGTTAATAAAAGGTGGATGTTTTAAAAGAAGAAAGATGAAATGAATTGGACAACTTTTTTTTTTAAACAGTTCTCGGAGGATGAGCATGAGCATTTGAAAGGGGCAACGCTGAGCGCTCAGCACGTATCACGTGACTGGTCGACTCGTTGCATCTGCTCATCTGCTCAGGCCGCTTATGTCATCAATCCTCTCAAAAAATATTTTTCAGACTGTTCAATCAAAAGAAAGATCCTCCTTTTATCAGAAACCATGTTAGATTACTCCGCAAAATTTGTATTGGCTCCGATGGTGAGGATTGGGGAGCTTCCCACCAGACTGCTTGCGTTAAAATTTGGGGCAGATTTGGTCTGGGGGCCGGAAATCATTGATAAAAAGCTGTTAACCTGTGAAAGAAAGTACAATGAACAGCTCAAATGCGTTGATTTCCTTTCAAAAACCGGTAATAAAAAGATCCCAGGTTGTACTGATTTGGTGTTTAGAACTTTCCCCGAAATGGAGAAGGATAAGGTTGTTTTTCAGATGGGTACGGCGAACCCCGAGCTGGCTGTTGAAGCAGCTAAGATAATCGTTAATGATGTGGGTGCAATTGATATCAATGCCGGGTGTCCAAAACACTTTTCAATCCATTCAGGTATGGGTGCAGCCTTGCTTTCCACACCGGATTTACTCTGTGATATTTTAACAAGCTTAGTTCAGCAAGTTGGTAAGCCAAACAACAAACCCATCAGCGTCAAGATCAGACTGCTTCCGAAGAAGGAGGACACGTTGGTCTTAGTGAATAGATTGGTAAGAACAGGAATAGCAAACTTGACATTACATTGTCGTACACGTGAAATGAGAAACAGAGAAGCTCCAATTAGAGACTACGTTGATGAACTTAGAGACATCTGTTTTGAAAATGGGGTTACTTTCATCATTAACGGATCAGTTAAATCATACCAAGATTACAGGCAGTTGCAGAACACGTTTGGTGATAAAGTGGGCGCGATGATTGCCTCTGCAGCCGAAATCAACCCCACATGCTTCAATAAGGACGGTGAATTGAGTTGGTGGGAAACCGCTAGGGAATACATGAAGTTTGTGAACCAATTCGAGAATTTCCACACTAATACCAAGTTCTGCTTGAATAGGATTGTTCCAAATACAAAAAACCAGAACAAGATCTACCACCTACTTCAAAAGGCCAAGACAAATGAGGAATTCACCAAGCTATTCTTTGAAAAGATGGACAATGAAGGCAATTATATAGATTCTACAGATAACGAGGAATCGACCAATGACGGCAAGAGGAAATCAAATGAGGATCTCAAAGAGGTGGAGCCAAAGAGAATTAAAGTTTAATACTATTACTATCTACATGTAAACATCTATTTAGATTCCCCTTTTTGATCCTCTTTAGTACGGAACCCCGATGGAAGCTCCTGGCCATACTTCTTGTCAAAGTATCCTAACACTTTATAAATCTTTCCCATTTCTTTCAACCCCTTTCCGGTCAATCTCTTGTATGATTCAATCAACTTCTTCTTCACATCTTCATCATCGACGTTCTTGGACAATAGCTGATCAATACGATACCCCAGGCCCATGTTGTTCAAGAAATCTCCCTGTTCCGCAGTGTAGGAGGCCAATTGGCTCTCCTCCATGATTTTCGCCAAACTGCCAAAGTCGACATCGATCGACAAATCAACCTCACCTGGCTCGCTCAACGGGTTGACAAATTTGTGGTCCTTGATACCTCTGAGTGTGTTTATTGGAATTGTTGTCGTACCGTAATCAATGATCAAGCCGGCCCCAATATCACTCGATTTCACAATGTTGGCCATCTCATAAGCGTAGCTATGGGACTCGGCAGAGATTTCCACCTCTGATTTCACCGGCAAGGTGTCATATCTTGGGGTTGTCTTTGGAATCGCTGCACTGGCTGTTGCATATGGTGCCTGAACCAGAATGAAATCCGAGTCGTGTTTATTTTGCAAGTCCTTGCTGGTTGTCGTTGTAACATTTGGTAAGATCTCCCTCTTTTCTGCGGGTCTGATATCGATCAGGTATTCTCTCCACCCCTTTTCAGTCTTAATAAATCTATTCATTGTCAGGGCGTCATAGAATTCGTGAGCCATCACAAAGTTCATATACTTTGGATCATTACCCAAGTCTGGCTTGTCATCCAACATCCAGACAACTTTATTTCCCCATTTCGAGGTAGAGGTGTATGTATAATCATCTAATTTCTCTAATTTTGCAGCACTTGGATCACACAGCATCTGGTACTGCTCAGAAATCAAGATGTGTGACTTTTCGACAAAGACCACCTCAATTGGGTTCTTATTCTTAATGAATTTGTTTAAAGTGCGAACCATATCAAACATGAGGGTACCCTTCCCAGGTCCAAATTCGATGATTCTGAAAGTCTTTTCATCGATCTTGAAGTGTTCTCTATTGTTCATCGCTTGGTACTTCAACTGGTTCAAAAATGTTGAAAAGAACCACAAACCACAGATCTCACCAAAAGTTGAGCTAATTTCGGGAGAGGTGATAAAATCACCCGTCTTGGCATCAAGCGGGTTTCTCGTGGTGTAATACCCAAACTCGGGGTTAATCAAGCACTGCTTCATGAAACCTGAAATTGGAATTGGACCCGTAGTTTTAATCATATTTTTGATAATGATGGCCAAATTCTCCGAATTACTCAACATGTCACTCAGCTTCTCTGTCCTGTCAACTACAACGTAGTCCAACCCCTTATGGTCTGCCTTGAGATCAAACTTAGAATTTGTAACGATCTTTTTACTTCCTGAGGCTTCCACAGGCCTCCCATCAGCCCCCAAAATCACAGTCCTAGTAAACTGTGTTGGCTGAATACAGCGGAACTTGCTGTTGGAACGCAACACACCTCTACCAACTCTTATCGACAGCATTTAGCAGAATTCACAAGAAAATATCGGGTTTAACTAAAAAAAGCCCTTCGCAACCCCACTCTTTTGCCTCTAAATCGATAAATTTAATGAATTCTACATCATCGGGACTTGAATCGCCGCCCAATAAGGCAGCACAATTTGCTTCTGCATCATCCAATGAGGTGCCCGAAGTTTCGGAAATTTTCCAGGGAAGGAGAGGGCTCCAGTACGGAATATTAATATTCAACACAATGAAGAAGTTTATCAAATACGTGGGACCAGGACTAATGGTGAGTGTTGCGTACATGGATCCAGGTAATTTTAGTAGCAGTATAGCGTCTGCCCAATTTCAGTACAAGTTGTTGTTCTCATTGGTGATATCGAACATCATGGCAGGGTTTTTGCAGATATTGGCAGGTAAGTTGGGGATTTGTACGGGGGAAGATTTGGCTGCCAATTGTCAAAAGCATCTCAATGGGAAATTGAATTATCTCATTTACACATTTGCCGAAATATCGGTCATAGCCACTGACGTGGCAGAAATTATTGGTACAGCTATTGCTTTCAATATTTTGTTTGGCATCCCGCTCATCTGGGGGGTGTTATTGACGGTTGTAGATGTTCTGTTTGTGATTATGGCATATAGACCCAACGGACCAATGGTTTTCTTGAGGCTGTTTGAAGGGTTTGTGAGTTTATTGGTGTTAGGGACGGTCATTTGCTTTGCGATCGAATTGGCCAACGTGTCTCCTACCACCAATTGGGGAGACGTGGCCAGAGGCTTTTTACCAACTAAGGAGGTGTTTGAGAATATCAATGGTATTTATCTTTCTGCTGCTCTTCTAGGCAGTAATTTGATGCCTCATTCTCTCTATCTTGGATCGGGTGTTGTTCAGGCCAGAATGAAATCTTTGGACGCCAAACTGGGCCACTATCTTCCTCCTGAACAGAAGAAGAGCACAAACCTTTTTTTCTTTAAAAGAAGCGAAATTCAACTTGAAGAAGAGGATGAAGAGGAACAAGTGAAATACAAGCCGTCTATCGAGGCGATTGACGAGACAATGACTTATACGGTTGCCGAATTGATTGTTTCCCTAATCTTTGTTGCGCTCTTTGTCAACGCTGCCATTTTGATTGTCGCCGGCTCGGCATTATCGAAACCGCTGGATGATGACGGCGACGGGGCGTTGGAAACGGCGGATTTGTTCACTTTACATCAGTTGTTGTCGACTCATTTATCAACCGCGGCAGGTTCTGTCTTTGCGTTGGCACTTCTGTTCTCGGGGCTCTGCGGTGGTACCGTTGTGACGGTTGCAGGTCAGATGATCATGGAGGGTCATGCGAAGGTTTCAATCCCCCCTGGATTGAAGCGGATTTTGACACGAACTGTGGCTATCATCCCGTGTATTGTGGTTGTTCTTGTCGGCGGTAGAGAGGGTCTGAGTATGGTTTTGAATGCCTCTCAGGTGGTTCTTTCCTTCATGCTTCCTTTTGTGAGTGCACCCCTAATCTATTTCACCAGCAGTAAGCACATCATGAAGGTGCAGTTATTCAATAATGATATCATTGAAATGGAGGATCTAGCATTACATCAGAGCGGAGAAGAGTACGCAAGGCTAATTCATCTGCCCAACGATATGTTGGCCAGCGCCGATGGGGGGGTCTTCAAGGATATGAGTAACAGCCGAATAACAACCGTTATTTCCATTCTAATTTGGTGTCTTATCACCTTCTTGAATTTCTGGTTGTTGATCAGCATGGCATTGGGTAGAGACATCCCCATTTAGTTGGTATATAACATGAGCATATTTAGAAATCTTTTTTTCATTTCTTTTCTTCTATTGTAAGTGCAAGCATTGAAGCCTAGGAGGGATGTCTGATCTACATGCTCTTTGTTATTTGAAGCAGAGGCCAATCACTCTGGAAAACTCTTTTGAGCCGTTAAAAAAGCTGCTCAAAGCAGGCATTCCGGCCACTTATACTTTGGAAGAGGTTGAACAGTTTGAGAGCGGTGCGGAGGGCGAATTGAAGTCCACGACGACCCCCATGCACATCCTCTGTGAGTCGATTCCATTGGATGCCACTGAGGCTGAAGAAGGGGTTATTTTGGCTATGATGGACGAATTGTGGCTCTTTGGTGCCGGTTGGTGTTTAATGAACGATAAAGACGAGACTCCGGGGTGTGTTTTGCTTAGACGGGGTCTACATGGTTCCAAATACTGGGAAAGTTGTGTTGATTCCGGTGTCAGGGCCGAAATTCTTCTTCGTAAGATCGAGGAGTCGAATGTGGAGTTCATTGAACTACCAGATAACGGTCATGAGCAGGTGTCGGAACAAAACCAGCAGCAGCAGCAGCAGGAGCAGGAACAGGAACAGGAGCAGGAGCAAGAGATTCCTGGGCTTGTTGATGAGGAAGCAGAGGAAAAGGTCCAAGAGCTTGTCCAGGAACGAATCAATGACCCATCTGTCACAACAGAAACATACTTAAAGACAAAGTTAGAGTATAAGGATGGGGCCTTGGTCACCGAACATAGAGCAGACGGTGTGATGATGCAATGGGAGGATGTGCTGATGAAAGCCGGCTGTGATTCGATGTTCAAGTCGATTGAGGACCCTGGTGATATCAACGTCCTCAACATCGGGTTTGGCATGGGGATCATCGACACAATGATCCAGGACAAGAAGCCGACCAGGCATTACATTTCCGAGGCTCATCCCGATGTTCTTGCAAAGCTGAGGGCAGACGGATGGTACGAGAAGCCAAACGTGGTGATTCTTGAGGGAAAGTGGCAGGACACTCTTCCTGAGTTGCTTACCAAGGGTGTCTTCTTTGATGGGATTTACTACGACACCTACAGTGAGCACTACGAGGACATGCTCAACGATCTCTTTGATGTTGTGGTGGGGCTTCTTAAGCCCCAGGGGATTTTCTCCTTCTTCAACGGTCTTGGTGCCGACAGACTCGTGTGTTATGAGGTGTATAAGAAGGTGGTTGATCTTGATTTGGCCAACTATGGTTTGGAGGTCAAATTCACCGAAATCGAGGCCCCTCACACCACCCTGGAGTCCCACGATCACGAGGGCGACTCCGTGTGGAAGGACATCAAGAGAGCCTACTGGCGTTGTCCCATCTATTACCATCCAGAGGCCCAGTTCATGTCGTGAGCTTCCCCCCTCACCACAACACGACCTGCTCCATCCATTAACACCTAACCACCTAATTACCAGCTTCCTATCCACCAGTATGGTGATATCCTCACCATCTCCTACATTCTATAGATTCATACTCTTGTGTGTGCTGAGCAGATGAGTATTGCTTACGTAACGCCCTCGTTTCTCCTTTTAAGATGACCAAATCCAACGAAAATTTTCATTCTAATGGCCATCTGTTTAACTATTAAAGGCACAAATGTCACTAGAAGCCAGTTTGTCCTTGCTGTCCCTTGCAGCGCCAACCCCTGAGGGTGCTATTGAAGTGAAATCTCTTGTTTTTAAGCCAAAAACCGCCAAAACCGCCACTCCAGTGCCGGTTGTAGTGATTGCACTCCAAACCACGCAAACTCCATCCGGTGCCATTGCCAAGTCCGCAGAAGTGAAGGAACCAAGATTGGCCAAGGACGATCTCACTGTTGAATTTTTTGGTGTGGAAGCCAAGGAATTCACAATCGCTACGTTGGGTTCAAAACACGTCGGTGTTGTCAAGGTTCTTGTTGATTCCAACATCAAGGACGACGACACTTTGTACGTCTTGGCCAACGCTTCTGCCAAGTTGATCTTGAACGGTAAGCAACTGACTGGGTTCTTGGCCCAATACACACCAAATGTGGTTGATTTCTCGGCAGAACCAGCTGCTGCTGCTCCTGCTGCTAAGCAAGCTCCAAAAAAGAACGACGCCAAATTGGATGACGCAAAACTCATTGGTGTGACCGTGGACAAAGAGAAGGATTTCTCAGGTTGGTACCAACAGATCTTGACCAAGGGTGAGATGTTGGACTACTACGATGTGTCCGGTTGCTACATCATGAGACCTGCCTCCTACGCGGTCTGGGAACAAATCCAAAAGTTCTTTGACGAGAAGATCAAGTCCGATGGTGTGGACAACGCCTACTTCCCAATGTTTGTCTCTTCAAGGGTCTTGGAGAAGGAGAAGGATCATATTGAAGGTTTTGCTCCAGAAGTCGCATGGGTGACCAAGGCGGGTTCTTCAGACTTGGAAGAACCAATTGCCATCAGACCAACCTCGGAAACCGTGATGTACCCATACTACGCCAAATGGATCAGATCCCACAGAGATTTGCCATTCAAAATGAACCAATGGAACTCAGTGGTGAGATGGGAATTCAAGCATCCACAACCTTTCTTGAGAACAAGAGAATTCCTCTGGCAAGAAGGTCACACCGTCCATTTGACCAATGAGGACGCAGCCAACCAAGTGTCAAGAATCTTGGACTGGTACGAAGAAATCTACAGAACCCTCTTGGCCGTTCCTGTGGTCAAGGGTGTCAAGACCGAAAAGGAAAAGTTTGCCGGTGGTCACTACACCACCACCGTTGAAGGTTACATCCCAACCACCGGTAGAGGTATCCAGGGTGCCACCTCCCATCACTTGGGCCAAAACTTCTCCAAGATGTTCAACATCTCAGTCGAAAACCCAGAGGGTCCAGACAAGCCAAAGATTTTTGCCCACCAAACCTCATGGGGTTTGTCCACCAGAGTCATTGGTGTCATGGTGATGGTCCACTCCGACAACAAGGGTTTGGTCATTCCACCAAGGGTGTCTCAATACCAAACCGTCATCATCCCTGTTGGGTTGACCTCAAAGCTTTCCAAGGAGGTCGAAAACAGCGTCTACGACACGTGTAAGTCCTTGGAAACCAAGTTGAAAGGTAACAACATCAGAGTCACTGCTGATTACAGAGACAACTACTCTCCAGGTTGGAAGTTCTCCAACTGGGAATTGAAGGGTGTTCCTGTCAGATTGGAGGTGGGTCCAAAGGATGTTGCCACCGAATCAGTCCTGGCCGTGAGAAGAGACACTGGGGAAAAGATCTCCATCAAGATTGCCAACTTGGACTCCGAATTGCCAAAGTTGTTGGATGCAATCCACGATAACCTGTACGAAACCGCCAAGGCCAAATTCGATACCCACAGAGTCACTGTTCACGACTGGAATGACTTTGTTCACCAATTAAACCAAAAGAACGTCGTTTTGGCTCCATGGTGTGGTGTTATGGAATGTGAAGAAGATATCAAGGATTCCTCTGCTAGAAAGGATGACGGTGAGGAATTCGAGGAGGATGAAAAGTCTCCTGCCATGGGAGCCAAGTCTCTTTGTATTCCATACAACCAACCAGAATTGAAGGAAGGTACCAAGTGTGTTAAGTGTGGTGAAAAGGCCATTAACTACACCATGTTTGGTAGATCCTACTGATTTAACCGGATCAAGCAAGGCGTTCCATTACTAATTCCCCCGGGCCTAGAACCTTAGCCCATTCTGCAATTCCTTCTTCTTGCTTCAGTTTCTTTGTAATTGACATTTATACAGTAAAATAATGAGCACCTTCACTTTTCACCACTGTCTTGCATTCAAATGACAATCCTCAGGACGCTGCGACACAAATCCACCGCGTTGAAAAGATGCAGCAAAGAGATCTTGGCCCATCCACCTTCCTCGGGTTCCCCAGTGGAGATCAACGGTTGGGTGGCCGCCTCTAGAATATCAAAGAATGTTGCCTTTTTGGATATTGTCGACGGTACCACCAATGAAGACATTAAATGTGTGGTTAGACCTCCATCTCTTGTGCCCCCAGGCGTGGGTAACTGTTCCAGTGTGAAGCTGAATGGTGTGTGGTCTGAAGGAAAAGGAAAACAACGTTTTGAGGTGCAAATCAGAGATGATAATCAAGGTAAGGTGGAACTAGTTGGTGGTGTTGAGGAGTTGTACCCTTTGACCAAGAAGGAACACTCAGCAGGATTCTTAAGAAGTATTCCTCAATATAGATGGAGACGGCCACATGCTGCCTCTTTGTTACGGTTCAGGTCTCAAGTGGAATCTTCCATGAGTCATTTTTTTGATGGGGAATCCTTCATCAAGACCCAACCACCACTCATCACAACAGGGGACTGTGAAGGTGCTGGGGAATTATTTAGGGTTGAATCCAGTTCAAAACTGGACAAAAAGGAGCTGTTTTTTGGGAAGGAAACGTTCATGACCGTCTCAAGTCAGCTCCATTTGGAAGTGCTTTGTCAGGCCTTGAGCCGTGTCTGGGTGCTCTCTCCATGTTTTAGAGCCGAGGAAAGTGACACCAATAGACATTTGGCTGAATTTTGGATGTTGGAAGTTGAGATTGCATTTATTGAGGATGTGGCCCAATTGACAAAGTTTGCGGAAAGAATGATTAAATTTGTTGTTGAGAAGTTGGTGGAGAATGAAAATGGTATGGGAGATAACTTGATCAATACCGTTGACAGATCCCTCGTGGAAACAATGACCAATAGATGGAAGATGTTGATGGCAAAGGAATGGGATTCAATAACCTATACAGAAGCTATTGATATTTTACAGCAGGCGTACAAGAAGGACCCGGGGTTGTTCAAATTCCAACCCCAATGGGGGGAATCTCTAAGGTCTGAGCATGAAAAATGGCTAGCAGGAGTTTATTTCCAAAACCCTGTTTTTGTTACAGATTATCCCCTCCATGAAAAAGCATTCTACATGAAGATCAACGATGATGACAGCACGCCGGCGCCAACCGTTGCCTGTTTTGACATGTTGGTTCCTGACGTTGGTGAATTGATTGGTGGGTCCATGAGAGAACACGATTTGGAAAAGTTGGAAAAGGAGATGAGGAGAAGACAGATGGAGATCGGTCCATTGCAATGGTATTTGGATCAAAGAAGAAATGGTACTGTTCCACACGGTGGTTTTGGTATGGGCTTTGAAAGATTGCTGCAGTACTTAAGCTGCACCGATAACATCAAAGACGTTATCCCATTTTCAAGAAGTGCCAACAGTTGCTTGTGTTGAGGGGATGTTGCTTGGGGTCAAAACCTGTAGATAGATATAGAGGGTGGTGAGATTGCGGGAATATTTAAATAGTGTAAATAGTGTAAATAATTCAAAGTTGACTGACAAATGTGGTAGTAGAGAGTTAAGGATTGGGTGAGGGCACCAGTGTGGCAAGGTGTGGCTAGTGGTAGAGCATGAAGGTGACAATATGAGCAATTATAACTTGATTCAGGCCAATTCCCAGTAAATTTCCCAGTAAAATTCTACCCCCTATGTGAGTCCGGTCAAACACTATCAATCCCATGCAATTCCGGACTGACTTGAAATCAATAGATGATGCATAGATACTGGGTTCAAATCTAGTGAGTGGTGTCACCCACTCGCCATCTTTACTGTGAGCTGAAAGATCTGAGCTATCGAGAGCTCTGAATTAGTTGGATCTATTAAATTGTTTATAAAATTAAAATTGAGAAATGATTGAGACAACTATATGAGTGATTTCATTGGCCTTTCCACCAATTCATCTTAATCTAGTTGGTAATTGGTCTTCTTGGACCTACTACTCAATGACTAACGATACCTTGGGTTATTCATTTTTCACAGATAACCATGACCATACTCATCATATGTTAATATCATCTACACTGTGTCCCTTAAACTTCTTGTTTGCCCTATCCACGGACCGTATATTCATTCTATCTCCAACGATCTCAAAAGACAAAAATTCGCCTTCCGACGTTGGCACTTTAAACAGGAACCTGGTGTGGACCTTTGCAATCTTCCTTAACCCTCCAATACATTCCATTGGGGAATATTTTGGAGTGTAATTCGGTATCTCGCCCTTCCAGTTATCTTTTCTCGGTACGATCAACAAATAATAATCCTTTGATTCCCAAAGTACAATACCTGACATGCCTATCTGCTCTGGACAGGAACTGTGGGTAATGGTCAAGTGAGCTCCAATATACTCTGCGCTCGACAATTTGGACGTGACAACCTGAACGTTGGTGGAATCCTTTATTAGGTCATGCATATAGCTGTACCAGAGTCTGTTCATCTCCTCAAAATGTTCATATCTCATCAAAGACTTGCACATTCGTAGATTTATCACGTCTCCTTCCAAGATCTTAGGGTTTCGTTTCGAAATCATCCTCAATTTCCTTGCAATTGATTCTTGATGACGCATTTTATCCTTTATCGTTGATCTAAACTCGTTTTTCACCTTCAAGGCATCATATTTATTACGTGTCGATCTGCCTTGTACAACCTTCTCCTTGTCTTTCTTCTTCTGTTTCTCTTCCTCATCAACCTCATTCATTTCTGTACCTTCCAAAACCAAATATGACTTCTGAGTCCCCTGTGACGAGTATCTATTTTCCAAATGAGTTAGAATATCCTCCTCTGATTTATATTTTCTGCATTTGGAGAGCAAATGGAACTCGAGGCTCTTTGAACGGTCCATTTTAAGGTATAAGGTTGTGATATTTGAATATGAAAAATTTAATGTGCAAGATTAAATCACCATCATTTCTCATAAATCACCCACCACGTTGCTCCTATGGCGAAATCCACCTTTTATTCTCACCTTATGATGGTAACGATTTGCCATATGTTGAAAGCACAAGGTTTTTCAAAAAGTTCGGGCAGGCCCGTTGAAGTTTTGACCGATTTAGCTGCTAGGTTCTTCAATTTATTGGTGTTGACAGTGGAAAAGTATACACGACTGAGGAATGCTCGAGAGCCCAACGTTCAGGACATCACCAGGGCGTTCATTGAGCTCAAACTGATCTCTCCTGCGAAGCTCTTGGACCCCTTTGACGTCGACGAGGACGTCGACAAGGGGATTGGCAAGTTCGAGAGATGGTTCAACAATGACATCAACACCGCTATGCGCAAAGTGGCCAGACCCAACCATAGCTCATTAGAGATCAGACGAGAAACGAGGCGCAAAATGAATGGTGTCAACTACAGAATGCATGATTTGGCCAAGATGTTGGATCAACAGAACAAAGAGGCCCAGATGCAAAACCCCACCATGCCATATGCCAACTCAACTACTGCCCCAGCTGCCGCTGCAACAACCGCAGCTGCATCAAGCATAGATGACCAACCTGAGGAACTTCATTTGTCCAACAGCGTAATTGACGGCGATTGGATCCAGTTCTTACTACGAGACCAGATATCGGATCAAGTGATGACGCAGACGTTGAAGTTACGAGCAAACGACACAATAATGGAGCAGAAGCCAACGGTGTTCAAAGGAACGGTGTTTGCAGAATACATTCCCGAGGACCTGAAGAGGTTTGTCCAGGGACAACCCAAACCCAACTCAGACTTTCTCATAAAGGGTCCTCTTCCCGAAAACATCATCCACACATTCCCCTACTACAAAAGCGACATCGAAAGCGGAAGCGACAGTGATAACGAAAGCGATGTGGAAATGGAGAAAGTCCCCCAGTCGACGGATTTCGACTTCTTTGAACACGAGCCTCTGGAGCAGGCCCCAATAGAGGATGCCAATTTGGACATCTTTTCGTCATGAGCACATTTCTCTCTGTGTAGATTACGTAACTCCTCCCCTTGGTATCGCTTGCTTCTTAATGGAACTGCCTTCGTTCACCGTTATACTTGGTCTCTTTGCTGTGGTGATTGTCTTGAACTACCTCTTCTTGGACGACAGTGTGGGCAAGGATGGCAAGGAAAACAGAGTCACAGAGGCAATGATATTACGTGTTAGGGGGGTGGCTCCAGATTTATCAAGAGAAACGATCACAAGAGACCTCAGAAGAACAGGAGACGTCCAAGTGACTGTGGAGAGATACCTCAGTGGTAGGTTGGTGGAGCGCAACCCCACCGCAATCCCAGCGGTTACCAGAAATGAAAATAATACAAGGATAGAAACTAAAATGACAAAGGTGGATCTTGAGAGCCCCCTGGAGCCTGATCAGGGCGGACCCTTCAACGGAAAGTCATACGAACAGGTCAAGCGGGAAATGCTTCAAGAATCCCGTACAAATATCCAGAAGAAGCTGGGTAGGGATATTGATTGGCTATACTAGTGTACATACTACTGTTTTCGGTCAAAGTGGACTCTGAATTTATCATCCCCGTTTCTAACTTTATAGGCCAAATGCATGATGACCTCGCTCTCCTTGACCGTCATCTGTTCTCTGAAATGCTGCTCCACGTTGTATCGTAGATCGTTCTCCGTGCGAAACTCATAATAGTTTGTTTCTTCCCTGCGCTGGTTGTTGATCATTTGGGACTCTGTTCGCTCTCCAAGAACACTTCCCTCCAGTAAAAACCCCTGGAAGCTCCTCACGTCCGGAGAAAGCTGGTTGCCGGGGTTCAAGTATCGCATTCTATACTCCCGCAACTGATCCTTACTCAAATCCGAAAAGTCTAACGGACTTAAAAGAGGTTCGTTATCGGGGTGATTGTTGTGCACATATTTGGAAATATACTCCTTCTGCAGTGGTAGCAAATTGGCAATTTTTTGTTTTTCTTTCTTGCTTGACATGGTAACTCGAAGGGAGTAAAGTGTGGTAATCAGAAAAGGTTTCAATATAAAAAATGGCAGAATAGTGTGAGTTACGTAAGAGTATATGTGCTCATGAGCTCATGGGCTCAACCTGCAAAAACCCCCTCCTCTCCCTCGGGCACATGACTCAGAACATAACTGTAGAGGACCCTTCTTGTATTAGCAAGTCGATCGAGGATCCTCGACCTAGAGTCGTCGGCCCAGTTGTGTGCTTGGATCAAAATAAGAAGGAAGAACCCCTCGATGATCATCGTGGGAGTGTTGGCAATCAACTGACCGGTGGTGGACCAATGGAATGCCGTTGCTATCATAACCAAAATCACAACCACCACAATGGAAAACCCCACCGATCCCTCTGTGGAGCAAAAATCGTTGATCCCAATCGATATCCTGTCGATAAGATTGGGGTGTTTGTAATCTTCCCTACCACCCTCGTCTTTTAAACCCACCAGGTCCAGCAATTCATTTGAATCCTCAAGCAGTTCCTTGAATTTTTGCTCCTCATAGAGCGTAATGGAGAAAAAGACCTCTCGAAGAACAAATCCGTCAATAAACCCCACAAGACCCGTATAGGTGCCGATGATCAACCACCAGTTGTCATTCCAATTCATGACTGGTCCGGCCAAAATCCAGAGCGTGAACACAACAAGAGTCACCAAGAGACCAATTCCGGTCCCAATAATATCCGAGTATTTCGAGATATAGCGCTTGAACCCCGGTCTTGGACACGGACTCACCTCCACAATCGGATTGTCCTCCATATCGTTGTTCACCAGCACTCTCGAGACAACCTCTAACTTTGCATCAAACGCCGCAAAGGTTTCCAATTGCTCCCTCATGAAATCGTTGTTCCTGCTGCGAATATTCTCAAGGAAGACCGAGGTGATCAAGAGCTCGACGGCTGTAATCGTATTAATGACCATCTGCCACTTATTTGACCATCGCTCGTAATTTCCATCCCCAATATCCATTGGAATGGGACCCCAACAAAGCCATATCAGAATCCCCATCCAATACACTATTACAGCTGGCAATGAGCCCAAAAGACTACTCATGGTATTGGATAGCCTGTCAAACCAAGTCAAAGAACTAAACTTCACATGGTGAGTTTCATATTGGGCCTCTCTTAATGGCTCTCGCTTACACAGTTGCTTCAACAGTCTTCTGTGTGTAAAAGATCTGCTCTTGAGTTTACCATAAACCCTTAAAAAGCTGTCGGTGTCATCCAGCTGTTGTCGCATCAATAGCGTGTCCCAGATGTATGTCTGAATCGATTGGCCGTCCTGCATCATGATCTGCCAATGATCTGGATACCTGGTCAATGCTCCACATACCAACCAAATTATCAATACCACCCACATTGAAATGAACATGTAGATGGAGCCCGTAAATACGACTGCCTTATTCAACAAAACGTCAAATGGAGACTGCTCCTCCAATGGCAATACTCCTCCCACGATGGGATTCAACCCCACTTCCAGCTGGGATTGCATCTCATATTCATTATCATTGTGGGGCCTTTCTGGCTTTAGAAGCTGGGCGTAGTTGTCCGATTCAAAAGCTGGCCTTTGTAACCCATTTGGGCATTGCACCCTGATTATCCCATGAGGAGGCAACCTAAACCAGGTTCTCAGCGTTGAAATCAACGCCATAATAAGGACTCTTTACTTTACTTATAAATTTCAGCCATAGCTTTATTCACCAAATGCTAACAAATCAATTGAAATGGCAGACCAAGGCGGTATCTAGAGGGGATATCCATCTTGCCACGGTACTTAGAGCCGGTCAGGCCTTTCGCTGGAGACATTTGGATCCGATTTGGTCATGTTTAATCCAAGCTAATCTAATTCTCCTCAGACAGCAAGAGGATGATAAGGGAGGGTTTCAGTACACCTCACTGTGTTGTGTCGATGGAAAAATGGTAGAAAACCCACCGGATGTCAGTTGGTCCTTAGTGGAAAAGTATCTGGGGTTGGATCATGATTTGAAATTCCATCAATCACATTGGTCCAAAGTGGACCCCCACTTCCCCCAGTTCAAATACCCGACACCTGAACCGACACCTGATGCCACCGAAATAAAATCAGAATCTCCAGTGGAGGATTCGTTAAATACTATAGAAATGGAGGATGCTCCAGATGGTATAAGACTTCTTGACCAAGCACCGTGGGAAGTTCTCGTGTCATTCATTATCTCCTCAAACAACAATATCAAGCGTATTTCCCAACTTTGCGAAACGTTGTGTATTGCATACGGTAGGAAATTTGGTGAATTGGATGGTTTAAACTACTACACATTTCCACAACCAAATGATCTCTTTGGTTTAGATGAGGCCAACCTTGGCAAAAACCCAATGGAAGTCCCTTCACATTCATTAGATAAGCTTGAATCAGAGTTGCGATGTCTAGGATTTGGCTATAGGGCTAAATATATCACTAAGACGGCACATAAAATGCTGAGCAACCCCCAGAACTGGGTTCAATTGACCCAAACTCATTGGGAAGGCAACGAGGAAGAATGTGTGGAATTCCTTAGAGAATTTGATGGTGTGGGTCCCAAGGTGGCGGATTGTGTTGCTTTGATGGGTTGCAAATGTCATGATCTAGTGCCAATTGATACCCATGTTTGGCAAATAGTTCAACGAGTGTACAAAAGTGAATACTTAGAGTGGTTGGGTGGGTTGAATAATGAAGAAGATAAGGTAAAGACAACGTTACGAAAGTCTATTAACAACAAAGCCGTCGATACAAAACTGTACCCATATATTAAACAATTTTTCAAGGATTATTGGCAATTGAAGGCAGGTTGGGCCCAGGCAATTCTATTTGCCAATGTGGTGAAGTTAGAAAATGGAATCAACTCGATTGAAGATTTTGATAAATTGGTCACCAAAGTTCAAGACTCGTTAGCGCCAAAAGTCAACGATAATAAACGTATTAAAGTTTAAATAGTGGATTAAGTAAGTTACAAAACAACGTTCTTTGCCAACTTCTTCTTATATTCAGTGATTGAAGCGTCCCATCTAGTGGCAGTCTTGTTTTCAACAACGAAGATGTCCTTGGCAATCTTGTCTAATAATCTGAAATCGTGGGAAACAACAACAACACCACCGTTGAACTTGTTAATAGCCTCGGCCAAAGAGTCGATGGTTGGGATATCCAAACCGTTAGTAGGTTCATCTAACAACAAGATGTTTGGCTTTTCCAAAGCCAAGAGAGCAAAGACAACTCTTGAACGTTGACCTTCGGAAAGGGTTGCCATTTGAGAGGTTTGTTGTTCACCAGTCAAACCGAATCTACCCAATTGACCTCTCCAGTATTGGAAATCTTGGGAAACTTCAGGGTACTTGTCTCTAACGAATTCCAATGGAGATTTGGTCAAATCCAATTGATCGGCAGAATGTTGGGAATAAACACCCAGCTTGATGTGGGTATGACGGGAAACTCTACCCTTTTGAGATTGTAATTCACCGGTCATCAACTTCAATAAGGTGGACTTACCCACACCATTTGGACCCACAAGGGCAATACGGGAATCCATATCCACACCAAATGACAAGTCTTCGTATAAGTTGTGATCTGGCACACCGTCGTATGCGAAGGAGATATCATCGAAAGACAAGACTGGAGGTGGCAAACGTTCCACTTCAGTGAAGGAGAAGGAGAAGACCTTATCTTGAACCACAGGTTGGATCAAACCATCGGCTTCCATCTTATCCAAGATCTTTTGTCTAGACTTGGCTTGCTTGACCAAGTTGGCATAAGTACCAGCAGAGGCAATGAACTTCTTGATATGGGCGATTTCTTCTTGTTGCTTTTGGTATTGTTTCATTTGGTTAGTTTCCAATTCGGCTCTGGTCTTGGCATAGGTATCGTAGTTACCACCGTACATGGTCAACTTCTTCATTCTCATGTCGATCATGTTGGTACAGACACCGTTAAGGAAATCTTGGGAATGGGAGTTTAAGATCAAGGTACGGTCGAACTTCTTCAAGTATTCTTCCAACCAGACACAAGCTTCCAAATCCAAATGTGCGGTTGGGTCATCCAACAACAACAAGGTTGGTTTAACGAAAAGGGCCTTAGCAAGAGCAACTCTCATTTTCCAACCACCAGACATATCCTTGGTCTTCTTCTTAATGGTCACGGCATTGAAACCCAAACCGGTAAGAATCACAGCAGCTCTCGATTCAAAAGTGGAAGGATCCATTTCATCGATTCTTTCGTAAAGACCGTCCAAGAGTAAAGATTCTGGACCCTCGTCAACAATGATATCTTCCACTTGCTTTTCCAACTTGGCCAATTCAGCTTCAGCTTCCTTAACAACGTATTCCAAAGCAGAATATTCGGATGCCTCAGCAGGTTCGTTCAAAAGGTAAATATCGATATGGTCTGGAACTGGGTATTCTCTGGAGGCCAAAGCTCTCAAGAAGGTGGACTTACCACAACCGTTAGCACCCAAAAGACCGTATCTTCTACCATAATTCAATTCCAAGTTCGAGTCTTGGATCAAGACCTTACCGTGAAAAAGAAGAGAAACAGAGGACATTTTGATATCTCTGGAGGTCTCAAGAGAGTCCAAAACACCCGTCACAACTCTATCGGAAAGACCGTCCTTATCTTGTTGCAATTTCAACTTTTCGATTTCTTCAGCAGCGGTCACCACATCATCACCAGCTTCCAACTTTTCCTTCTCCTTTTTTGTGAGCTTCTTCTTGGTCTTACCCTCGGCAGCCTTGGCGGCTTTCTTTGCCTCTCTCTTAGCTTTTGATGCAGAAATGGACATTTTTATAGGAAGGAACAGGTTCATCCTCCATAGTATGAAACGAAGAAAAAAAAAAAATTTTTATAGAAGTGCGACGATCGACGCGTGTTACGTCATCAGTGGGCTCCGCTCCACGCACTTCACTGCCATTTGGCTGAGTAGATTGCCTTGGATCTTATTCGGTTTATAATAAAATTGAAGGTATGAATGGCTATATGGATTTTATATATCTACTCATGTGGTCCAGTTAGTTGGGTCTGGTTTTTCATTGAATCTTAAAACTTACTAGACCATTCGAAATGGCCATACATTTGATTGATTTCATCTTTGAGTAGCTGAGAAAGTTTGACGTTATCTCTTAATGAAATCCAGGAACCATCGTGATAATCGAATCTTTTGGGGCCACTGATTGGTGAAGATAACCAGATTTGCTTAGTTGGTGGTTGTTTGTTGATCACATAAGTGCCTTCACTCACGTTTATTTCCATAACACCCGCTTCCTCATCCACTTCAGCCTCCATTATTCTATAATCTTCAAAAAAGGTGTCCAATTCGTCGGTAATGATGTCAAATGCTATGCTTGACTTTTCATGATAATCATTGTCTGTGAGTTGCAAGACATCCTGAGGGATTTCAGACCCGTCAGTACTGGTGGTGATAGAATTGAACCTCATGGAATTCCTTTGCAATGTGATCATTCTGGTCCATTGGGGGGTCTTATTCAATGAGTGTAAGGATCTCCATTGACTGGTCAACATTCTAAAATTGGTAACCTTTGTTATTTGCCTCCAAGAGCAGTGAAGAAGGGAAAGGGATCTAAACATTTGCTTAAAAATGCGATAACCAGTAGTATATGGCTTAATTAAATGTTTGTGGTGACATTGGAGCCACACTTTTTGTGTGGAGCGCTGCCCCAAAACATGTCGTGGTACCACATGGAAATTGTCATGGATGTTTTTTTGTCCTAAATAGGAAATTGGAACCGAACAATTCAAAATGTTGAATAAGTCGATCAATTGTGAACATTTTGACTTTTAATCTTTTAAAAACCATTGCTAAACCCTAGCGCTATCTTATTATAAGAGAATGCTTTTTTTACGACCGATAAATCAAAAGATACAATGACATTGGTGGTATATTTCTTATCAAAATCAAAAAAAATAAAAACGTTATCTGTAATGCTGGTATAAAATTGACCCCGATGCCCAGAAGTAGGTGTCTGGTAATTGAACGACCCTGTTCAGCTTTGCAGGATGGAAATCACTCCGCATCAAACAACAACTATCATTCCCGTCGATGAAATGAGAATCACCTCGGTGCTTTCTGGTCACGACGAAAAGGTGTATACGGATCACTCAGTGGACCGCGATGAGGCAGTGATCTTGGCACTAGGGTATAAACAGGAGTTCAAGAGAGAGTTTTCTTTGTGGACAACCTTTGGGGTTTCTTTTTCCGTCTTGGGTCTTCTACCATCGATCGCCTCCACATTGTGGTACTCTTGGGCCTATGCCGGTAATGCCACGCTTACATGGGGGTTTTTGATTTCCTTGGTTCCAATTGTGTGTGTTGCAGCCTCAATGGCTGAAATTTCAAGTGCTTTTCCAACAAGTGGTGGTCTCTATTATGCCACGGCTATGTTGTCTCCTCCAAAGTATAAGGCACTCTTTTCCTGGATTGTTGGCTGGTCCAATTATTTTGTTCAAGTCACAGGTGCTCCCAGTGTGGCATACGGTACAGCATCTATGATCTTGGCCGTTCACCAAATTGCAAACCCAGACTACGTGGTGGAGAACTGGCAAGTCTTCCTTTTGAGTGTGTGTCTCACCTTTTTTGCTGCCATTGTGGCCTCTCTCAAGACAAAATGGATTGCATGGATCAATTCTACTTCCACCGTGATCAACTTGTTGATGCTCTTCATCTCCTTTGTTGTGATCTTAGGTGGTAACACGAGAGAACAGCAAGGCTTGCCAAAATTCAACGACAACTCATACGCTTGGGGTATCCAAAACCAAACCGATTGGAGTGATGGTGTTGCAATGTTGATGAGTTTCTTAGCCATTATCTGGACTATGTCGGGTTTTGACTCCCCATTCCACTTGGCTGAAGAATGTTCCAATGCTCAGATCGCCACTCCAAGAGCAATTGTTCTAACCGCCTCCGTTGGTGGGTCCATTGCGTTCATTTTCCAATTGGCAATGGTTTACACGGTTGTTGATGTTGTTGCAGCAGTTAACGATGCAAGTGGTCAACCTTACATTGCTTTCCTAGCACAGATCTTGGAGCCATCTGCTTGCTACGCTTTGTCGGCATTTGCCATCATTCTTGGTTTCTCAATGACGTTCGCTTGTATGATTGCCGCCTCAAGAGTCTTGTTTTCCTACTCCAGAGATAACTGTTTCCCGTTGTCCAAGTACTGGTGTAGGGTTAACAAGCACACAGAAACTCCTGTTAATGCGGTTTGGGCCAATTGGTTTTTGGGTGTCCTCTTGCTATGTTTGATCTTTGGGGGTGTGGCCATTGACGCCATCTTCTCTGTGGGTGCAATTGGAAGTTTCATCTCCTTCTGTACAAGTGTTCTTTTGCGTATCACCTACGCCAGAAACACATTCAAGCCAGGACCATGGCACTTGGGCAAATTCACCTATGTTTCCGGTACAATTGCTGTGTCTTTTACCCTATTGATGATTCCAATCATGTGTTTCCCAGAATACAGAGGTGCCGACAACACTCCGGATGTGATGAACTGGACTGTTTTGGTCTACTGGGGAAGTATGTTCTTGGCAATTTCCTGGTTCTTCATTTATGCTCGTAAGATTTACAAGGGTCCAAAGCCAAACGTCGACGTTATTACCAGCGAAATGGAAGAGATGCAAGTCATTGAAGCTGTTACTTCTAAGGGTGGTGATGTTGTCACCTTTAATGAAGAGGAGGTTGAAAACACAAAAGTTTAATTCTCCCAAGTACCACTTGTTTACACTTGTTTATTCTTCTTTAACTGATTAATTATATTTTTTCCACTTTTACCCATTTTCTCTACACTTTTTTAAGACTTTAATGTCAAGGAAGCTTTGAATGCTGAGCCAATGAGCGAATTATGCTATTTTGGAAAGTTATTTGACGGTTCCACAAAAAGTAAGTTAAGATTAAGAAAACATTTGAATATTCTCAATCATTTAACTATTATTACTTCATGACATTCTAAAGAGTTTGCCAATTCTAGTGCACTGATTTTTGTAAGATTTAAACCGTTATTTTTCGGTTTATTTGCGGATCTTTTTTGTAACAACTAGAAGCTTGTTGCGCGGACGCTGAGCAGCATGAGCATTAAATTCAAAAACCATGTAATTGGTTATATAAATGATTTGAAGAGCAATTTAAGGCAATTGGCAGTTATTTTAAATTATCTTCTATTTTTTAGTAGATTTTTGTGGATTTTTTGGCTACACTGGACAATACATCATTCTATTAGATGATATAATGGTATCTGTTAATTAGTTTCACCTTTTTAAATTGCATTATGGGAGGTTAAAAAAACTGTTGCCATAATGCTGCACCACTTACCCCACTCCCCAATAAATTACCACAATTCACATTATTTCCAAACCTGGTTCACTTCCGATTCTCAAACAAATCAATTTGTTTCAAGAATTAAGTTACCAAAAGGCATACTTGCACCGACAAAATCATACGTACACTGGTAAAATCATTTGAATCAAATCCAATTTTTTCATTACCGATGAATAGAGCTTGTAACCATTGGGTTCTGCTCCATCTCCATTCACTTGGCCATAAATTGCTGAGCATTTTGAACTTTTCACCTACCCAGCTTCCTCTCAATTACAACTAAAGAATGGTTTTACACAACGATAAGTGGAAATACAAGGCTAAAAGATCGTACCAGAAGAAACACAACCTCGACAAGGATAATAAGCCAAAAGAACCGGAGTTTGGGTCAGGATCTGAGGTGGAACCAGGATTTGAAGACGAAGAAGTAGACGAAGAGACTAAAACAAGGTTGGAAAAGGAGGCCTTGGGCAACTCGTGGAGATTTTTTGATCCCGAACAGAGCGAAGAGGTGTTGAAAGATGCAGACTATCAAAATCTGTTGCAGCAAAAGAGACAAATTGAGGAAGAAGAGAACAAATACTACAAGGACATTGTTACCAATAAGCTTCGGGATGAGAATGAGATTGGCCAGAATCCTAACAATTTGCAAGAAAAGTATAAAGTGAACCAGAAAAAGAGCGTGAAAAAGATGAAGGAGGAGGAATTGGTCAATTTAAAATTCGATCAAAGCGATAGTGAGAGTGATGATGAGGACAAACATATTCCTGTTCAAAACAGGGAGTTTTCTCCAGAGGAGAAGGAAGAGTTTCTAAGGTTGCAAAGGATGATTGATCATCAGAAAAAGGTTGACGAGATGAGAAGAACAATTAATAAACATAAACCAACACATGGAAACATCCACAACATAGAAACATCCAAAGAATCGGACAACTACAAAACCCTAGTGGATAGACACTTGAAGGAAGCTATTGTAACTCAGAGCGATAAATTCGATGATCTCGTAGAGGGCCTCCTCGGTGTAAATTTCAATGACAATAACAATGCCAATGCCAATTCCAAGTCACCACAGCAGCCAACAACTCAAGGTTTTGATTTAGATTCTATCATAGGTGCCTCCGCAGCAAGGAAATTGGTGGTAAAAAGGCCTAAAAAGGCAAAAGTGACTCTTCAGGATGACTTTTTAGACTCCATCCTGTAGATCCGCATTTCTGCGATGCCAACACCAATGCCGAGCACATGAGCACATGAGCATGACGGTGATTCATACCAAGACTTCTTATCAGCTTTCTGTTCTCGCATTAGAAAACCTCTTTTTTTGTTAAATAGTTGGTTATCTGCGAATAAATAAAGATGTATATTCCGGACAGAGTGAAATCTCAATGGAGATCAGTTCAATATAAATTAATGATGGTGACTTCCGCATTGGTTCTATTACTAATCACTGTACGTGTCTTTTCTTTGCCAGTGAAGGGCGGATTTAGGGATCTACCGCCAATACCAAAAGAACCAGCACATATTCCCTTCAAAAACACACCCACATGGAACCCCGAACAAACGTTTAAAGCTACCTCTCAGAAGGGTATGGTTGTTTCCGATTCCGAAAAATGCTCCAAGTTAGGATTAGAAATCCTTAAGATGGGTGGTAATGCGGCAGATTCCGCTATTACCACCTGTCTCTGTATCGGAGCCACAGATACAATGTATTCCAGTGGTATTGGAGGTGGTGCGTTCATCACCAGTAAGCGATTCAATGAGACTTCCGCAATAAGTATTGATTCGAGAGAGATGGCTCCAGCTGCTTCCAACAAGGATATGTTCGAAGGTAATCCTCTAGGCAGCAAACTGGGGGGACTTGCAGTTGCTATTCCGGGTGAACTAATGGGTTTATGGAATCTATATGAGTTGCATGGGTCCGGAAAACTGACTTGGGAGCAATTGGTGATGCCTGTCTCGGAGCTGGCTACTAAAGGGTGGATAATGGACCAGAGATTGGAATATGGTCTCGGAATGATGGAAGAGGTATTTTCTTACTTTGGTAACGATTGGGACTTTGTCTACGATGACAATGGAGTTATGCTCAAAGCAGGCCATTTGTTAAAGAGACCCCAATATGGTAAAACATTGAAAACCATTGCTAAGTACGGTGTTGATGCATTTTACAACCCCAGGGGACCAATAGCTACTTCCTTGGCCAAAAAAGCACAAGAATATGGAGGTATTTTAACAGTCGATGATTTTGCCCAATATAAGGTTGTTATTGAAGATGCCATTAGAGTGGACAATTTTACTGCAGATGATCTCACTGTTTTTACCGCGAATGGAGCATCCTCAGGACTGGCTTTGGCCTCGGCGTTGAAAATCATAGACAGAATCGACAACGACTTAGGGTTAGAGCATGCGTTTGATTTCGCTGACCAAGAAACCCATGTACTCATCGAGGGGATGAAGTGGTTGTCTTCCGTCCGTTCTCATTTAGGAGATATCAATGTCAACAACAGCAACACGACCGCCATTCATGAACATAAGAAGAAGTATGGCTATTTCCTCAGCGATCAGTTTATCGACAAGGCATTCACTAAGTTCAGGACAAACGAAACATTAAGATGGGAGGATTACGAGCCTGCATTTGAGCCTAATGACCCTCATGGTACATCCTCGTTGAGCGTGGTAGATAAAGATGGCAATTCAGTCACCTTGACCACCACTATTAATTTATTATTTGGTTCTTGTATTCATGACCCTCAAACCGGTATCATTTTGAACAACGAAATGGATGATTTTTCACAGCCTGGTGTTTCTAACGCTTTTGGATTAGCCCCATCTGAATTCAATTACATTGAGCCATTCAAAAGACCCCTTTCCTCATCCGCCCAATCCATTGTTGTCAACAAAGATGGAGGCCTGGAACTTGTGATTGGTGCTGCCGGGGGATCAAGAATTTGCACGGCAATTTTGCAGGCCATCATCAGAACTTTTATCTATGGAAAGGATATTGTGAATGTGATAGCTAACCCAAGACTGCATCATCAACTTTTGCCGGATGTGGCAGTTTTTGAACCACCATTAGACAATCATTTGTTGGCCAAATTGAAATTGAAAGGCCATGCAGTGGAGGAGCACGGCTCTGCCAGCGCAATGAATGGGATTAGAATTCAAAACGGTGTATACACCGGTCAGGGGGATTATTGGAGGAAATTGGGTAAGGCCGAAGGCCTGTAGGGAAAAATCTTTGTAACTCTAGAATATGCTGAGCACATGAGCACATCTATTTTGGTTTAGACGCGTAAACACAACCGTTTCTACATCAAACTTGCTTCTAACTGGGGTTATGATATGACCAAAAAGTTGGAAAAAGGACAGACAAGGCTTGTATTACAGTCTAAGAAGCAGATAGAAGAAAGTGACAAGAGAGAGACAACTCTTGGTGAAGCGATAAGCCAACTTCTGTATGCCGTTAAACAATCGGGTATTGAATCCTTGGAATTGAACTCCAAAGGCTCGAAACATGCCGCGTTGATTGAAACACGAGGCAAAGAGAACATAATTCCCAATTATACTGATTTTAAAGATGTCAATCCCGATACTGTGGTTGAAGATTTTAGAAGTGGTCGAAGAAGAATAGAAGAATTGGAAGAGTCTAATAAAACACTTAAGAAGGAATTGGATCAGTATAATTCACGAGCAAAAATTGATGCAGAGACTATACAGGGGTTGAATCAGCTTTTAGATGATTTTACGAAAAGGAACAATGTTTTAAGAGAGGAAATTAGATTGTTGAAATCAAGCCAGGCTTCTTCCATTAAAGTCAATCAACGACCCAGTTGCTTAATATTAGAAGATAATGAGTTTCAAGGGAAAAAAGAACCAATGAGTGATTTTCTTGATGAGATTGGTGGATCTGTACTCGATGAAAATACACAGTTGCCATTGAAAGAGAATAATTTTGGTGAAGTTAATGATTGCGAGGAAGATTTAACACAGAAGAGCAGTCAAACCCAAAAGAGTGGCAATTTACTGGAAGATCTGAATTGGGATCCAACAGAAAGAAGTGGTAACGAATTAGAGGAATTGACACAGAAATCTAACTATAATGAATTACCAAGCACATCTCCGTTAAAACCCTTACTTGAGGATACCCAGAGGAGTAGGTCTGTTAAGCTGGAATCTCATGACATCTCATTTCATTCAGACGCACCCCGGGAAAGTGACTATCTTGGTGATGCACGAATAGATGAGATTTACATCAAGGAGGAAACTCAAGACACTTTAGATACCCAACATACCCAGAAAAAACGTCAAGCATCCATAGATATATCACCTCGAAAGGAAAGTAAAAGGAAGCTGTTATTTGATTTATCAACAGTAATTAAGACAACCGAAATAACAGGTGAAAAAACAAAGGTGGATTTAACTGTTAACCCTGATACAAAGGAACCATGGTACCCGGAGGATTTTGTGCTGGTTAAAGGGTACGATGAAATTGACGATAATTACGGTCAATCGATTGGCAAGATACCAGAAAATACCAGATTGTACTATAGAAATCAATTGAAATATATCTCAGAAATAAGTTCAAAGGAGTTTAATAGGGTTGCATGGGGTCCTCAATCTAGTAAAATGGAAAATTACTCCACTCAAGTGTCGTCTCCACGGAAGGAAAATCTAATTACACCATCACCTAATATGGAGGCTAACTTGATGGATCGGAGGATTCGTAATGAATTCAAATTTGAGATTAATGAGACTAATATCGAAGAATATAGAAGAGTTTACTCAGATATATCGATCACAAAAAATGTAAAAAGATGGTTAATTGATGAGAGACCGTTGGAATGGTTTCAATCCGATTTCCCAAACACTCAGGAACAATTGGCAAGGAGTCTAATAAGAGATAAAAAATTGCAAAGAAAGGCGTTGTTGAGACTGTACCACTCGTGCTTCTTTGTAAAAAATGGGAAACAGAACGGGGTTTGGAAATTCAGAGATAATAAATGGAATGAATTGGTGGAAGCGAGCGAGTTCCTCATTGATTTGAATCAATTTTTAAAATTTGAAGATGAATAAAGTTTCATCACAAACAGAATTTTACTATATACATCAAAATAATTATTACTTACATTAAGGGGACTTTTTGTTTTATTTCATTTCAATTCCTTTTTCTCTTCTATTCTTTTATAATAATTTGTCATTGAAATCATTGTGGGGTTCAAATCCAAATTGGCACTGATGAATTTCGACGCATTTGCCTTCATACCTAACTGGGCATTTTCAATAATTCCCCTCTTTTGGTACTCAGGCTTTATCAAGAACCCACTATCCATTTGATTGGGATGGGATTCTGGATCATAAAATGATTTGAGTGGGATGACCCTTTGAAATAATTCATAAGCTGCCAAAGTGAACCCGAATTGTGGACTGGATCTACAAACCCGTGCAAGCCCCCCTTTGAATAAAGCTGCGAATCCTTCTTCTTTGACAATTCTTGTAAATGCATCTCTGATATTTTTATATGGAACGTCACCACCAATACTTTCTACTTGTAATCTTGTTTTAACTAAATCACAAGGCGTTGTCAAATAAGCAGCAGGCATACCTGCCAGTGCACCTGACACAAGCAACTCCCAAGCTTCCAAATGCTCTTTTTTACCTTCAGACACTCTCAATGGGTCCAAACCAAAAACATACTTTTTGATGTTGGCATAGGTTGGGAAGTAAATTGACGAGAATGGTATATCTCTCAACAGACAAGCACTTGCACCTTTGTACAGGCCCTTAATACCCAATTCATTAACTATTGTCAAAGCAGTTTTATGAGCAACTATTTGGCCTTCACTCAGGGCTTGCTTGATTAGCTGACCTTGAGTTTGCAACCGAATCTTAGTTATTTCTAATGGGTTTGTGACCACCACTTGACAAGTACCGGCACTTGAACCAGCCAATATTTCCCAACCTAAACCAAGGGTCCCATCCTTTGAGTTTTTTAAGCCAAAGTTTCTCACAATATCATTAACAGTCAATTTAATAGCTTTTTCTGGCGCAACACCCACCATTTGGGGCAGTAGGCCTGAATACAGACCTCTTGCACCTTCCGATCTTACAATTTTTTTGAAACAATCAATGTAACCATTGTATAGTTTTTGGTTACCACTTCTTTGATTTTGCATTCTTGTTTTAACCAGATCAATTGGGTAGACAACAAAAGCACCAAAAGCACCTGCGACAGAACCTAACAGAAAAGAGTAAATTGAGTTGAATAGGGGTAATGAAGGAGAGGCTTTGTTGTCAACCACAACCATATCATCTGTGAAAATGGCTAAATAATCATCGGGATCCAAGGTGGGATTCTTCTTTAAGTTTTGCATTGTCAGCCAATTCCAATTAAGAAAGAGGGAAATATCTGACTTGGTAAAATCTTGGTTTCTTTCACATGTGTAATTGTAAAGATTTTCGGTATTTATTTGATCATTTTCGATTTTGGAATCGTTGATTCTTTCATAAATGATATGGTTCAATCTAGGCAAATTACTCACAAGTTTTATTAATTCAAAGCACTTTTCATAAGTGAGGGCATCTCCATACTTAATTTTGGCAAAATCTTCCAATTGGTTAGCAATCGAGGAGGGCAAATGGTTGTAAAAAAGTGATTGAGTCAGTATTTTTAGTTCGTTTGGGTTGATTGTTTCACTTTTTGAATACTCGGCAATTTTCCCAAACATGTCCTTAAACCTCAATTCCGGTAACTCTTTGATGATTGCTGAAAATTGGTCCAAATCAACCTCTTCTGTTGGAATATCTTTCAATAAGCTGTGAATGTATGGATAATCCATGGAATGAATATCCTTCAAAACCTTCTCCAAATGAGTCTTAGATAGCGGTTGTGAGGAATCTGACACCCCCACAACATGGTCCCCTTCTGTCAGCTTGCAAACTTTGAACATGACCTTATCAATATTGGAATCATCGGCAACCAATAACTCCTTTGTAATTCTTTTAAAATCCTCTTGATCAATGTACCCCTTCTTATCCTTATCAGCAACAACATACAAGATGTGCAGTACGTCTATTGGCATCAACGCCGTCAACTGGGCCAAATAATGGATTCTTTCTGTTTTGAGCTCCTTAGAGTTCAATAGCGACGTGAAGTCGCTGGGTTTTAATGCTTTGCCACCGTAATGGATGTCTTCGTACGTTTTCGCGTACCGGTTGAAGATCTCATCTAGACAATCCTCAATCTGCGTCATTACTTTAAGAAGAGAAGTCCATTAGGAGTTGCTACTTATTTACACCTTAATCGGCCCGGTAAGCGGGGAGGAGAAGCGGAGTTTTCCTCGGAGTAATGCGCCACAAAAAAGTCCGGGTCAGCTGACATAAGCGTGTATCCGCCACAACGACACACCAGCCACCGCACCAGCCACGCCGATGGTTAGATAGCTTCTCACTCGGTCTGTTCTTTTGAACTTGCCCAATATACGGTTCCATCCAGTGGACATGTGGTAAACACCCGAAAGGACCAAAAGCCAGAGGGAAATGGATACAGAGATACCTTTTTGGGCCATTGATTTCGAGATATATTCCAAGTCGACGAACCCACTTTCGCCGGTAGTCATTAGAGGCTCAACTCTTCCGTAGTAAACATGTGCTGTAAGGAGTACCAAGAGAACATATCCGGAAAAACTCAACGGTGATAGGCCGAGGAGCCTAGAAGTGATTGATTTTCTTGAACCCAACCCCAGTAGGGAGGACACACCCCCGAGACCTTCATCAATGTCTTTGACTTCATCATTGGGGTTTTCAGTCTTTTTGTATTTGGATTGTGAAGGATGGGAGGTTCCATATTTCAAATGTTTGTAATATCTTCTTAATCCATTCAAAGTTATTCCAGATACAACATGGGCTGCAACAGAGGCCAATAAACCCCATTCCACAATAGGAATCTGGTACAATTCTCTTCCCATAAGAATAAGATCAATACCTGCATCCACACCAAAGAATGCAGGAGCACCCACAACAGATAATAGGTGCAAGCCAGCAAAGAGAGTGAAGGGTATGACAGAGTTTCTCTGAATCAAAGAAGAGAATTTGATTGCTTTCTCTATTATAGAGTTTGTTTGAGGTCTCAAGGGAAACCCTGTTGGAGGTGAAGCAACAGGTTCTGGTGCAATATTCTGTAGTGTCATTTCAATTATATGAGAAGGGTGTGATTGGGTAAGCAAAATAAGGGTGCTCAGCAAACAACTTTGAACCACTGGCAGAACAATTGTATGCCGGTCATTGGAAGTCCATTATTTAAGTGCGATGTATGTCAGTTGTTGGTGATCAAGGTTAGGGGTGGTTTAAACTCTTAATCCTAATATAAGCAAAGAATAAGGTATTAAATGGTACTTATTGGTCATAGGAATGAATAATTTATAATCAGTGACATCAAAATATTTGTTTTGTGCAAAATTTATGGCGTACTGGTGTGTACTACTTAGGCCAGCTAGTGCAGATACGGTCGTCTCACCATTTATTTGGCTGAGCACTTTTACGTAATAAATTCTAGTTACGTAAGACATTCCATTGCTCTAAAGCCCTTCTTCATTCTTTCTATGGCTGCAGAGCGATCAGAATCTCCCGAGGGAGATACAATAGTGTCCTTCTATGACCCTCCAGAGGCTCTTAACATGAGAAAGATACCGACTCGGAGAATATCCAGAGCTAAATCAACAGCCTCATTTATTATACCCCCACATAAGACGTCAAAGACGGTGATTGCTTCAACAGGAGATATAATTGAAAAGGAATACTCTGAATGGGGTGGCCCATTGGAATCATCAATTGAAAGTTATAGACCCCTTGATAACTCCGAGGGTAATTCATTCATCAAATATTTGAGATCAATCTTGACCATTCCTATATTAAAAGCTTCCTTCACATACTTTATTGCATCATTATTTGTCTATTTTCCCACATTAGCAAGCTTTTTGGGCTCAACCGATTCAAAACATATTGTTTGTACTGTGGTTGTTTATTTTCACTCATCAAGAACCATTGGTTCCATGATTCAATCCTTAATGTTTGTTGCAATCTCTTTAATGTTCGGTATCAGTGTCAGTGTGGGGACATTAAAGGTGGTTGCTCTGATCTTGAACAATGACGAAGACGAAATGATTAAATCATTTTCAACTCATCCCCACAAATTCACCACCAATATTGAAACATTAACAATCATATTCACGTTGTTGATCTGTTCAATGGCATTAGGAACCATTTCTTTTTTTAAGCACAGAATCTCCAAACCAACCTTTAATACTTCATGTTCACTCTGTGCAATTTTAATCATTTCTTGTCTGATAAAGGAGTACTCTAAAGTTTACACAGTTTTGGAGCCAAATGAACCGGTTAGAATTCCATGGGGAAAGATCTTGAGCTCAATAAGTTGTATTTTAACCGGTTGTTGCATTTCTGTGGGAATTTGTTTTACTCTCTGGAGAAAGGTGGCCAAGGTCAACTTAATCAATAGCTTAAATGATGTTGAGCAATCGTGCGGTAAGGCAATTAGTTGCTTATGTGATGCCTTCATGGGTCAACAAAGGGTTCTGGACACATCATCCATAATATCGACTAATCTAGATTTGGAATTTATCAATCAATCGAGATTCCAAACCAAGAAACTCTTCAGTGAATTGCAAGTCCAAATCGGAAAATTGGACTCCTCCTTGGAAGAAACTCTGTTTGAAACTTATATATCCGGGAATGAAAAAGAGTATCAATTGCTCAAGGATTTGGTTGAATGTGAAAAGAAAATGAGTGTCAATTTGGGGTCCTTAAACAGGGCCGTGGAGTTTAAGTGGGACATTTTAGAAGACTATCAAACTCATTTATTGAGTCAACAAGATCTTGAAGATGCCACTACCCATGATTTCATGAATGTTATGGCAAACGATTCAGATTCTTCTAACTTGTTAACAAACAGTGAAGCCACTTTGGAACCACACAGTGATGCGGTCGTTGAACCTCAAGAATTATTTGATTTATTCTTCTACCATATTGGACCAAGTACTAAATCTTTTGTTTTCACAATGAGGGAGATTTTGAAGGATCCTATGTTTGATTCCAAGTCTAAAGTGAAAAACATAGTCGAACAATACACACTGTCATTGAATAAAGCAAAGGAATTGTACCAGGAACAACAGAAAAAGGCAATCAATTCACTTTACAAACAAGACATTTTTTCTAAAGATTACAACTTCTATGGCAAAGTTTCTCATGAGGAAATAGCAGCCACATGTGCTAATTTTTCATTTTCATTAACTCAATTTTCAACGGAATTGGATACACTACTATTGACCTTAAATTTATTAAGAACTCATTATGAAACGATCCCACCGAAATCATTTTCATTCTTGAAATTCTGGCAATGGTCCAAAAGTAACGATGATACCAACTCTCTAGATTTGGAGAGGGGTAACTTTTTTGACTCTCATTCCTCTACTAATGACCAAACTTTGGGTTACAAATTGTGGAGATTAACAAAATTCTTTAGAGGTGTTGATTTTCAATTTGGGTTGAGGGTGGCCCTGGGTGCCCTTATGTTGGGGTCTTTGGCGTTTACGCCATTGACCAGTCATATATTTAACGAATGGAGAGGAGAATGGGTTTTAGTCACCTTTTGCATCATCATGAACAAATCACTCGGTGGGACGGTAATGACAGTGAAATGGAGATTTTTAGGTACTTTTGTTGGCGCATTCATTGCTTATTGGGTCTGGGTATTGTTTTATCCGAATGTTTTTTGGATGGCCTTGAGTGGACTCATTGTATCAATCCCATGCTTTGGTATTATTTTGAATTGGAAGGCAAATAATGCGTTTGGTAGGTTCATTTTATTGACTTACAATTTGACTGTCCTTTACTCCTATACCATGTCACTTAATTCAAAGCCTTCCATGGATGACGATTGGGAAGGTGGTGATAATCCGATTATTTTTGAAATCGCTTTTCATAGATACATTGGTGTTTCAATGGGGGTTTTGTGGGCTTTAATAATTACTTTGACACTATTCCCAATGTCGGCCAGAGCTAGAATTAAACAGGGGTTGACAAAATTATGGCTAAGAATGGGTCTCATATGGAAATCCGGCTCTTTATCTATAAAAGAGAACGAATTCGGCACATCGGAATTGAATGGGCTTAAGGGGTTGATGGGATGTCATAAGATACATTTGGAATTGATAACCTTGCAAAAGCAGGCCCCAATGGAAGTGAGATTGAAGGGTTCTTATCCTGTCGAAAGATTCCAAAAGTTGATCCAATCAACGGGGAGCATTCTAGATTCGTTTGAAAACATGAACTCTATTATTGAGGTGGATAAAGAATTGAGTCCAATTGAATACAGAGTCATCAATGACCTAAAATTGCAGATCAAAGAGTTAGAAAATAGGGTTTTCTTGATGTTTTACATGCTTTCCAGCGCAATGACTTTGGGATTACCTCTTATGGCCAAGGCCGCTGGTACGGATTATGCTATGGAGAAAGTGGTGGCAAAATTGTCGGATGTCAGGAAGTTGGCTTCTCGTAATGGGGAAGAAAGATTGAGTAATGAAGAATTTGTATTATTCTTCACTTATTGTTTAGTCACGAAAGCCGTTGTTAAACAATTGAATTTGATGATGGTTGAAGTAGTTGGACTCTTTGATAAATTGGATGAGGATCTGGTTGAGCTTCTTTAATCAATATGTATACAATATCTACCTTCAAAAAATCACTTCATTTTTGAACCAAAAAATACAGGCTATTGATATTCGGGAAGTAAGATGAGAAGGAAACAGGATGGGGCATTTAATAAAATTGAACGGCTCAATATTTCGATGTGTATCAAAGATTGGATATTATTTGCTAATCTACACGATTTTCAATTTCCTTGCTCTAGCAAGAATATTTCCAATTATAATTAACAACATCAATAGCACATTGTGGCACCTCAAGGTACCAATTCATTCCAGGTTCATATCAGCAACAATGATTCCCTTCACAATCAAACCACGAATAGAAGGTGTGCTCAGGCCAAAGTAATCGTTATATTCGAACCCATATCCATAACAACCATGATGTAGAGGAGGAAATGAGTAACCAGTGGCTGTCCGGGTTGAAGCATTCATCGTCTGGTAAGCATAGCAATGATTCTCACACGAATCCTAGTATATGCCAGAGTAAGTCGTTGATACCACCCACAACATTCACCTAAAGACATGAATGCATCCTGGAATGCTCCATATTTACCTCTCTTCAAGGCAGTTTCTGCGAAGGTGGTTGAATGTCGAACATGAGTATCAGACAGAGAGGTGCTCAGGATCTGATTATTTTGTTCCTTCTTTGGCAATGGGGTAGCTAACACGTGCATCCTAGTGGGAACATCAATCAATGTATAATTGCCATTAACAACACTACTCAAGTCTGCCAAGACATCCAGGTATTCAGGCATGATTTCATACCTGAAGGTTGGGAATGAGACACTGAAACCGTAAAGCCCAAAACATCTAGCAGCTACTGCTTTCAACAAATCAAAGTCAATATCACTAGGTCTGTTCCACACACTTAAAGCGATGCCTTGTTCGTAGGTGACAGCGGTATTTGCCGGATATCCGTTGTAATATAAACATGCCAATATATTATAACCGTCAGTCTCGGGAGCGTCATCCCGAGGTTTAAGTGACCATGCTGTTGCGCTGGCAAAGACCGACCATAATGCAAGAGCGAATGCTAAGAACTTTTGTGAAGCCATGTAATTACTTGCTGTATTTGTTTTAATAAATGGCGTGTAGCATGGATATCAACCGCTTCTTAGACATCATTTAGAGGTTGAACCATTGTTCGCGCCTTCCTGATTCGTAAAGGTGAACACACCAATCAGACACAGACGGTTATAGTATATACATGTAATTATTTACTCTTCATATTCAAGACCAATGATCTCCTCGAATAGATCCTTGGATTTAATGCTGGAGTTCAATCTAGCACATAGAAGATAAGCGCCACTCAATTTTCTATGTAATGAGTAAGTTTCTTCTGGTGGAGGGGTCAGTCTTTCATTGAGCATCAATGTGATGTTGCCTCTGACTCTATCGGTGATGGTTTGCCCCTGGAAATCAAATTCACCATCTGAATTGGCCAAATTAGCTCTGAATGGTTCCCCCAAGACCAATATGGAATCCACATGGGCCTCAGTCATTGCAGGAGATTCCAAACCGGTCAAGAATCCTAATTTTAAAGAGTATTCTTCAGCCTTTTTCCTGTCCTGACGGACAGCTGCACGTAAACAGTTGGCATAATCCTTAATAAAGGCCTCAGGATAAGAACGGCAAGCGCCAAAATCCAATAATTCAATTTGATGGGTTTCTTCATTGTACAAGAAGTTTGCCCAATTTGGATCGGTTTGCATGAACTTGAACTTGTAAATTTCCAATAGACATAATCTCATAACGTTCTCAGCGATGAAGTTTTTAACCTCTTGAGGCCAATCACCCTTGACGATTTCAACACCCTTCATTCTTTCCATTGTCAAAACATGCTCATCCGACAAATCATGGTAAACCTTTGGAACTCTGAAGTTTGGTTCTCCTTCAAGCATCTCTCTATAACGGACCAAGTTTGAGCTTTCTCTAATATAATCACATTCCCATTTCAACTCCACACGTGCATTTGCAATTGATTTTTCCAAGAACAACCCCGGTGGCAACAACTTAGATGCTGTCAAAAGAGTTAAAATGTTATCTAAATCGGAATCGATTGAATCTGCAACACCAGGATACTGAACCTTGACAACAACTTGATCCAATTCCTTTCTGGTGACTGCAGTATGGACTTGTCCAATAGAAGCTGCAGCAATGGGTATATCATCAAAAGAGGCAAATAATCTACCTCTCCAACCATCCCCCAATTCGAAGGAGATTGTCTTTTCCAATTGACCTGCAGGCATATAATGGGCGGAATTTTGAACTCTTAATAAAATCTGTTGGATTTCCTTTGGTAACACGGAAGCATCTTGGAATGATAACATTTGACCGACTTTTAGAGCTGCACCTCTCATTTGGGAGAATTTCTTTGCCATACGTTCGATATTCTTTGGGGACATGATCAGAGATCTGATATCTGGAGATTGGCCTTTAGCATATTGAGATGCGGAATCTGCTAACACCTGTGCTCCCATTGATGCTGCAAGGGTCCCATAATGAAATAAACGCCCCAATCTAGAAGATGGTACTGGAGATTGACTCATTTCAAACTCTCTTTTCTCTTTTTGACCAATGATCTTTGCTTCCTTTGAATCTTCCTCCTTGAGAACCTGTCTGTAGGTATGAAAGGATCTCTTTTGGATATTCTTAACAGTTGAAGATTTCAATTTTGCAGCTTGAAAGATGTCCACTTCTGAATCCATTCGTGGTTCAACGTTTAGGGGATTGAATTCTCGATTATTTGCAACACAACGAGCTTCTTCTGACTTCACCTTCATCTCCTCGTACAATCCATCCGATGATTGAAGGGAACCCAATAGGGGCCATTTTTGAGCTGCTAAATCCAGCGATGATTCCAAAACCGACTTTGAAGCCCTGGCAAGTTGATAAATTTGGTTGATCGCGTTCGGAGAAGGCATTGACTTGAGTTGCTTAAAAAGAAGAAGAGACATCGTTAAATTGATGCTACTTTCTTCAAAAAATATTCACTGGAAAAGACACTGCGCCACAACGTACATAATCAACCCAACTCAACCCAATGTGGCTGGTGGAACCTTACCTAATCATGCGCCACAACTTACAGAATCAACGCAACCCAATGTGGCTAGTGGAACTGCATGCGCCACAATCTCCCTTGTGGCGCATTTTTTTTTCAGCTTACACAGCCTGAAAAAAATTTTTTTTTTTTTGATTCAACTTACCACGGTAATTCTTCCCAAAGTCAAGCATGGACGCCGCATTTGTTCAGTCCCTCGAACAGACCTTGAGTGCAGTTCTTTCTCCGGACAACGCCGCTATTAAGCAGGCCACATCCGCTTTGAAAACCAACTTCTACAAGAATCCAATGGCTCTTCCTGCTTTGATCCAGATTCTTCAAACATCTCAAAACGATGGTTTGAAGAAGTTAGCTGCTGTGGAGGCCAATAAGTTGGTGTCTAAGCAATGGGAACAATTGGATGCTTCTATTCAACAGCAAATCAGAGATACCATTTTACAATTTGCTTTCACTTATCCAAAGGAAACCGTTAGACACTCCACGTCGAGATTGATTGCTGAAATCTCGAACCTGGACATCCCTGCAAAGAGATGGGATTCTCTTTTGCAATCCCTTGTTGATGCTGCAACTGCTCCTGATCAACAAACAAGGGAAATGGCCACCTTCATTCTTTTCTGTATTTTGGAAACCTTCCCAATGGAATGGCTTTCCCACGCTCAATCTTTCATGGATTTGTTCTCAAAGACCTTACAAGATGTCCAATCTCCACAAGTTCAAATTAACTCTGTCTTGGGTTTGGAAGTCTTGTCCTCATTCATTGAAGAAGAAGAAGAATTGATTAGTACCCTTGCCGGTCCATTCTCAACCTTGTTCCCAGCCATGATTGAGGTTTTGAAGAATTCATTGAATTTCGATGACTCTGAAAAGACTAAGGAATTGTTCACTGCCTTCAACTCCTTCATCTTGTTGGATATGCAATTTTTGGGTAACAACTTCATCTCAATCTTGAACGTCATGGTTGAGGTTGCAACAAACACTCAAGTTGATGCAGAAATCAGAGGTTTTGCATTGAAGACATTGACTCAATGTGTTTCCTACAGAAAGTCAAAGATCGTCCAAGCTCAATTGGGCCCATCTTTGACTCAATCCGCTTTGCGTATTGCAGCCGAAGAAGATGACGAAGCAGAAGAAAAGTTGTCAAGAGAAGATGAAGAGAACGAAAACGAAGAAGACGAACCAAACACTTTGGCATTGAGATTGCTCAACACTTTGGCCGTCAGCTTACCACCAAATCAAGTCATCCAACCAATGATGGAAATGGCTTCACAATTGTTGGTTTCTCAAGATCAATACCAAAGACAAACCGCATTGTTGGCCATTTGTGTCTCTGTCGAGGGTGCACCTGATTATATGTCCACTCAATTGCCAAAGTTGATTGAAATGGTCTTGAAGGGGTTCCAAGACTCTTCCATCATTGTTCAAGCTGCCGCCTTGAGAGCTTTGGTTCAATTGGGTGAAGATTTGAAGGATGCCGTTGCTGAATACCATCAATCTCTCTTACAACCAATCATTTCAATCATTGATTCCACCAACAAGATCATGGTTTACAAGTATGCCACCCAAGCTTTGGATACCTTGATTGAATACACCGCTTCTGAAGCCATTAGAGCCTACGTCGAACCATTGATGAACAAGTTGTTCCAAATGTTGGATACCGCTCAATCTTCCTCCTTGAAAACCGCCATTGTCTCGGCAATCGGTTCTGTTGCATACGCTTCCGGTAAGGCCTTCTCCCCATACTTTGAACACTCCATTAAGTTGCTTGAAAAGTTCATTGCCAACATGGATAACATCGAAGGTATGACAGAAGATGACATTGAATTGAGAGCTCAAACTTTTGAAAACATCTCCTCGATGGCAAGAGCCGTCGGTTCCGAAGCTGTCGGTGCTTACGCTGAGCCATTGATGCAATCTGCCTACGTCGCTATCAACTCTTCCAACGGTAGATTAAGAGAATCTGGTTTTGCCTTTGTTTCCAACATGGCCAAGGTTTACGGTGAACAATTCACCGGTTTCTTGGACAAGATCGTTCCAGAAATCTTGAAGTGTGTTCAACAAGAAGAATTCGACTTGAACTTAGATGAAGATGAAGATGGTGCCGAATTGGATGACAACGCTCTTGCCGAGAAGTTGCAAATCCACACCGGTATCTCTGTCGAAAAGGAGGTTGCTTTGATTGCTCTCTCTGACTTGGCTTTGGGTACCAAGGCCGGTTTTGCTCCATATGTTGAGTCCTGTTTCGAAGAATTGACAAAGCAAATTGACGAATCTTACTCCATTAGAGAAGCTGCTTTATCCACAATGTGGAAGATAGTCAAGGCCATGTTTTTGGCTTTTGGTAAGGATAACGAAACCGTCCAAATCTTGGTTTCCACCGTTAGAAAGTTGTCTGTTCAATTGATGCCAGATGAGTTTGACATGAACATGATTATGACCATCTTGGACTGTTTCTTTGAATACACTAAAGAATTCGGTAAGTTGGCTGTTATGGACGGGGCTGACCACGAAACCTTGCAAACTTTGTTGGAACAAGTTGCTCTCATTTTAAAGAATGAACACATCTGTCAATCCACGGAAGAAGACCCAGATACTCCAGATGACGAAGATACTTCTGAATTGGATGCTGTTCTTTACGACGTTGCTCTGGAAGTTTTGGTTTCCTTGGCTGGTGCATTCAACGGTGAATTTTCGGCAATCTTCGAAAACTTCAAGGCTGATATCTACTCCCAAACAAACTCCAAGTCCAAATCCAAGAGAGTTTCTGCTCTTGGTTGCCTTGCTGAAATTTCAAACTCTATGGGTCAAGCCAACCCTTACTCCCAAGAAATGTTGGAATTGTTTGTTAACAAGTTGACCACTGATAAGTCTACTGAGGTTAGGGGTAACGCTGCATATGGTGTTGGTGTTGTTGTTGAAAATGCCACCTTTGATGCCTCTTCTGCTTACCCAACCATCTTGGCTGCTCTTTCCGAATTGCTTCAAAGAGGTGTCACTTTGGCCTCTGGTGATAACGCGGAAGAAACCAAGGAGGCTGTGAACAGAACTTTTGCCAATGCATGTGGTTGTGTTTCCCGTTTGGCCTTGAAGCATGAGACCTCTGTTCCATTGGGTTCAATCTTGCCAGTTCTATTTGCTCATTTACCATTACAGACCGGTTTTGAAGAAAACACTCCAATCTTTGCTCTTGTTATGAAGCTCATGGCACCTGGTGCATCCGGCGAAGGTGCATCTTGGTTGGCTGCTAATAAACAGGCTGTGATCTCTTGGTTGAAGGTTGTTTTTGAAAAGGAGGCAGACAAGGAGAAGTTGTTGTCTGAATCCACTCTTGGTAGAGAGGAGAATGTTGAAAGATTGGACCAATTTAGAAATGATGAGAAGGTCAAGGTGGGTGAATTCTTGAAGTGGTTGGAATCCAACTGAGCAAGAAGGGAGATAAAGTAGCTGCATTTGTTTATGTTTTCTGTGTATTTACGCTAAATCAAAGATTAATTATACGAAGAAAGGAATTACTTCTCGCTGCACCCAATCACAAATTCACACGCTAGTTTTAGCTTAATTCATATACAAGAAAATAAAGTTTGAGATATATTGACCTATTTGTTGGATCTGCTATCCACAATGGTGTTCAACAATAAAGCTTCGTTATCCAAGAAGACTCTGTTTGGAGATCTGGCCAAAGTGGAGGCGATTTCCTTGGCGGTGTCCAATCTCTTCAATTCCACATAATCTCTTGATTTCTTGATGGCATCACCAATCAATTGGGCTGATTTTGCCTCACCTTCGGCTCTAACAACCATCGATTGTTTTTCTTGAATTGCCTTATCCACCACAAAAGCGGCCCTTTGGGCATCTTGTTGAGAGATTTGCTTTGCTTCAACTGCTGATGAAAATTCCGGTGAGAATGTCATTTGTGTTAAGGAAACATCGTCCAATAAGATGTTGAAATAGGAGGCTCTACGAACCAAATTTTCTCTCACCAATCTTGACACCTTTTCTCTTTGAGTGATCAATTGTGCTGCATTGAATTGTGCAACAACGGCCTTCAAAACTTCGTTAACAATAGATGGCAAAACTCTTTCATCATAATCCTTACCTAGAGTTCTATGAATAAGAGGTAATTGTGCTTGATCTGGTCTAGAAAGAACCCTACAACTGATATTCACCATTTGTAAATCCTTAGTACCTGTAAGGGAGGCAACGGTTCTTGGCTTGGCTCTGATATCATAAATCGTTGGGAATTGCCAGAATGGGATTCTGAAATGGGTTCCTTCACCCACAATTTGGGGTTGAATTCCCGAATATCTGTCGTAAATCACCGCTCTTTCACCACCATTCACGTTATAAAGAGCTTCTTGACCAAGAACCACTGCTGCACCTAAGAAGATCAATCCACCCATTCCCATGAACATTCCTGCAGGGTTAGGCCCACCTTTCATACCGGAGGACTTTTGTGCTTGTTGAGCTCTTGTTTGAAGGTCTCTTGCGAACTTTTGCCAATCGTTTTGGTTCATATTTGATCAATGAAGATGGTGGGTGGCAAATTGAATGAATTAATTTTTTCAGTTCGAGCCAAATCAATAACGATTGAAACATGGCGACAAGACTGTGTTATTTTACAAGCAAAAGAAAGAAATACCATGTGTTGGATGTCATTGAACTGGTAGAAACAAGGAAAATGCATTGGAGTGAAGTTCCACCCCAGGAGGGCACGTGACCATGACATAAGCCGCTTACGTAACAGCACTCTTCCTTCTCCGTGTTTTTTTTTCGTTTCTAGAAGTTTCTAAGCAAAACCGAAAATTTTTAGTTAAAAGGAGCTTCAATTGTCTTAGTAATGTCAGAAGATCACATTGATAAGAAGCCAAAGCTAACAATGTCAGAAGAAGAGACACAAAATAAGGGTGAAGAGTTATTTCCATCTGTTGGTGAAGTTACAGACACTCAAACTCAAGAAGTTGATGAACAAGGCTTGAGAAAGACGGGTGCGGTTGACGCTCAAGGTCGTCCTGTTCAAGAGATTGATTCTCTTTGTATGAATTGTCACGAAACAGGGGTGACTCGTTTATTGTTGACCTCGATTCCATATTTTAAAGAGATTGTTTTAATGTCATTTTCATGTCCACATTGTGGATTCAAGAACTCGGAAATCCAACCAGCGGGTGAAATTCAAGAGAAAGGATCGAAATATACATTAAAGATCGAAAATAAAGAGGATTTGAACCGTCAAGTTGTGAAATCAAACTCTTGTTCCTGTAAATTTGTGGAATTAGACTTGGAAATTCCTCCACAGAGAGGTCAATTGTTAACCGTTGAAGGGTTATTGGTGGAAATGATTGATAATTTGGCAATGGATCAAGAGGCAAGAAAAACATCTCAACCAGAAGTGTATGAAAAGATTGCTGCCTTCATTCAAAAGGTTCAAGATGTGATTGATTGTAAGCCGGAATCTTTACCAGTGACACTGGTCACAGATGATCCCGCAGGTAATTCATGGATTGAATACAAGCCAGGAGAACCACAACATAAATGGTCCTGTACCTATTATCCAAGAACCCCGGCTCAAAACGTCCAATTGGGGTTGATCTCAGAGGACGAAGTTGCCCAAAGGGAATTACAAATCCAAAAGGAAAAGGCCGCAGAAGCCAAGAAGATGATCGAAACACACGAAAAATTGGGGGAAAATGACAACCCAATGTCACATGGTCTCATTTCCGATCAAACCGATATCGAAAACTTTGAAAATGAGGTGGAAACTTTCAGAGCAACATGTTCCGGTTGTTATGCTCCATGTGCCACACACATGAAGTTGGTCAACATCCCTCACTTCAAAGACGTGGTCATCATGTCAACCGTTTGTGATCACTGTGGTTACAAATCAAATGAGGTCAAGACAGGTGGTGCCATTCCTGACCACGGTACTAGAATCACCCTATTATGTGATGATCCAACCGATCTGGCTAGAGATATCTTGAAATCTGAAACATGTGGTATGCACATTCCAGAATTGAGTCTGGATTTGACCCCAGGGACTTTAGGGGGTAGATTCACCACAATTGAAGGGTTATTAAGTCAAGTGAGAGATGAACTACATTCAAGAGTGTTTACACAAACATCGGATTCCATGGCTGCCGACGTCAAGGCAAGATGGAACTCATTCTTTGATTTGATAGATGAAGCCATTGCCGGTAAGGTCAAATTCACAATTCAAATGATCGACCCATTATCTGCATCATACATTCAAAACGTTTATGCACCCGATCCAGATCCGAACATGAAGATAGAAACTTACCAAAGAACCGATCAGGAGAATGAGGAGTTGGGGTTGAATGACATGGTCGTTGATTGAATGTTTACTGTTTTTCTACGTATAAGATTAATATGCTAAAATTTTGGTATGTAATGTAATCAGGGTGAATCCCTATATAAATTCTTTTCATACGCATCGCTGAAGGGGTTGACACTGGAAGTGTTGGAAATCGTCGTGCTCAAATTAAGACCCAAAATGTCATCATCCTCGGTCTCATTCTTCAACTTATCCATGAGATGATCCTCATCAATCTCTGTACCCCTCAACCGGTTGACTATTCGGTCTTTTAGATTATCCAATTCAAAAATGGTGATCGTAGTATTCAATTGATCCAGAATGTCCTGCTTTTTACACATGAAATTCCATTGCAGTTTTGTATAAACCATCTTAATTGTGGCGATGTTCTTTCTCAATTTCAAAATTCTTTGCACTCTCCTCAAATTGTAATTATACTTGATCTTATCCGCAATGACCAAGCAATCCGAATTCTTAAAGCGAGAGTAGAATCCAATTGCCAAAATGACGTTTTTAAATGAAACTTTATAATTCAAATCCCCATGAATATCCTCATAGATGTCTGCGCTCTGTTCAAGCTCAATGCACATTCTATTATATCTTTTTCGCCTTTCTTTCACAGCCTTGAAGTTACAGAGAGCAAAATGGTCATTAATCACATTGTAATTCAATTTGACATCATATGGATCAGACGTCTCACCTGGTGACACCCATTTTGATGCCAAATCCCTAATTCGCATCGGTTTTGGATAAACATGAAATGATAAAATCCCATCCAATGACCCTAACAAGGATCGCAAATCGATCAGATCAATATATCCCGACCCATCTGGATCAAATTGATTCCATGCAGCCTTGAATTTCCTAATCTCCTCCCTTGTCAACAGCTTATGCTCCCCATGGGTATGATACACATAAGAAAAGTTGTTAACGACAACTGAAATTAAAATATTGAGGAAAACATACATTGAAATGATATTCCAAAGAATGAATAAAAGTTTGGCCAATGTGTAATTACCACAGTCAGAGTACCCACCACTATTCTTAATACAGTATGGTTCTTCAACAGTCATATCAACCATGATATAATTCCATGCTTCTCCAAAACTGGCCCTGAATAACATGATTAATGCTTTAGTGACCGTTCTGGCGTTCAAATTGTTATTAGTATTGGGTCCCAATTTTGTTAACCCGAATAACTGGTTCAATGCTATTGCAAAGACAATGAACAAGACCAGCCATGTGTATATAAACCAAAATAAGGGAGTAACAGATGCAGATCCAAAAACCAATAACTGGTTCAATAAATCCACACGAGGAATGACAAACAATAAAACTAAGACTGAAGTTGCTTTATCAACATTTGTGAAAACACTCTCGGGTTGCACTGTTGCGGCAATAATATTCATAATAAATGAAGAAAATAACACAACAAATTTAAAGACATTCCACAGATTGGAAACATAAATTCGGAACCCCAAGGCATACAAGACCAGACAGGAATGTAAAAATAGCCCCCCAGTGGTGATAATGAAAAATACATGTCTGATAATATTCGCATCATTGTTTTCAGGAAAATACTCTGTAATCAAGACCATAAAATGAAAAAAATATAGCAAGCTGACGATCTTGTCAACGATACCCGACTTTTTCAGTAAAATCATATTGAGTGACTTTCTGAAATCAGAGTCATTTTCCAAATTTCTCCTCTTTGATGGCCTCACCTTTTTGAGAACTTTCCTGACTTCATACCAACTATGTTGATTGTCTAACAAAAATGCAGTCCCTGTTTTCTTCGCATAACTGTCAATAATAATGGAAATGAATAAGTTCAAAATAAAGACAATTGAACAGAAATTGAATAGAACAACAAAAACTGCATTGAAGGGGTAGTTAAGTACACCTGGCTCCTCATTATTCTGGACAATACTCATCACATTTTGTAGCAAATCTGTCCATCCTTCAAGAGATAAAATTTGAAAAAGGGAGCTAAATGAAGTATTGAAAGTATCAAAATTCAACTCGGGTGTAGTTTCATACCTTGGCCCCAAAACTTCCCAATTGCCCACAGTAGTTAATGATTCAAAATAGCAGTTGTCCAAACTGGATCCATCAGAGCATACCGTCATTCTTGCATTAAAAATATTCAACCCCCAAAGAGAGAAGGGCATTAATAATGAAACAGAGACAATAGCTGCGACAAAAATTTGCTGGGCACCGTTAACCATTGCTGCTTCAAAATTCCAAAGAGAAGCCTTCGTAATAGTTAACAAACGAAAAGCCCGCAACCCTCTTAATGCACCAAAAGTGACTAAAAGTTTGTCTGATTGCGTAAACACTGACATTGTGATGATCCAAAATGAAATAAGGACAAGAAAATCCAAATTGTTCCAAAAGGATTTCATATAGGCATGGGGTCCAAATATGAACCCATCTGCAATAACTTTGATCAAAAATTCCACAGTGAAAACACATGTAAACGCCAAATCCACGTAATAATCATAGAAGAAGAGATCACCATTGAACTTCATCTTGTATAGGGGGGTAACATAACAAGCAAAGACAACCACCACAATAGAAAAAATAAACATGACAACGTTGAAGATCATGCTACTCAATGGATTGGGTTGGGCGCCCTCCGTTCTCACCCCCACTGGTGGGGATGTTAATTTTTGAAATGTATGCCTAACAATATTTTCATTTGGAAATATCATCAATGATCTATCCACGTGTTTCATATTCATGACCTGCTCCGTTAAATGTTGGTCATTTTCGGGAATGTCCCATTGATCGTGAGGTGTGGGCAAATTTGTATGTCTTTTAAACAAGCGAACTAGTTTCAAGTATTGCACCATTAAGAACACTTGAATCTCTTTACTTGTGCGAATAAAATACTGTGAGATTTGATGATTCTTCATCCTTTGAAAAAGGGATTTATCATCATATCCCTTTGGATCAACGGGATTATGACCCAATTTGATCAACATGTCATTAACGTGATTCAAAAAATCTAATGAATTGGACTCACCCGTATCATTAATCAATTTTGCCTTCACCAATTCAACCAACCCCCTCTCTTGGGGATCGTTCATTTCAGTGACACAATCAGAGACAAACTTTTCCAATTGTCTTCGAGCCTTTTCATTAAAGTTTAACTCCATTCCCTCAGTAATAACACCAATGAAAATGGACAGCAAAACCGTATTGGAAAGAAAAAACCACCCCAAAAGGTAGATAGCAATACAAAACCTTGTGAATCCATTTTCCGCGTCTTGTTGAGTTGTGTACAAGATGGAACTCCAATTTTCCGTGGAAGTGATGATGTAAAGTGAAATGACAGAATTGGGGAAATTGGACATGACCCAAGGTTGATCACTCGTGATTTCGGAAACACCTTCAAATAGTCGAGACATTATTAATGCTGTGATGTAAATGAACATAACACCAAAACCAGTCATTCTCAACAATGTTGCACCACTTTTGAAAACAATCGCCCATGACTTTCTTAAATATGGGAACCAATGTATGACTCTGTAAAATCTCACAACAATAAAGAGACTAAGCCAACCATACACCACAGAACCCATTTTATTATAAAGTGGGGGTAATGTGATAATAAAATCGATGATTGCTAGTGACCCATCCACCAAATTCAACGAAGAATTGAAAAACATCATTGATTCTTTGTCCAATGTATAAGAAAGGAACCTGATAACAATTTCCACCAATAAAACGACAGATACAATGAAATCACTCAAATTGTACCATTCTTTGACATCGCTAGTCGGTGACTTGGTCGCGCCAAAAGCGATATTGAAAAGAATGGCAATGACAAACAAAGTATTTGTCTTATTCATCCACTTCACATAATGAGCTCTCTTTGCGATGAACTCATCATGTTTCAATCTCATGGTATGGAAAATTGAAGGTTTCTTACTCTTCAATTTCTTCTCCTTTTCAGCCAATTCCCTATATGATTGAATAATAACTGCAATGATCAAGTTGAGCAACCAAACAACCAAAACAAAAATGGAAACTATGAAAAAGATAGATGCAGCCATGTTATCGCTGTCCATTGTATAGTACATTAAATCAGTGAAGGTGTTAGCGGACAGGACGACGAAAACCAATTCTAATGAATAAATGATATTGTCAAAGGAAATGGCCCCACCATAGGGATTATCACCTTCTTTGCAAATCGAATTGACAGGACATGCAAAACCCTTTGTAACATGCGATGAAGAGCCATCTGCATTGAGATAAGGTAATAAATCCAAGGTATTGGGATCATAATATGACCCACAGAATTGAAGCTCATTCAAATAGGTGTCGGTGGAATTATTGGGATTGATCCAAACACATTGCCTCCTAAATGAAGATTTAAATGATTCAACACCAATTATTGACATTAAAATCCAAAAACACAATAAAAATCCAATGACTTTCTTACTATGAATGATTGCACTCTTAATTCCTCTCAAGACCATTTTGGATGAATTGTTAAAGTTCAATAACCTCAACAATTTTAGACACATGAGAGATCTAAATAATTGGCACTTTCCAACATCGGCGCCTGAATTCATGGCCAATATGAAAGAAATCCAGAATGAGATAATGGAAACAAAATCCACTCTATTCCAATCATTTCTTAAGAATGCTCTATGTGCGTCAATGGGGTAACTACCTTTTTTATTCAATGTGAACATATATTGTTGAAGAATTTGATCTCGTAATTCATAAGTTGCATCTTGATCTGCCCCTTCATTTTCCACTGTTTCCTTGTTTATTAAAGAAATAACCTTTGAATATTTGTATTTTCCTCTTAACGATTTGATGAATGATCTTGGGGACAAAATTTCACCATTTTTTAAATGATTTCTGGCCCCATGGTAATATCGTTCTAATAGGGATTGATAGTGATCCATTTTTAGCTCCTGGAACATTTGAGAATCATCATAGAACCCAAAAGCCAAACACTTGAGGATCATTTCAGTCGTATAGACAATGTAAAATGCGAACAAGACCCAATCCACCCACATATATCTTTTATTGTAGACATAACCGAAATCATTTGAAAATTGTTCAATTGATAATAGGATCAATTGACTAATCAATAAACTTGAGATCAGTCTTTGAAATGCCGAGCTGATGATTATTTTATATGCCATTTTTCTTGGTGGATAGGTTGGGTCGTATAATCCGAAGGATTTACCAAAGAGTGGTAAAAGAGTTCCTGCCTCCTTTTCCATATCGGGTGAATTTTCATCGACCGTGGCAAATGGGTCTAAGTTGGGTTCTCTATCTCTCATATCAGCGTCAAAGGAGGCCATTAAACTGGCACCATCCTCATCATCTGAATTGTCCTCATTTGGATAGATTGACAATAAACCATCCATATCTTCATGAATGCCATCGTCTACACCGTCATTTATGTGATCGTAGATGAAATCTTCATCTTCATTCAAATTTTTGGTCACCTTATCCAGGACTGATTTGAACATATTTTTAGATCCTCCATTTTTTGAAGTTTTGGAATCAATTGAATTTCTGCGGGTGATGCTATTTATTGAAGAGGATGAAGTGACCAACTTTTTGTTTATTTCATTTGAAGGGAAATCCGTTAATTCGATGGCGTCGTCCATTGTTGTTTCTTTTACAGTCCCGAGCTCCAAATCGTGTGATCTCCGTTTTACTCGATGTCTCATCTCGGGTTTTGCTTCCCATTGTGGAGTTTCATCATCCACGCTCTTTAGTGCGCTTTTTAGTGTATCATTCAACGCTGAATCTAGATCGTTCAGGTCCTCCTCTGTGATTTTATTTATTGATAATTTTGAAGAGTTTGAGAAATTTGGTGATGAGGGTATACTCAAATTTGGTGTACCATCGGACCCGCTGCCGTAAGATTGATTTACATCCACTTTCAACTTCATTCTATTTGAACCAGATCGATCTCGATGTCTAAATCGATCCCAACGACTGATGAGTCTGTTGTCATCGCTGAGATAACCATCATTTGGTTCACCATCAAAGAATCCAAATCCTCTATGATATTCCAAACCAGTGGAATCACCGGAAGAATCACTCATCATCGATAATCTTCTTCCAACATTGTCCAGCTCATCGCCTACTTCATTACGACTTTGAGCGGAAATCACAATCCTAGGTGGTAGACTTCCTCTGGATGAACTGATGCTGCGGCGAAAACTCCTGGATACACTTCTGCTACGATTTGTAATTCCTGACTCGTCGGAGGAGTCGCTTAGCAATGATAGATGCCTTTCAGAGCGATCGGGCTCATCCCTTCTTTCATGACGAGAGTTTGTAGAAATTACAATTCGTGGGGGGATATTTCCCCCGCTAGACTCATTGCTTCCCAAAACCATTCTAGCCGTCCAAAATCACACTCTGGGGGGAGGCAAAGAAACGCGTCGCCAGTAAAACAGAGAGGTGAGCAAATTAAGGGATAAAAAATAAAAATAGGAAAGCAACCTTACGTAAAGTCATTACGTAAGGGGCTTTTATCGCTTCAGTTTTGCTCAGCACGGAGTGGATACGAAAGAGGAGTCCAGTAAAGTGATCAATATTGTGGTTCAATTAGTAAATAAAGTTAAATAGTCAAATATAGGGGGTATTTTATTACTTGGGGTGGGGCAGTATTGCACAACCACCAATTCAATAGTATGTATCTTCAGATCCCATTGGTTTCTAATCTTATTCCACCTTCCTTCCTTCTGCACTGTGGGCCTATTTTCATCTAAGATGAATCAGCGCCTGAACCTTGAGAGTTCATAGAAGAAGTGGAACTGGTTGAAGAACGTCTTTTGTCAAGCACGCCGTTTTTATCAATACCAATGGCATCGTCCATCATCTTATTCTTGTCCTTGTCCCTGAAGTATCTCCATGGAACGTTCTGTAAATTAGGAGCAGTGTCAGTCTTGTTTTGGGTGGCCCACTCAGATTCCGGGTAAATTCTGTGAGAGCCACACACCTGGGCGTATTTTGTTCCTGTGTTCATCCCCTTCATCCCCGAGTTGTGGGTGTAATGAGAGGAGTTTAACCATCTATCAATAAAGGAGGACATTATTCAGTATGACTGTTATCTGAGTGTTTGTATATAATATAAGTGTAAGTACACAGTAGTTAATTAACAAAGGATAGGGGATAGGGGAGAGGGGATGGGACCCTCTCCCTATTATAAACAGGATTTTAATCATGACGTTAGGTAAACATGGTGGGGAGAAGTAAAGGATGATGACGTTATTAGAAGAGGGCCATTCGCGGTGGGGGTTCGGATTGGAGGGAGGGGGGGGGGTTGCATTATGTTGCTCATGGTTTGTCCTTCTCTTTGCCCTGGTGATTAAGCAGGTCCTGCTTACGACGAATAAATTCATCTCTGATTTCATCAACCCTTTCATGAGTGTGTTGCTTATAAATACAGTCCTTGAGAGCTTGTGATTCTGCTCTACATTTGAACCAAACACCAAACCCAGTAACAGTCTCACATCTTTTGAAGGCCAAAGAGTACTCATCGCATTTCTTCCAAATCTCCACCTCGTATTGTTCCAAAACCTCCTTCTCCTCCTTTGGAGTGAGCATCCAGACAGGAAGCCCCTTGATGTGGTCTCTGACATCGACCTTCATCTCCCTATCAAGCTTACGGGTCCTTGGATCGGTTGACATGTGTAAAGAGAGGGTATTTGTGTAGTGGTGTCATATTAGGTAATTTTCTTTTTTTGAAAGAGTGTTTATAGTGTTCAGTGGTTATTTTTTTATTAGAAATGGACAAGTTATCAACTTCAATTGCGGAAACAGTGACCCTATTCGATTTGGGATCGGATATGGAACAATTGAATGAAATCGGAGAAAAGTTGTCTAAATTGGGGTTGGATTCAAGCCTTATAAAGGAAGAATTGCAAAGTAAGATAGATGATTTGGAAAACCAATTGAATACTGTGATGGAAAGCATCGATTCATTAAAAGAATCCCCTAGCTTTAAAAGAACAGAATCACAGGTGAAGAAATTAGGTAATGAAATCTTTGAAGCAGCTCAATCAATAACAAAATTGAATATGGAGATTAATTCTTTGAAAATGGGTTATAATCAAGATTTGAAGAAATTGAACGAATTGGATCAAGAGTTAAATTCACTTAAATACACTTTTACAAATGAATCCTCCGGAAATCATCCAATTGAAGAAAAAAGAAGAATGATAAAATTGAAATTATTTGATAGTTTGGGATTAAGGGTAGATTTGACAAAATCCGAGTTAATCATTTTGAATAAGTCGATTAATCAGATACGATCATTGAGAATTGATGATAATTATTCCGAGTATTTCATTTCAAATTATATTTGGGATAATATGTGAGTGAGTGAGAGTGAGCGAGTGTGAGTGAGTGTATGGGTGTAAGACTGTGAGGTCTTGTGATTGGATCCATTAACTTCGACTTGAAGAGATATTGAGACGATTCTTGACAATTTCAATTTCACCCTCACAATTGGTTTGTGAGCGAGTGTATGCGTGTAAGACTGTGAGGACTTGTGATTGGATTCATTAACCTCGACTTGAAGAGATGATATTGAGACGATTCTTGACAATTTCAATTTCACTCTTACAATTGGTTTCAATTTGAGGAAATTGGGACATTCTGAACATAAATGGCTTATACAACTTTGTCATTCACCTTATCTTCATCTGATTTCATCCCATCTTTCAAACAATGTGTAAATTAGTATATACCAAATTCTAGAAGTTAAAAAGGTGATCGGTTACTTGCTGAGCGGTTCTTTTTTGTAAATCCAATGGTCACATCCTATCTCTAATGATAGGATGTGACCATATTTCCTTTTCCACTCAGAATGTCTTTCCCATTCCTTCACAATTTACAATACATACACGACCTTCCTCCTTCCTCGTACCTTCAACTATCCAATCATTGATAAAATCATTGGAATATGGAACAAACATCTCACCCCATCCCATCTCATCTCATCCCCTTCCATCCATTCCTACCACCCCCTCCCCCCCCCCTCACCTTCCTCCTTCTGAATAATAACTAAGTTCATTACTAATATATACAAGACTTTAAAAGTTGTTAGGGTTGCCTCTGAGAGACAATTTCGTCCATTTAGGAACAAAGTGAGCACCCTTTCTATAACCTCTCGAATGTTTGTCAAAAACAGTGTATTTATCTTTGGCTAACATCTCATGCTCCTTAGGCACATTTTCAACAAAGTGGGTCACCTTCTTTGCTGACATCCCATTGATCTTCAAACCTTGAAACAAGACATCGATATTGGAATCAACCATTTGTAGTCTCTTTCTTTGTCTGTATTTTTGTGCTGGTGATAATCTCCATGGTCTCTTCCATAACAAACCACTCAAAGTAGTCAAAGTTGGTTTAAAAGCTCCAAACATTGGTTTTAATGTCAAAGATCCTGCTTCTTGAAATGGGTTGAAAAATTTCAGTTAGAAGTGAGCTATCATATAAAACATCCTTGCATCACGACAAGAAATGATGTTGTGAATTAATAATACGTTTAAATTCAACCACTAATGCTTCCAGTTTAATCAAGTTTATCACCAATATATTAAACAGACGGTTTTTAACCAATGATACCTTTTAAACCATAAAATACCCAGTTTGGTCCAATTTTAAAAATTAAAGGATTTGTCCTTATCAAAAATAACAATTCACAAACAAATTTCTAAATTTTACACAGTTTTCCAATACCAGCAGGTTACGTAATCCACACTTGCATCATTACTATATGGAGTTTTAATACGCTTGATGTTTAACGTGGCGTATTCAATCACGTGACATCATGCGCCACAAAGTTCCTCTTGAGATGGAAGTTTTTAGTCTCAATTTTCAGTTCTCTGCCTGTATCATTTAAATACCCCTCTCTAATAGAATGAATCAACAACAGGATCACACGCAACAAGTATCGAACTTTTTAGATCATATTATGAGTAGTTTGGACCAACCACAATCATCGGAGATGTCGATTTTGCCTCAATTATACTCCTCAACTCGTATAGTCATAAATGGCCAACCTTTCTCATCAAAGCAACAATTCCAACAATTATGGTCGAATTTACCGTCAAGTCAACACCAAGTGACTTCTTTTGATACACACACGATTCCAAATACAAATCAAATTCTCATTTTGGGACATCTAAAAGTCAGATTTGATGAATCAGGTGTTAACAAGCGTGGCCAATCTGCTAATTTAGACCAAAAGCAGCAACAGCAAAGATCCATATGGTCACATTGGTTTGGCGTGGTGATTTCAATGGTTGTTGATGCATCGATCATAAATAATTTTGACGTAGAATGCATTTCCTCATGGGATTATAGATTCACAGAAAAGCCGGATGTTTCTTTATACAATGTTATGTAATTCGTTAATAAATAGTACGATTCTGACCATTTTGGCCAAATTGTAAGATGCAAGCGATTTAAGACAAGGGAGGCCAAAACTACGGAAACAGAAAATTTTTCTTCCAAATATAGTGACCAAATACTGTGTCCAATTAAATAGACACACACCTTGACCATCTTTTCAAAACAGCAGCAACAAAAACCTTATTAAATGTTATAATATCAAGAGTCTACAATATTCCAAATGTTACAATTTGTAAACAATCATCACTCCATTTTAACCCAATTCCCTTAATAAAACTCAATCTAAACTCAATTAGTACCTCCTCCGTATAAACATTCCCAAAGTTATCCCTCACCTAACATTGTCAACAGATCTTAATAAAATCATCTATCTTCCGGGTATTTGGCGACTTTCAATTTTATCTCACCAAAATGTTCAATCACATCAACAGATTCCAATGACATCACAAACACAGCTCTCCACAGTCCACTTATGAAAAGATCAACTCCAGCAAAAAAATGCTCAGCATTCAGCTCTCTGAATTACCTAATCGAGACTTCACTGGTGACGATTTGCCTTCCGGTGGAAAGAAGGATTTCAACATTATTGGCGATTTCGCCACCAAGGAAGAATCCCTAAAATTCAACGACTCCTGCGTTGCAAATGGGTCCACCTCTTTATCGTCGAGGGGAGAATCTTGATGTTTCATCGACCATTTACCATTCTTTAGTCCCATCTCATAAAGTTCCTCTCCCTCATCATCTTCTAACGAGCTTTCAACAATCACTTGATTATCATGATCCACCAACAGAGGGCTGACAGTTCTGTTACACCAGATAGCTCCTCCCCAAAGGAGGAACAAAGCAACGGAAAGAACAAAGTTGAACCAAAGCACACCAAACCAGACGGGCCCCAAATGCATCTTAATACCATACGTGGACAATTCACTTGTGACGCTTTTTTGAATGTTCAGCGTGAGCATCGTCACTGCCGCCGTGCCTACCAAGACCCCAATAAGGATTAGCAAACTCAAGGCTCCCATTATATGTTTCCATCCTATGGTAATATTCGAATCATCGACATCTTCTCTGTCCTTACTACCATAATAGATGAAAGTTGACATCAAAATCCACACAGAGAGAGCCAAAGATGTGTCAAAACATGAGATAACAACCTTGTTCTGCTGCTCTCTCTGCTGCACCAACGCCGTATAGGCCGCATTTGGTTCATAAACCACATTATTGGAAAAGCTGTTTTCTTCCCCCTTTACAAAATCCGCATTGTATGCATATGCAAGTATGATATTGAGTCCAATCCTCGATAACTCACCTCTGTAATCGAAAGAGTAATCGAATACGGGCGGATTGCATGTTATTGTAATATTGTTCCGAGGCTTATCCATCGCAACATATTCATGACCGTCAAATAACAAAGAATCATCCGAGCTTTCTGTTCCATAACAAGTAAACTGAAGATGGGAATAAATCACATCGGGAGTGTCTAGAATCTTATTCTCTGTATACTCTGCCAAAAGCTTGATTTCTGAGGTTGTGAGGAAAGTACTTCGGAAATTATCTTGCAGTGCTGTAAATAACCCATTGGCCAACGCATCTCTCCTACAATCCACACGGGAGACATAAACATATTCACTTGATTCTCCCAACAAAATCGATGTACACACAAGCAATGCGGTGGCAACGAGAAATCTCAGACCAAATACAAACTTCGATCGTGCACTGTGATTAACGAATGGCGTCTGTGCCACTTTGATAGCCTCTCTAGTGAACTTCAAGAGGCTCATCCCTTAAAAATAGATAACTAAAGAGGAGGCTAAAATTTTCTTCTAATGTTCATTTGAATATGTCCGATAAATCATTGTGGGAGATTACCGGGGATCTTCCAAATGAAACAGAAAGACGGCTAAAGAGGTGTTCAGATGGTTTGGAAATCCAGGAAGGCCAATTCCTTTTCCTGCGTGGATTGGAGCAACCCAAAGTTGGGATGATAAAGGACATCCTGGAGGACGAAATCCGGGTATTTTCACTGATCCGAAGGTCTTCACTTTCTAAGGGGTCTGTCCCAGATGATGATGGAAGTTTTGGGCAATTTGAAGTGTATTTGACTCCAAAAATTGAAAGTGTTGAATTGACGGATATTGTTAATCCTTGTGATATAGTGAATGAGGAGACTTTCAAGGGAGCCAATGACTACAGTGGAAATGTGCTTTTTTGTAGGAGATTGTGTGATGAAAAAGGTGACAGTTTTACAGACTGGATTGATTTTAAGGACTTCATTACGATGTTCTGGGACAAAAAAGATGAGTTCTACAATAACCTGCGAACGGCCTCCATGGGGGTCACAACAGAGACACCCCAGCTTAGAAGAAGTCCGCGTAAAAAGGTCTTTAAAAACATCAAGAGGCAAATGTTAGGTGATGAGGATGATGACTTTGATGAAGACTACAATAGTGAATTATCAGCATCCAACTCAGAGCAAGAGGAAGAAGAGCAAGGAGAAGATTATAATATAGACACCATCATTGAAAAAGAGATGAAGACACGAAATAAGAGAAAAGTTAGATCACCGAGGAAGTCCTCACCTAAAAAGCAAGCAAAACTGGAACCAGAGTTGCCTACGGTTTCAAGGAGACTAAATTTTGAAGAAGAAGAAGACGCTCCAGCCACAAACACGGAGGGGATTCTTAGAAAGGCAAAACAGAAGTTGGGAGTGGGTGCGACGATCCAATCTTTGCCTGGTCGTGAGAATGAATTCTATCAATTATACCATCATTTGGAGAACTCAGTGATATCTCAACATGGAAATTGCATTTATGTGTCAGGGACCCCCGGGGTGGGTAAGACAGCAACAATTAGAGAGGTGATCAAACAATTGTCACGAACGTTACAAGATGAAAACCAAGGTGATAAATTGTTCAACTTTGTTGAAATCAATGGCTTGAAATTGGTGTCTCCCCAAGCGGCTTATGAAGTGCTGTGGAAGAAGGTTTCGGGTAAACAGGCGACTTCCAATACCGCGTTGACGTACTTACAAACTCACTTTGAATCAGAGAAAGACAACGAATCCCGGTTACCATTGGTGGTATTATTGGATGAACTGGACCAAATTGTCACAAAAAATCAGAGTGTCATGTATAACTTCTTCAACTGGCCTACTTTTGCCAATTCGAAGTTGATTGTGGTTGCAGTGGCAAACACAATGGATTTACCAGAGAGGTTGTTGACGAATAAGATTTCATCCCGTTTAGGTCTGACCAGAATTCAATTTTCATCGTATACTTTTGAACAATTGGCTCAGATCATTAAGCATAGATTGGATAACTTATCGAAATCGAACGATAAGCTGATCATTGCCAAGGAGGCCATTGAATTTGCGTCACGTAAGGTGGCATCGGTCAGCGGTGATGCAAGAAGATCTCTAATGATTTGCATCCGAGCTATTGAAATAGCCGAATTGGAGTTTTTGAATAAGTCTAGAAAGGAGAGGAAGGAATTGGAGGGCAAATACACAGTCAATATCATGCATATAATGAAGGCGGTGAATGAGACCGCTTCATCGCCAATTTCCAATTATTTACTCTCATTATCGTTTATTGGCAAGATGGTGTTAGCTGCAATTCTCTTGAGGAAAAAGCGGACAGGATTGGCGGAAATAGCCGTTGGGGATGTCATTGATGAATTGAACAATCAATTCCAGATCTTGCTATTTCATGATTTGAAGGAGGCCCTCAAGCAAGAGGAGATGGATTTTTTTAACACCATCTATGGAGATTCTTCAGGAATAACAACCAAATTCAGAGTGAACGGGTTTTCGTACATTTTGAGGGAATTTGAGGAAACCGGAGTTCTCATGATGCAGCAGGTGAAATCCGAGAGAAACAAGTTATTGAGACTTAACATCAGTGATGATGAAATTCTATCCTGTTTTAGAAAGGACTCGTTGATGAAGGAGTTGATTGCAATTGTGTAATAGAGGGTATGTAAAGGTTACTTAAATGAGCATATAATGGAAATGGATCCAATTTAAAGATCAATGGATCCATTTTGGGCTTTTAAAAAGGACTCGTTGATGAAGGAATTGATTGCAATTGTGTAATAGAGGGTATATAAAGGTTAATTAAATGAGCATATAGTGGAAATGGACCCACTTTAAAGATCTTGATAGATCAGTATTGGTTCACCAGTGTTAACGATTTGGGGTATTTTCAACTTCAAATCAAAGGTCTTACTGATGACAATTTTAAAAATCTTTTGGATGTTGATTGATACACTTGTTGAAGTGAATATCAATGGAGAGTTCATTGCCTTTGCATACTTCTTGGCTTGTCTAGTTATTTCTTCCTGTTCATTGTCGGGTAAATCAATGAATAGATCATATTTAGTACCTACTAGAAATGGGATTGCCGTTTTATTGAATCCCCTTGATTGTCGATACCAATCCTTTATCGAATTGAGAGTTGATTTTCGAGATAAATCAAACATAAACAATATAGCCACTGCGTCATTGGCTACCAATGGTAACATGTTGGTGAATTCTCTTTCACCACCCAGATCCCAAATAGTGAATGTTATGTCCGTATTTCTTATAGTGATTGTTCTTTCCATGAAATTAACACCCAAAGTCTGAGTATAAGCTTCATCAAAACAATTCTCCACATATTTAACCATCAAAGATGTCTTTCCAACCTGGGCATCTCCTACAAGAGCAACCTTCAATGTTATTGAATTATTATCCATTAATTTAACCCTTATTGAGAGTGAGAAATGAAGAGGTTGATTTGTGATGGATTCAAAGGTAAACAGAGAGGGTTTTAATCTCTCCGTATTGTCACGTGACACTCACGTGACATCATTTAGGTCAAACACCCCTAACACCTCACGATTATTTTCAATTTTCGCAGTCACAATTGCATGTTTCAATTACTTTTTTTGGATTGGACTCCCTGGCAAACCCACTCGCGTCTGAATTGTGAAAATTTGAAATTTGATTAACCAATTTTTCTGTTTGAACGTCTATTAAACCAGTAGTAATTCATCATGGCAATTGGTAAGAACAAGAGATTGTCCAAGGGTAAGAAGGGTCTTAAGAAGAGAGTTGTGGACCCATTCACCAAGAAGGAATGGTACGATATCAAGGCTCCAACCACTTTCGAAAACAGAAACGTTGGTCAAACTTTGATTAACAAGTCTACCGGTTTGAAGTTGGCTGCCGATGGTTTGAGAGGTAGAGTCTTCGAAGTTAACCTCGCTGATTTGCAAGGTTCCGAAGACCACGCTCACAAGAAGATCAAGTTGAGAGTTGATGAAGTCCAAGGTAAGAACCTTTTGACTAACTTCCACGGTATGGATTTCACCACTGACAAGTTAAAGTCCCTTGTTAGAAAGTGGCAATCCCTTGTCGAAGCTTCTGTCACCGTCAAGACCTCCGATGATTACGTTGTCAGAATTTTCGCCATTGCTTTCACTAAGAGACAAGCTAACCAAATCAAGAAGACTTCTTACGCTAAGTCTTCTAAGTTGAGAGAAGTTAGAAAGGTTATGATGGACATCATGACCAAGGAAGCTTCTGAATCCACTTTGACTCAATTGACTGCCAAGTTGATTCCAGAATCTATTGGTAACGAAATTGCCAACTCTACCAAGAACATCTTGCCATTGCAAAACGTTCACGTTAGAAAGGTTAAGTTGTTGAAGCAACCAAAGTTCGAATTGGGTAACTTGTTGGCTTTGCACGGTGAAGGTTCTGTTGACTCCAAGGGTAAGAAGGTCTCCTCTGGTTTCAAGGATGTCGTTTTGGAAACCGTTTAAATAAGATCTATACATTATAACAAAAATAGTACCTTTGATTAATTACCAAGGAACGAACGAACAAACGAACGAAGTGAGTGTGGGTGAGTGTGGGTTTCACCGTTTATACGTATAAACGCATTTTTACCACCACACGGTGATACATGCTTAGTAGATTAATCCCAGGCTTAACCATTTTTTTGCTCGCTAACCCACTTTTAGCACACTAACCACACGCTAATACTTTTTAGGACACTAACCACAGGCTAATGCGTTTTTGGCACATTAATTACAGGCTAATGCCTTTTTTAAAACACTATCTACACTCTAACCCACTTTTAGCACACTCGTTCGTTTGTTCGCACACTAACTACACTCTAACCCACTTTTAGCACACTCACTCACAAACTCACTTCGTTCGTTTGTTCGTTTATTTGTTCGTTCGTTTACTCGTGTTATTTCGCATTATCTTTTGTATTCATCGTCGTAGAAAATAACTATAAAAAACTAAACTCAGTTAAACTCAGTTGTGGAGCTTCTTTTCGTAAGAGAACAAGTTGTGGACACCACCTTCCAATTGAGCAGATGGAGTTCTCAATTCAAATCTAACATCACCGTTGATAACGGCTTCTTTCAAGGCTTTGACAGAGAGAACACCGATATCTTGACAAGAGTGTTGCAAACCGTTGTACAAGTATGGAATGAATTTGGTGATGGAACCCTTGTCCAAAACGGAACCAGAAACACCTTGAGCAACCAAAACCTTGTCACCTTCAGAGAAATATCTCGAGGTTGAAGCGTTGGCATTGGTGTCCGTCTTTTGCATGGCATCAATTGAACCCATACCTCTGTAAGTCTTCAATCTCTTACCGTCTCTGTAGAAGTAATCACCAGGGGATTCAGTGGTACCAGCAAGCATACCACCCATCATAACACAGGAGGCACCAAGGGCAACGGCCTTTGTGATATGACCGATGTTTTGAACACCACCATCAGCAATACATGGAACACCAAACTTGTTGGCAAATTCGGTCACATTGTAAACAGCAGTACCTTGTGGTCTACCACAGGCCATGACTTCTTGAGTGATACAAATGGAACCAGAACCCATACCGATTCTCAAACCGTCGGCACCAGCAACAATCAAGGCTGCGGCTTGTTCTCTTGTGACAACATTACCGGCAATGACTTGCAATTCTGAGTGGGTTTCCTTGATCCACTTGATCATGTCCAATTGGAAAACAGAGTTACCTTGGGAGGAGTCCAAGATGACGACATCCAAACCAGCTTCCACCAACTTGTTCAATCTTTCTCTATCTGATAAAAGAGTACCGATGGCAGCACCACAGAGCAATTGCTTTGAAGTAGCGGATTTGGAAGCCAATGGGTAATCTTGATTCTTTTGTAAATCGGTTCTGGAAAGCATGGAAACCAAGTTACCTGCTTGGTCAACAATTGGCAACTTACCCTTCTTTGACTTTCTTAAGATTTCGTTACCTTCAGAAAGGGAGACACCTTGTTTAGCTGTCACCAAATCCTTGGTCATAACTGCAGAAACAAGGTCGGATTCAACGTCGTGGAATTGGACATCTCTTGAAGTGACAATACCAACCAATTTACCACCAATCTTACCACATTCAGTGACAGGGAAAGAGGTGAACCCCAATTGTTGACCCATGGCCTTAATTTCACCAACAGTGGTAGAAGGAGAAATAACAACCGGATCATTGATGAACCCGTTTTCATACTTCTTCACCTTCTTCACCATAGCGGCTTGTTCTTCAGCAGAACAATTGTGATGAATGATACCGATACCACCCAAAAGAGCCATCTTAATGGCCATTTCAGATTCGGTAACCGTATCCATAGGGGATGACACAAATGGGGCATTCAAAGTGATCTTCTTAGTCAACTTTGATTCCAAAGAAACCACGTTGGCTGGGAAATCAATCTTACCAGGCAAGACAAGGAAATCGTTGTAAGTTAAACCACCGTTTTGTCTTGAGTCCATCAATTCTTGAACAGATAATCCGTCCTTTTGCTTGTACTCGTTAAGGTATTCGAGGGCCTTGTTGCAGTCTTGGAAGCTCATTTTTTTTTTAAAAGGGTAAAGTCTTAATTAAGGGGCAAAAAAAGGGTTGCCAGGAAAAGAAAGTTGTCAAGATTATCAATCCAATTGAAGGGGAATTTGTATCTATTTATACTCAAAAAAAAATTTTCGAAAATTTTTTTTGTCGGAGTCAAAAAAAAAAGAAACAAAGAAGGAAAACATTACGTAAGCCATTAGTCAGTGGTTACGTACGCGGCACGTGACAATTACATAATCGCAACATACCTTTTGTTTACATCTGTAAATGAAAAACACTAGAGCTCTCTCTTCACATCAAATGTCTCAAACCACCGAGACAGATGGTGTTGCCACACCAACAAAATCTCCTCATTCGAAACAATCGGCTTATTTTAATCAATTGAGATCCCCCTCTTTGAATTCTTCTCAGAAACCCCTACCGGAGTCACCAACGATGACAGAGTATCAGAGGTATAGACAGTCGATGATGAAAACTCCAAGAACACCCCGTACTTCCCCCAATAGGAAACCACCACCACCATCACAACAAACCACTCCGCTGGTTTTCGACTCCTCGTTCTCAACACTTGATTCCCCTAATAACTCCCCCAGTAGAAGGCAACGATGGAGTGGAGCCCTTGAGGGATCAACAATCCCCGATTTATCTCCAATAAAAAGGAATTTATTAAGTAGGGTATCAACTATCAACTCGGAGGTTTCGATGATTGATAATCTCCATGAAGAGGTTCATGAGCAATATTCAAATGATACCATGATAGAGCCATCAACTCCTATATTACATGATATATTCAATCAAACAATATCAGAATCACCAAGTCCAACTCGAAGAGCAACCGCCCGTAAATCACTTGGTGTGTATGTGACACTGCCACTGGAAATTCAAATCATCGTCAATTCAAGACCCGACAACAATCTCCACAATTTGGAGGGTTTCGACAACTTGAATTACGTGGAATTCTGGAACTTATCAATTCAGGAGGGTCGAAAACTCAAAGAATGGAACAAATTGGAGTTTGAAAAACAAAACACCCTTTTTGAAATATTTCTCCATCTGAGAAAGATCCGGTTCAATCTAAATAGATTGGTCCATGTCTACGCCCCTCAATTTTTACAAGAATCCAAAAAATTGAAGTTCACCCAATCGGATTTTGATAAAACGTTCGGAATCCTGCTGGAATTTTACGATTTTTTGGACAAATTGGTATCTGCGAAGTTAAAACCACTCTATGACAATCACTTCCTTGTGACTGATACTGAGGTGATTAAATTACTGCGAAATTGGTTTAAATTACTCAAGAGTAAGTACGATTTTATCTCTGGAAGTATTATGTACTTGGCTCAGCTGACGTCCACACCGGAAAGAAAGAAATTCATAATAGAGGTAGCCAAATTGGATTCCGACGCTTCAAACAGATCCGCAGTTCAGCCCAATGAATTGTTCAATTCTTACTTCATAAAATTGTTCACTTCGGTCCAGTTGTTGATAGGCAGGTTAACGTCAATTTATGAAGAAATGGGCGATACTTATCTGTCTACCTTATCACAACAGGTGGAATCTCTCGTCAAAGCAATCAACAGCATCAGTGATTCCACTTCTGATCTGGAAAAAAAGATCAGCTTCAACGAAAAACTATCGTACAAAACAGACATTGATTATTCCCACATGGAGATGGTCGACATGTTCAACCCCGATAGAGTGACCAAGGACCCCATTCCCGTTGAAATGAAGACAAAATTGACATGGATAGACTCAAGACTGGTCTTGTTTGATAACTATCTAGTAATCTTGAAGTTGAAACCAAATCCACTCAATCTTAAGGATAAACAAGGGTTTATGCTCTCCAAGGACCCCATCCCATTACAATACATCCATTTGGACTACTTTGAAGAGGGATCGCACAAGGTTCTCAACGTGACTTGTGGTGGTAGTGGTACCACCCACATTTTCAAGAGACAGAATGACTTCACATGCGCCATCTTGGATAAATTTGTGAAGGAGGTTGGTGAGATCAAGTTGAATTTATGGAAAGTATTGAATACCGAATGGGACATCAAGCTAGTCAGTATGAACTTTTCATCAAAGGGTGGTTTACCAGATCGGGATGGAATACCGGCGGATCTCGACCCTACTGTTAAATTCCAACACCCCCATACCGGGGAACCCATAAGGGCATACGCAACATCTGTGGAACATTTTAACAGAAGAGACCCCACAGGCCACTATCAGAGATATTGCATCGTGGGTACTAACGATGGCGTCTACATGGGGTTAATGAACACCCCCCAGAGTTGGAAATTAGTTTACAATCTCCCTCAGGTGAAGTCCGTTGTGATTGCTGTTGATACTCTCTTTGTTCACAGCGATTTGACGATTTTCCGCTTTTCTATTGAGAGAGTCTATATCGATTACTATGACCAATATGTTGACCAGGTTGTTCCACCCAAAGATCCTCATCTGACCAATGTTAAAGACTTTATTCTTGGATACCAGACCGACCCTCTTGGTGTTGGAAGCACCTTTTTGTTCACGTGGGATGATAAGGTGGTCAATTATGCCGATGTGACCAAATATCAGTGGAAACAATTCAAGACCAATCACAGGATACACAAGTTGGAAACAGTCTATGCAAACAACTTCGCGCTTGGCCATATCATTGAAGATGAGGCCACGTGGTGTATTTCAAACCTGACCGAGTTTAGGTTCAAACCCCTCCTTGATTTTGATGTGAAAGATATTCTTAAAGATGAAGCCCCGATTAGGATCTTCAAATTCCCCAATAAGACCCTCAACATTAGTGAAACATTGGTGGTTTATACGAAATTTTGCGCTCGGTTCAAATCTTCACAGGGAAGGTACAAGCTTAGTAGTAAGGAGATAATTTGGTTTGGTACTCCATGTAGAGAGGCTTCATTCAACATTGATGATAAGATCTTATATGTTTCGAGTGATTTCAGCATTGAAATGTACCAGCTTCCAGAAAAGAGAGATCAAAGGTCCAGACTGGTGGGATGTATCATCGGTAATGACATGAGGTTACTGAATACCCAAACAGGTAAGGTTACTATGGGGTTTAGAAACCCATCTGATTTCGATTGTGACCTGATCATTAAAATAAAAAAAAGCAAACGCTCATTGCATTAATATTGCCTGGGATGCTAGGGGTATAAACACTTTGACTAATTCATTCTCCATCAAATCCTTTTCATTTGTAACGTTCTTTAATTTAAAATTAGTGATTGCCTCCGAACAGAACTCGTCAATGAGATCGTCGTCACTTCTGATATCCTCCAAGTCGTGTTCAAAATCATATTCCAAGGATTGCAACGTAGCCAATCTGTAGAATTGGTTGACATATTCATCATTTGATTGCTTAAACGTTAAATAATACGGTGACTTGATTTCGTATTTCAAAGGTTCATTGAGGGAAACGTATTTAACTTTGCCTCCCAATGAGTTGTTGATGACCTCGATATCTCTTCTATATCTCTCGTGGATTAATAATTCCAACAATCTAAATTGAAGTTTTAAAGTTGTTGTTGGTGTCCATTTGTTGTTTTCAATCGGATTAAAAAGTTTTCCATGATATTCCTCTGGAATAGATTCCAGTAAAGCTACCAGAAACTCTTTCAAGGCATCAGATTTGGTCCTTTGAACATCCTTTATACCCAAAGATATGAAAATGTTGAAATCTAAGACATAATTATCGATAGAGGCGAGTTTCAAACGGGTATTTTCCCCAAGAGACTCAATTGATGATTTAGAATCTAAAAATGTCATTTGCACTGTCTTTAATCTTCACAAAGGGAACAAAATGTCGATTTTTAACGAGGAATGGGCTGATTATGGAGGCCTCACACTACTCGCAATTTTTTTATCAACAACCTCCATCTCCAATTACACAAATGTCTGATCAACAACAGCAACAGAACAGACCAATCAACTTGGCACCAAACCAGGCCAGACAGCTTCTCAACCAGTATGCGGTGGAGAAAAAAGCGGCGGAATCTGCGGGTCTAGACACACCTGTGGGTCAATCCCATATGCAAAAGGCGGAGAAGATCAGAAACATCCTCTATACCTACTCTAAGAAGCAGAAGATGGTTCAACAACAGCAACAGCAACAGCAAATACAACAAGTTCACCAGCAACAAATTCCGATGGCTAAAACACCACAAGGGGAAATAAAACAGGAACAACCCCAGGGACAAATTCCAATGAATTCCCATCAACAGTTAAACATAAAGAAGCAAGAAATACTGAATAAGTATCAGCAAGTGATGCAGATGGCGGAAAAGTTTAAATCCAGTTTGGCCATCATTCAACAGAGAAAGAACGAGCCAGATTTGGATGAAACTAGTGTGAATTATTATGCCGAAAAAGAGAAGGACATGATACTGCGTATAGAAAACTGTAAGAAGGTGACACAGCAGATTGCAGCACAGTTGAAGATTGTTCAACAACAGTCGAATCAACCAATTCAATCAAGAACAGGCTCGCCAAATTCCACAGGAAACCAAGTGATCAGCAGAACGAGATCTGCAAATACGGCCATGATTCCTGACGCTTTGGAGCAACAGTTGAAGCGACAAAAGATGGAAGAGGGACCATCTGCATTTACGAGATCTAATACAACGTCAAACATGTTGGATGATAAATCGAAATTCGATAATATGAACATTCCAGATAGTTTGAGAATCAACCAAGGGGATGCTCCAAACTCGAGAATCAACAACAGGGCCTCGATGTTGGGTGGTAGTGCAATCTACGCCCCAGGATTGACAATGCCTCCCATGTCGAAGGGACAGTCGTTTAATTATGACGGTGAACAGGTGTTGAACAAGAGAAAGTTGAAGGAATTGGTTGCTTCTATTGCATCAGAAAAGGGCGACATAGATTTGGGTATTGACGGAGATGTTGAGGAATTACTTCTGGACTTGGCCGACGAATTTGTTCAGAACGTCACCTCCTTTGCTGCAAAATTGGCAAGACATCGTCATTCCGACAACTTAGACGTGAGAGACGTCCAATTACCATTGGAGGGAACATGGAACATCAGAGTGCCAGGCTACTCTATTGACGAAATTAGAATGATCAAAAAGTTCACCCCAAATGCTGCCCACCAAAGCAAAATCAATGGTTTAAACATCAACAAGTCCGTTAACAAGAACACCCAATGAACGCTCACCTGCTGAGCCGATGCTGCGTTGATGCTGAGCCGAAAAATTTTCCACATCGGAACACCATACAATAAATCTTTATCAAGATATGGTGGAATCAAGCTACCATGGAATCTGGACGTTTGTCCAACGATGTATAGTACCACATAAACCACTAACTGTTAATTTACTCAATTTTGATGGTGTGATTTATATACTGCTTTGCACCCTCTTGAACCCGATAATAGTATGGCTTCTGGGAGTAAAGTATAAATATGTGATAACAGCCGGATGGGTTTTGCGGTTTATCAGCTACAAAATGAGAGAAGGACATTCACAGAGACATTTGAAGAAATCAATGCTGATAACAGGAGGTTCAAAGGGTCTTGGCAAGGAGATTGTTTGTCAATTCTATGATAGGCTTGATATAGATCAGATCATAGTTGTGGATATTGTGCGACCAGAGTACCAATATGAGAATGTGATATATATTGAACATGATTTAGCCACTGGGAGCACGTGTGATTTGATGAGAAACATCGAAAGAGAGGTTCCAGTTGAAGAAATTGGGTTGGTTTTGTTGAACGCTGGTATGCGACAACCCACGGACCTGATAAACCTTCATGATCTTCAGAAGATGGTCAATGTCAATTGGGTCAATCAGATTTCTCTTGTACAGCAAGTTTTGAAAAAACGAACCACACTGAAGAGAGTAACCCATGTTCTTGGAGTGGGCTCAGTGTTGGGATTCCTACCACCAAGAGGTCTTGGAGTTTACAGTGGGACAAAAGCAGGCTTTTTGAATTCACTGGAAAGTTTTCGTCTGGAACATTTCAAACACTTGATAACCTTATCGATGGTCATACCAGGTCAACTGGATACTACAATGTTTAATGATAAATCGGTGAATGGATTTTTTGCTCCTGTTGTGGACTCAAAGAAGTTGGCCGAGAGGATTGTTGAGATTGTGGAGAGGGGATGGAACGGCGATTTTGTCTATCCAATCTACGGGAGAGTTTTACCCGTGGTGAAGGCTTTACCCTTCATACTACAGGATCTGTTCAGGCTCTTAACAGGAATAGACAAATGAAAAGGTGGAAAAGATGTAACAATGATCTATACATTACTTACTTACTCTTATCAATGGCATTAATTGATTTTGAGATGACTGCCTTCAATGCCTCTAAATTGAGGTAACCATCATCAAAGAAGAAATCACTTATTTTATTGTCCAGCTTTGTTTCATAACCTTCGAAGTCAATCTCAATGCAGTAATTTGGTTCGGAATCCTTCGTCTCAAAGTCGTCACTCCACGTGGAAACAACAATCTTCTTACCCTTCTTGTAGCCCACATATTTTGTACTTTCCACCACTAATTTATTAAAGAGAAAGAGACCACCTTCAAAAAGAAAGTACCCAATGACCAAGTTTCTGGTGAGATTATAGTAGTGCAGGTTGGTGAAGTCATTCTTGTACTTCTTCTCAGCCCAATACATCACAGCAGCCAAAGCCACTGAAGCGTAACCAAGTATTAGCTGGATGTCTGTGAAGAGGAACGATTCCTTGAAGCCCAGAGACTCCATCACCTCATGAAGGTGGTCATCTGTCTCACGGCAAAGACCTGATTTGTTGTAGAGAGACACACACTTGTATGACATGGTGAGGAGATGGTGAAGGTCCCGCGTATATGCTCAGCAGGAATCGAAATTCTAAGGAAGGAAGAAGCCACCGAACAAATGACAAGTAACCGAACGAAGTGAGGTTGTAAATAAGCCGCTACAATTAATTAACAGAGTAATCAACCAAATTGAATTGGTTGAGACCGAATGATTTGATGAGACCTGCTCTTGATAATTTTGTGAAGTGAAGGTTATTGCACGTATCCATTCAACAGTCGAACTAATGGCAAAATGGGTATCTAATAATATAAAGTAATGGCTTATTTAAAGGAAAATCGCAGAGTTCGATGAGTTTCTTTGATTTGTCGTTATCTTCACAGTACCGTGTTCGCCAAGTAAATGTGGTCTCTCCTGGGCCAATTTCATTATTGTCTTTGCAAATTCACTGTTACACCAGCTGAACCAGCTTCTTGTAAATTGTCTTCCTCCAGGAACATTGACATTGACACTTTCATGCATTAAACCAAGGTCACCAGTTGTGGTTTTCACCAAGTCCAACAATCTCTTAATCTCATCATCATCACTGGTCCTGATCTGCAGTAGGAGCGACATGGGCCAACTATTGGTCAATCCCACATGCGGTCCGCCAATACCTTGAAAATGGTCTCCTGTAATATAGTATGGGTTTCCTTGTCCACTGAGAACCATTCGCCTTGTGTTGTGATAAATGGTATCATTTATCGAACCAAAACCGAGATCCGGCAATGATAACAAGGAGGGGATGTTTGCATCGTCCATGAACAAATGGGACCCGTAACCGCCAACTTCGTATGCGTACACCTTACCCCATTGAGGGTGGTCCACCACTCCGTATTCTTCAATTCCTCTGAGGATTTCGCCAGCCATTTCATACACCTTATCCTGGTAATGTAAAGGTAGATGGAGGGCTATCTTAGATAATTCCACGTATAACTGTGCGTTTGCTGGAATGAACAATTGGTAAATGTTGGCATCATCCGAGGGTCTGAAGGCGGATCTGATGAGTCCAGTTCCGCTTTTAACAGGGTTTCCACTACCACCCAAAGGCAACGTCTCGGTGCCTAAATTGGTCCATCTTTTAAAGGTGTAATGGGCAGATAAGAGAGATCCACTTGAATCGAACGTGGGTTCACTTTGGTTCTTGATAACGCTCAGAATCGTGTCGAATGAATCGAGCCACAGTGAGTCGTTTGCCACAAAACCGTCCCCGCTATGTTCAATATACTCATTTGTGAGAGTGAGGAACGAGGCCAAGGAATCCAATTCCCATTTGCACTCAAACACCTCATCCCAATCAGGCTCAGGACTAACGTCATCTCTAGAGGAGGGTTTCCGCTCCACATCGGAACCCTTTGGGGGGTGAAACGCGTTGCAGTAGGGATTTCCAATGATAAACTGTGCCTGCTGTAGAATGGCACCCTTGATCAGCATTTTCAAATCTCCGTCCTTATCAATGAATCTCATGTACACAGACAACTGTCTGGCGGAGTCTCTGAGCCATTCTGCATGGATGTCTCCCGTGGAGATAAAGGTACGGGGATTGTCGGGGTCGCCGTTAAACCACAATATCGCCGTATCCAATGTGTTTGGTAGAGTGTTCTCAACCAAGCGGAATAAATCAGGATCCTTGATGATTGGCTTCAGCACATCTTGCAGATAGTCTTCAACCGCCTCGGATTGAAATCGTCTGCAATGCTCAGGGGGACGTTGAAATGGCAACCCTAGCGGTCCTTGCGAAAACGGCGGATGTCTCTTCATTGAATACTGGGTATAATCAATGCATCCAAGTAAATCAAGTTTATCGACCTTCTGCATTGCGGCTTTTAGATAGACCCAATGCCCGGTAAAAATAAGACAAACACAGGTACAGATTGTGAAGAGAAACGAGGATAGAATCGCCATCTAATGCATCAAAAGCCACCGTTTAGTCTGAGAGCTAAAATTGTCACTCCGTTATCACACGTATCTTCTTCACGAAATTCTGCCATGTCCGAGCTGGGCCAGTTCATCAACTCGATCCCACCGGTCACCCGAACGGTGACAATGTCTGCGGTCATCATGGCCGGTCTGAATGCCTTGCAGCTGGTGCCAATCTCCGAATTCTGTCCCGAATTCAAGATGGTGACAGACCATTGGGAAATCCACCGGTTGCTCACGGGGTTCCTTGTGCCCAATCCACAGCCCATGCAGGGGATGATGGAGATATACATGCTCTACTCCTTTTCCAGGGGCGTTGAGGAGACGAAATTCAAGAATAACCTTCCGGACTACATCTACTACCATCTGATCATATTGCCCATCATTCTTGTTGTGGCATATTTGGGGTTCCCCCCTCTTTACTCGTTGAATCCGGCACTTCTTTCCGCCTTGACTTTCACCTGGTCCATCTTGAATTACAACCAGCAGGTCAACTTCTACTTCATGCCCATCAAGGCTTCCCTCTTGCCAATTGTGTCGTTGGGATTCAGATTGATTGTGGATGGGACCCCGGCCTTTGTATTGGCACTCACAGGGACGTTGGCGGCATATGTTTACAATTGCATTGAAACAAACAGTTTTGGACCCTTGGTCCAAGTGATCACGGGCAGAGAGCCACAAACCGCAGCAAACTCCAACCGGTTGGGTACCGTGAACACAAACTCCGGTGCCTGGTTCTATTCCCGGGGAACACTCCAGGCTCCCGGCTGGCTCACCCGCTTGATCTGCAGATTGACCGGCGTCGATTACACTGCTTTGGCCTACAGAAGAAACGGGTTCCAAATGTTCCCACCAAAGAGATTCGAGAAGCCAATTAAAGCTGGCACCGGCACCCTCTCTTTCAAAGGCCAGGGACGCAGGTTGGGATCACTTGACGATTGATCCTCTCTATGTACCAGTAACTTTTTCTTATAGAGTAATGACGGAGAAAGGACTATGGCTCTTTGGTTACGGATCCCTGCTATTCAAGCCACCACTGCATGACATGGAGATCCACAAGCATTTCAAGAGATACGACGGTGAAACAAAGGGATTCATCAGGAGATTTTGGCAATCTTCGTATGACAATAGAGGTACCCCTGAATATAAGGGTAGAGTGGTGACGATCATTCCAGTGGATCACATTGTAGCCAATAGAGAGTTTCAAGAGGACATTTCCAATTTTGAGCTGGCCCATCTGCAGCCACACCAGCAGTCTCTGGTGTTCCAGGACAGAGCTTTGTTGAGAGATCACTTGAAGGTTCAAGGTTGTGTGTATTACATTCCCGAGGAATACGTAGAGGAGGCGTCAGCTTATTTGGATTTTCGGGAAAAAGACGGCTACACCACACAAGTGATTGACTTCGAAATAAGAGACGGGCCTGTTGTTAAATGCACCGTCTACGTTGGAACCATCGACAACGAATCGTTCATTGGACCTGAATCGCCCGAAATTACTTCAAAGATCATCAAAACAGCCGAGGGCGAAAGCGGACCCAACGACGAATATCTTTGCAAGCTTGCAGAGGCTATGGACACAATGGGCGTCGAGGACCTCTATTTAAATAAACTTGTAGATCTCATATCAAGGGGGGACCCTTAGATTTTTGAAGTGAAAATTTCATCCCGTTGTACACATCTTCAAATGGCAGAACAAAGTACCACTGCCACGGTCTTGGGCACTATTGGGACTGTGTTCTGGTGCGTGCAGCTAATACCCCAGATATACTACTTGCACAAGCGAAAAAACTCGGAAGGGTTCCCACCACTCTTCATGTTTCTTTGGTGTCTGAGTGCCATACCAATGGCAATATATTTCATGGTGGCAGACTCGTATCTAATCATGCAGATACAACCCCACTTGTTCTGCTTTTTCTGCTCAATTGCATGGATTCAGAGCATGTATTATCCGCCATATCAGTACAAAGTGAAGAATATCCTCCTGATTATCGGTGTCTTCGTAGCAACGTGGGTTGGATGTGAGGTGGGGTTTGTGATATGGTTGAAGCCACTATACTCCCGGGGCATCACATATCCTGATTTAGTCTTTGGAATCATATCAACCGTGATACTTTCATTGGGTCTTTTACCTCCATATTGGGAACTATTCAAACGACAGGGTAGAGTGATAGGAATCAACTTTGTGTTCTTAGCAATGGATTCATCAGGAGCCATCTTTTCAATGGCTTCGATGTTGGTGGACAAATTTGACCCCATGGGTATGTCTTTATATGTTGTGATTTTGGCATTGGAAGTGGGTCTTTTCGTTTCACAAGCAATATGGTGGTTACGATTCCGTTGGCGCAAGGGCGAAATTGATGAGGTCAAGCAGGACGTGGAGTCTCTAGAGTCAAACCACAAATCTATTTGAAACGCATCTTCTTTTCTAAGCCCTTACTCTTTTATATATCGTGTATCCTAATTTCATCCAGCGCATTTGGATCCATCTGAAACACACACTCTCTTCTCTTCCATACCTTTAACTCTTCAATGTGCATTGTATCCTAATTTATTCCACGCCATTTGGATTCATCTGAAACAAACCCTTTGTTCTCTTCTATACATTTAAGGCTTCTATATACAATGTATCCTAGTTTCTACCTTGCCATTTCCATTTTCCTACCACTCCCCAGTTCAATTCCAACTCACTCACAAATTGCTTGAACTGGCCACGGGCTTTCACCGGGGGTAGTTTCTTCTTCATCTCCTTGAGCTGATGTTCAGTAGTACAATCACTCAATTGGCGGAAGCCTTTATCATAGGAATTCAAAGATGAAATCAACTCCTCTCTATCCCAAGATCCAAACCCCTCAAGATAGCTGTTTAGAACACGCTCTGTGAGAGGGTATTTCAAATCCACCAAGCGGGGCAGCAATTCAGCCAATCGATCCTTCTCTTCAAATAACTTCAAAACATCAATGTAAACTGTAAGAAGGTGGTCGTTGGGATAGATGAGACCATCTCCATACATCTTTGATACTTTGGAGTCAAACTCTGCCAGAGAAAACTCCAGCGGAGTCTGACCATCCCATCGAACACTCTTATAAACTCCCATTTCTACCATCTTGGAAACTGATATCAAGAGTGCAGATATAGCCAGAGGGCTCACTTTAAAGTGGTCATTCATCCCAATATATCTCTCATATGTCTCTATCGGAGTCACCACAGACTCCCCCAAAAGATACGCGGAATTCACCCTCGATGATTTGAATTCACACTTTTTGTAAAGCTCTCTAGCCAGTTGTAACGGGTTGAGATACTTGAGTTCGTCTTCTAACGGTTCAGGACCAAACTTGTACAATTTTCCAATGAGGTGGGATACGTTATTGTCATCATATTGTTCAAACGGAACATTCGTCAAAATCGGCTGGATGCTGCTGAATGTCTTGGAAACCTTTATTAAAACATCCAAAACATAGGGGTAAACCCTGTCATTTAATTTCCAATGAGTACAATAACCTCCCATTAGAAATCCATAAATGGGGCCCGACACCATCCCATGATATACCAATTTGACCAGTATGAAGTTCCAAATTTCCGGGTATTGACTCAACACCTGAGGCTCAATTTTATCGAATATCTGTCTCAAATCTTTGGCGATTTGTAAATGGTTTTCTTCGTTGACAAAGGATAGAATGATCGAGTTACAGAGAAATTTGATGTTGTAATCTTCCATCATCCCATTCAACATTATACTATTCATCACCTGGTTGCCTCGAGAAGTGACTGTTTGAAACCCTTCCGGTTTGAACATCTGCATCTTCCAATGATCGAACTGTTTTTTTGCCGATTTGAACAGTCTGTAAGATTTCTGGGGGTTTTTGTAGTAAGAAAGGTTTGAAACTGCCAAAATCGTCGTCGCATCCACTTCAAGTGATTTGTCCTCTTTCACCATTCTATTGATACTTTTAACAATGATTGATTGTGCAATATTTTGAAATCTTGACGGCTTTCCAATGAACTCACCGGAATGATCGATAGAGAGATACCATGCAATCTCCCCCAATTGTGTGATGGTGTCCTGATCCGGTAGATAGTTACTATCAACAAAACCCTGGATTAATTTGGGTAAATCTGCCATTTGTGATCTCAATGAGAATTGGAGCAGATTTTGGAACATCGGCGGGAGAACCAATGCCCTATTAAACTTGTCATCAAACTGATTGACTTGGTGTAGCTTTTCTTGATCTATGATGTTCAATTGTGTTGAATGTGCCTTGTAAATCTCCATGCAGTACTTATATTCTAACTCATTTTTTGGTGTGCGGAGTAACAAATCGTAGAGTACCGTAATTGGAATATCTCCTGTTTGAATCAATTGCTTCAATGATTTAGTCATTGAAGCCTCAAATAACGAATTCGCCCAAATAAAGACATCTTCCATTGAATAATTGTCTCCAACCCTGGATTTGAGGTACGACATTGATGTTTTCACACTTGAGTTTGCTTTCAATGTTTCCAACTCCTCTTTAGTAAAGACTGAACTTTCTATTACCTCCTGTGATAGTACCAGCGGTTCACATGGAACACCCCTAGATTTTATTGTTAAAATACATCGCCTTATCACATTTGAGTCGTAGTATTTTCGGTTTAAAGCTTTCATAATACAATGAACTACAAGCACAAATGCTGCTTCATCCGAGTTGAGATCCTCTACCGACCGAACAACAATAGAAACCTTGAAATCATCATCTTTTGTTTTCTCATTTCCTTGAAGTAATATCTTACTGAGAACATGCTGTAAATTGCTGGTTTTAGCCACAATATCTAAAACTCCACTTCTGTTACCGGCTAGATTCTTAAATGCACAATAGTACGGCATCGTCTCCTGCTTCAACCTTAAACTATTCAACCAATTGGAATTCCATCTAATCGGTGATATTCGTCCATCCAAGGGCCCAAGCAACCCGGAATTTTTCACAAAGGGAGAAAACGCTCGAATTGACCGTCTGGTATAAAAAGAAGTAGACATCATCTCCCAAAATCCACCACCACGAACAATTTACTACGAAAAGATGGTGAAGGCTTTAGAGTGAAAAAAAAATCATTCCCCTCACAACGGTTTCTCTATAGTGTAATGGCAGAAGTATGAGTGTACCAGTAGAGTACAGGGAGATGCTCAAGCAAGCGTTGAAGGAGGAGAAAAATAAAGATAAAACACCAAGAATTCTGAAAAGAAGAGGAAGAAAACCTGTTGAGAAGGTCCCTGAACAGTGCGTTCAATCTAAACCTGAAATCAAACCAAATGTAGATGAGGGTAGATTGCAGAGGATAAAAGAGGCATTAGAGAGGAAGAAGAAAACGGAAGAAGTTGAAGTAATAGAGCTTTCAACAGGATCTGAATCAGAAGCTGAAGATGATAAGAAATCAAGAAATGAAGATACTGTGATTGATAAGGATGACAACGGCTCAGAGGAGTTTGACTTCGATTCGGACGATTTTGAGGATGTGGATATTGTTGAAGATGAGGGAGTGCTTCCTTCGGATAAAATCCACACTTCCACAGAATCCATTAATGTGAAAATAGTCAAATCATCAAATGTTGGCAAGAAGAAAAGAGTAAGGCCTACGGTGATCTCCAGCGAGGAAAGAGTGTTCCGAAGAGAAATCCATATTGATTATATCTTTACTATGGTTGCGCACGGAGTTGTTAGAAACAAATGGTGTTCGGATGAGCTGCTATTGAAGAAACTAGGCAATCAGCTTCCTAACAGTTTAAAGCGAGAGTTTAAGGAGTATGAGACGTCTCGAAGGAATCCCAAGGTGAGCGATTCAGCCCGGACAAGGAAATTGCTAGATCTACTCAGACATCTAATGAATTATTGGACATCGATCTGGACACTTGACCAGGATGCCCCATATCTCTATAAAAAGAGATGGAACGAACTTTTAAAGAGGCCAAATGAGGGAAAACTAAGATTGAATGATTTTGTGGAATGCATATTGGGCCACTTTGGGTCGAGAGATCTGAGCGCTATGGGGTTTTGCGCTTTACTGAGGTGTCTCAATTTACCGTCGAGGTTGGTCTTTTCACTACAGCCGCCCGACTTCACCAACAATATCGAATGCACAGTTATTGAACAGCGAAGCGAGTCGATGGAACCAGAGCCAAAAAGACCGAAGAGAAGACAGCTAACTCAAAAGGAAAGGATGTTAAAAGCTTTAACGCCTAATAAGGTGAAAATCGCTCACAAGAACGTGAAATCATCGAGTGAGGACACCAGCGGAGGTCCTGAGTGGCCCACATTTTGGGTCGAGGTTTGGGATCGTGATACAAAGCAGTACATTACGATTGATCCCTGTATCAAGCGGACAATTGAAATCGTCACCAATAAGTCAAAATTGGAGCCACCCATCTCATGTAGCAAGTGGAATAATTGGTATGTGATTGGATATGACCGACTGGGTGGGGTAAGGGATATCACCCGAAGATATGCCAAGGAATATAATGCAAAAGTTAGGAAAAAGAGAATAGATCGGGAACCTAAGTATAAAACATGGTATGATAGGTTATTGCTGGGTGCATGTTCCACCTCTCGTTGTAAGGACAACAGAGTTGATAAGTTTGAGCAGATTGCATTTGAGGAGTTGAATGCCAGGGAAGGCATGCCGTCCAATCTGGGAGATTTCAAATGCCATCCAATTTACGTCTTGGAGGAGGATCTGAGATGGAATGAGATTCTAGAGCCCATGGTTAGTTGTGGAACCATCAGGAAAAAGACCAAGAATGGCAAGGATGGCCAGCTTTTGCCCGTTTATAAAAGGGCCAACGTTCAAAGCTTGAAGAGTGCCAAAGCATGGTACATGAAGGGTCGTGTCTTGAAAATAGGAGAGCGACCGTTGAAAGTGTATGAAAAGTCCCAAGGGCGGATGAAAAAGAATGATGGCAGGTCAGATGAAGAAGAGGAGAAGAGACTCTATGCAGAATATCAAACAGAGAAATATACACCTCCGCCGGTGGTCAACGGGAAGATCCCGCGGAATTCGTTTAAAAACATTGATATATATGAGCCTTGGATGATACCAAATGGATGTGTTCACATTCCACTTAAAGAGGCGGAAAAAGCATGCAAGCTGATGGGTGTGGAGTACGCACCAGCTGTAGTGGGATTTAACTTTGAAAAAAGAAGAGATGTCAAGCCCACTATCAATGGGGTGGTGACGTTGAAGGAGTTTGAAGAGGCTGTCAACGAGGTATGTCAGGGTCTAAGGGATCAAAAGAGTGAGGAGGATAATATGCGTAATGAATTACTAATTTTGAGATCTTGGAAGATATTCTTGACCAAGTTGCAGATCAAGAACAGGTTAATTGAGGACCACGGTGAGGTGTACACTAGTGAGGAAAGCGGGGACGAGGAACGAGAGGAAGCGGTGGATTACGACTCGATGTACGGGGGATTTCTGCCGAATGCGCAGCAACCTACTTCCAGTAGGACTAGAAGCCACGCTGTTGATGAGGAGGTCAACTCGAGCGATATTGCAGGCAGTGATTTAGAGATGAGTGATTTTGAGGAATTGGACCGGGAGAAGAACCACGGTGCAAGAATCCCGACTCTTGGGGGGTCGAAGAAAATGGTGGCATCGGATGATGATTCGATCGAGTACGACCCAGAAGAGGAGTTTGATCAATTTCTCAACTCCGAGTGATTCGATCGAGTACGACCCAAAAGAGGGGATTGATCAATTCCTCAACTCCGAGTGATTCGATCGAGTACGAACCAGAAGAGGAATTTGATCAATTCCTCAACTCCGGATGATTTTAATTTTGGTTATTCTTATTTATGTTTACCTAGCATTCTTCTCTTTTCTGCGGCCCTGCGTTCGAGCATCTGTTGCTCTCTCTTATCGTCCAACTTGGCCTGCTTTAGAGCTCTTTCTTCTTCTTCGAAGATTTCCGCCCCTGTGGCCTCCATATCGTCATCATAGTCCTCTTCGTATCGTTGTCTTTTGTTTCCTCTGTTGAACATACCCCAGATTTCCTCCTTGGTGTATCCCTCGTCTTCATCATCTACGATGAAATCGTCGACACCGTAATCATCTGAGTAGTAACCATATATGTCATCATCGGACTCTTCTTCGGCATCAATTCCATACGAATCCCTTGGCTTACGATTCTTCTCACTCTTAAATCGACGTTGGGATTTTGGTTGTGAACCTTTCATCTTCTTCCTTTCTTCGATCCTTCTGAGCAATTCCGGTGACGGCTTTGCAAAGGATGGTGTCTGCTTTTCTTTTCTTTCAGGAGGAGGTCGGTCCACTTGGTGTCTTCTTGGTTTGTCGGAAGGTCTAGTTCTTTCCTCCAGTCTTTTAATTGATTGTAATGATTTAGATGGCGAGGCCTTGGCGGGACCAACTGGATTGTTCACTTTAACAGTGTTCAAGGCATGTTTTGAGGTGTCGACACCTTCTGCTCTCTGCATCAACTGTTTGAAACTTAGCTTAGGACCGGTGGAGACTCTTTTAATCAGTGGTGGAGGTGGAACTGGCGACGGGGTCTTCTTGAGCAGAGGACCAGGTGAAGATTTGGTCTTACTTGATGCAGTTCTTGGCTTGGAGGGCTTTTTCACGGGTTTGACGCCCTCTTTAGCCTCACGTTCCTTTCTTCTTGCCTCCTTTAGTCGTCGAATTGCAGGATCATCGTCAAATATTGGTTTCTCTCTAGACATCTTTGGGGTGATAGACTTGGTCTTAATCTGAGGTTTACTGGATACCGCCGGATTTGCCGCCACTTTGGGTGAATCCCTGGGGACAGAAGCCTTGTTGAGCTTCTCCTTGAGAGATTTATCTGAGGATAACTCAGACAAAAGCGATGAAAACCCCATGAGGAACAAGTTGTAACGAATGAGAGAGAATTTCATAGTAAGATCTACAAGATTGACAAGATCTGTAAGATCGACACGATCCACCCCGTTGGTTTACTTATTATATTATTAGCCTATAAGGTAATTATAAATTCATCTCAGACGATTAAATACCTGATTGGAATGTGGACCAACTTGATGATGTAGCCAACAACACCCATCATTAAAAACCCAAACCCGACGGCTCTGATCAACTGGAGGTACTCCTTTTTGCTTGGCTTTGTGCACTTTTGAACAAATCTAACACCCTCCTTCACGAAGTCCACTGGAGTCTCTGCTAACTTTTCAATCTCAGCCATTTTGGAAGACGATGTGTTGTCCAAATATCAATTTTTATCGAGGGAGGCCAGATTTGAATGGAGGTGGTGAGGGTGCTCAGCAGCAACGAGCGAATGAAAGAACGAGGTGAGGGGTAGTTGTGAGGACACAGTGAACACGGAGCAGGTGCCACAATATTTACCAAAGTCAAGAATATCTATAGCTATGCGGTTGAAATACTAGTACAAGACTTGGTGGGGTGTCTAGTAAATTATTGTTACAATTGAATGTTTATTTTAAGATGGAAGAAAGATAGAGATAGATGAAAACAGTAGGAGATAAATTTAGTTTGGTTAGACTGGATTTATCTGGTTAGGTTAGGCTGTTTATTAGGAGCATTCAATTTTAGAATGTTGGAAGCACGATGGTAGTATGTTGGAGGTAGCTTAAAGCAAATACTTCCACTAAAAAAGGAGTCAAATTTATTGTGATAGAAGAATAATTAAGGGGAGAAAATAGGGGGTAAATTAGATCACAAGATTGGTGAGATCATCACCGCTTTAAAGAAACGCGGACTGGGAGCATTCATTGGGTTGACACAGTTTACCTAATCCATCCGTGGCGCATGCACATGCGCCACTCTGTACCACTGTAGAAATGACCCCTTGACTATTGTAAAGAAAACCAGTTATTAAGACCCCAATGGGAAAAGAGGATAAAGAAAAACGCCCCCCCAATGGTTCGTATAATAATGGAAAGATTAGAATGACTACTTGGCGAGATAGTTGTATATGTATTTGACGTAATTCAATGTGGCGCATGTGCATCCATCTATGACATGCGCCACTCCAAACATCACCGGGAAGGATCTCCTCCTCAATTGGCTCAAATTCGCCAACAATGGTCATAAACAAAGCACCAACCATACTTTGGATTACCACCAATAAGGTCAATAATCATAGACTGTGAAATGAGGTATTTGAAATTAATGTGTAGATCACGTGACTCGTTCATTTGCTCATGTTCTCCCCCCTGGAATCGCAGATTAAGAGGCCCAGCAAAATGCTTTTAAATTAGTCCAAGAGCCTTTTTTGGTTGCGTAATTGACACCCATGAAATAGCACAGTATCATTTCGTTTAAGCTGTTTAATGAGTAATAGGTGTGTTTGAATGCTAAGAAGGTTGATGCCGCCCTTCCCCGCGTAATGGGTGTGTTTCGGGGTGCTTTGAATGCTAAGAAGGTTACCCCCACCCTCCCAATCTTTATCCCATTTCAACTACTTTTAAACTCTATTTAATATTGTCAGATTAGTGTTCACCGAACCCGTTCCACTCCTCTTCCCCTTCCTCTTCTTCTTCATTCTCATCCTCCTCCTCTTCCTCTTCCCCTTCACCCCCTTCCTCCTCACCTTCCTTCACAACCTTCTTGATCTCCTCCGGTAGTGTCAAATCCAAACCCAACTCAATTAATCTTGGATCTTCAAAAACTTCAAGTTTCATCTTTTCCTTCAACGCTTGACTGGTGCCTCTACAGAACTTTGCTTTAAACACCCCTAAGAAGACCTCCATCGGCACATTTTCTTCCTTTAGTAAGGCAACTCTCTTGGTTATTCTGTTCAAACGGTCTTCCTCAGATTCCAATTCCTCGGAATCGCTTTCGGCATACACTCCCTCCTTTTCCACCTCTTCCTTCTTCTCCAATTCGGAGAAAAGAACCCTTTCCAATTCATCCACCCAGATATCAACAATATGATAGGTGAGAGAAACTGGTGTATTAGAGTTCTGATCCTTTAAAACAGTCTTATTCAAGACTTCAAGATACCCATCAACATACTTTGGGTCCCATTCCAATGCCTGAAGTCTCACAAAACAGTCTCTGATAACGTATCTCATCAACATGTAAAATTTATCAACTCTCCATTTGTCTAATTCTCTCCATTGAAGTATAATCACAGTCCAAAATGCTTCAACAAAATCTAAAAACTTGTCCTCCACAATGGATTCGCTGAATAAAGAAGCTAGATCATTAGCCAAACGCTGTTGTGGCAACGGTCTATCCGAAAACCACATCGTATAATACAAACCCTTCCATAGCTTCTTCAGATCAAAGAGAGTCAAATTGGTGGCCCTGGAAGCTAGAAATTTTTTCAAAGTTTTCAGGGCATTATCTCTGACATTTCTCTTATTGGATGCCAATTGTTTCACAAATGCATTCGTCTTCATTTGTCTTCAAATGTCTCAATTTACACTCCAAAATGGTGTAAAAAGCTGTACAAAAATTTTTTTCAGTGTAAGCGTGAAAAATTTAATCTGTTGCACAGCCTTGAAAGCACCCGATAGCATCTGCTTTCTCTAAAGATGGCAGAGCAGGATCACCAACGTCAACAGGCACAAACTGGGGGTAAAAGATGTCATATTGATAGTGAAGGTAATCAAATCAACGACTATATCCCAGGATTCATTGCAAATACACCATGGTATACGTCTTCTACTCCACTCACAAAAGATTCAAACATCCGTAAGAGAAAGACGGATGAAGAGGCAATTGAAGAAATTATGGATTCAGATAGGTTAAAACATCAGAGGATAAACCCTGAGGGAGAATTTATACCTAATAATGAGCCAAAAAAGGGGTCTGGAATCAAGGATGAATTCACAAGAGTAGCAGAACCGGTGATCAATGAAAAGAGGATCAAATCAAGGCACAAGCTGGTAAAACAATGGAAGAAAAAGTCCCTGTGTGAAAACTGCGGAGGTAAACATTCCAAATCGGATTGTCTCGAGAGACCTTACAGCTTGAAATACAACCCTAAGGAAGCAAGAGGGTCGTCGCTTTTAGTGAGGGAATACAAGGGAGATTACGACGAAAAAAGAGATAGATGGCACGGCTATGATAATGAGAAGGAGTACGATGAAGTTGTCCAGACCCTGGAAGCTAAACAAGAGAAGGTGGTTGCTGAGTACAAAAAGGCTCATCAAATTGATGACGAGAAAACCGATCTTACCGTGGAGGCAATCCTCAACAAAACCACATTGAAGGGCGACCCCACACATATTGGCCGATCTCTGGACGAAAAACCTCGTTATTTGGAAGTGATAAAAACAGGAGAGGAATTACGCTACAATCCAAAATCTCGTGTCTATAAAGATTTGAAGGAGGGATATCTCAATGACAGGGGCCAGTTCATACCCCACCTCACAGGTGAGGCAGCACAGTTTGAGAAATTGAAAAAATTCACAAAATCAATCCAAGAGGTGCAAAAATTAAAGGCAGAGCACGACTCCAGCGGCGAAGTTGCCACTACCGACACCAAATATTCAACAGAGTTCAATCCAACCGAGGCCATGGCAAAAATGAAGGAAAAGGAAGCGGCGGATGCCATTGTCAGAGAACAGAAGAGACAAGAATTGCTCAAAAAATATGGCATGTGATGAACAAACGCACGAGATGGCCCAATGTCACTGTGATTGGAAGGTATTACAACGCCTGCCACATAATTCCCCTTCACCTCCCTACGGCAGTCATCCCGGCCTTCGAAGAATCATACCCCGAACTTCTTTTATTCCTCGCTTGTTACTGCCATCTATTTTGAGTCATCTGCAATCTCTTGATGGTGTATCTTCCGATGATTCCCGCTTGGATGATATGTCGCACATCTGCATCGACAATTGGTCGATGGTTGGGGTATAAGGCGAAGATGAAATTGTCAACTCTCAATTTCTTTCCACGGGATAATATATCGATGACACCCCGAGAATCTGTTTCTAAAGTGATTAAGCGTCGATAATGGGTCATACTGGAAATCTCACTCCCTAGTCTATTATTTATCTCCCCGTTTAGGATGTATGTCATCAATGTCAAATGCAATAAATTCGGCAAAGCATTCAATATCCCCGCAAGACTGAACTGACCCGTATTTCTTATTTTTAAATCCTTGATAGAGAGGCTGGAAATTGCCGTGCACTTTCTAATCTGCTTCATAAACTCGTCAAAGGGAATGTTGTCATTATGCAATTCCAAAGTTTTTAAATTCGAAAGTCTCATTGGTTCCACAGTGAGATCATTAAATAGTTGCTGACGCGTGCAATTCCTCATCTTTATACTTTCAAATGCCTTGACTATTTCATCTTTTCTAGGATGAGCGTTGATATCCTTCAATAAACGAATAAATGAGTATTCTCCATCACCAATGCGCAACTCCAAATATTTTAGCATAAGGGCAGAATCTACCATCTGATTAAAAATATCCGTGCTAAACCCTGTATCCAACAACTCCAATTGGATTAACTTTGAAAATTGAAAATGTGAAAATATCCTACCCACCAGTAATTTAGGAGCATGTTGAAGTGTGAGGGATTCCAAATTGGAAGCCACCCTTTGAGGAGCCACTAGAACTTCCTTAAAATATCCTTCTCCTTCACTGAATGATTTGATATGCACCTTCAAAGACCGCAAGTTTGAACCCATTTCAATTAACCCCTCAATGGATTTCGTGCCCTTTGTTTTCAATCCCATATTCAAATCTAAATGAACTAATCGGGAAAATAACTGGGAACAGGTTGTTTGTTGTAATCTGATCAATTCAAAGTTGTTCACATCGTACAATGTTAGTGACAATTTCTGAATCGTTAAGCCCGATGCTGAAAGCTTCTTTATAATATCTCTCTCATTATTTTTCACACAATCCAGGTTTAATTGCTCAATTTCAATTGTGTTCAACGGAGCCACATCTTTGATATAATTCAAGTAATTATTAAACATGGCCAATGTCATTTCCTTTTTCAAGACAAATGATCCCAACAATTTCGGTATACTAAGCAAGATTGTTCTCCAATCTCTACATGTTGCCAAACAGTTAATGAAACTGTTCTGGTCCAATTGATCCATAATCTTACAAATCAATTCGGTGGGCATGCTCTTTAATAGAGGGGTGTCCTCCACCCTTCTTCTTTTCACTTTCACCGATTCCCTCGTGTTCCATTTCAACGTGTACATTTGCTTAACAAGTGTTCCATAGAGAGGATCAAAATCCCTCTTTGGATAACCCTTGATTTGCTTTTCAACAGCACTTAGACCTTCTTCAATAATTTGTAAAGCTTTATTTTCATTTAAAACGGATAAGAAGTAATGTGATTTCATTAAAATAACTCTTATATTTGCGGGTTCAATGGTAAGAGCCTCATCCAATAAGTCCATGGCTCTTTTGATTGCTCTATCCCGTAGATATGCCTCTGCTAACTTCATCAATAGATTGATATGTTGGGGATGGGGAAGGCCAGTAAGGGCCAAATTCCTTAAGGACTCTTCCCTAGCTATCTCCAAGACCATTATTGCATCCTTAATCCAACTGCTGGCAAGATATAGGGTCCCATCGACATATAAATCCAATATCTTGTCACTGGCCATAAGAGGAGCACGTGATTGAAAAAAAATAAGCTCAGCAAATGTTTAAGTTTAGTTTATACAGTTATAAATTAATTTTGTTCGACAACCAACTTGGAGATCTTGTCACCGGATCTAGCAGTAAAGTGCAACTTACCGTCCTTGGTGATGTTCAAAATAACTTCAACGTCAGCGTTAGCAACACCCTCCAAGGCGATCTTGGCCAATTGAGCACCAGGAACGTAGTGTAATTCCTTGACAATTTCTGGTTCCTCTTCCTCGTCTTCACTTTCATCAGAGTAGACCTCAGGTTCCAAAACAGTCTCCTTGATGGTTCTTTCACCTTCAAAGAGCTCAATGAGGGCGTTATCAGAGGTGGATTTGAAGGTGAAGGTCTTCTTGATTGGGTATGCGGTTTCCCTTGAAAGCAGAGTAACAAAGTTACCTTCAGCGTCCTTGACACCAATTGGGTTCTTGAGATGTTGAGTGTTCAGAACGACCGGGGTCAATGATTGGTCAATTTCCTCCTTATCGTATGAAGCAATGAGAGAGGCTTGGATGGCAGCACCTCTACAGTTCAATTCGTTAGGGTTTGGCAACTTGGAGTCGATTGATGGGGCAATGATTTCGGTGGATTCTGGGAAAACAAATTGCAAGTTGGAGGCAACCTTTGGAATGTTTGAGGTACCACCGACAAGAAGAACGGAATCGATGTCCAATGGAGTCAGACCCGCCTTTTCGACAGCAGATTCGACGAAGGTGACCATTTCGGAGAAGACGCTTCTGGCAACAACTTCCAATCTCAATCTGTTGATGGAAGACATGTAATCAAACCCGTCAGCAAGAGAGTCGACGGAGACGTTGGAGGTGGTGACGTTAGACAACGTCTTCTTGGTGATGATGGTGGAAGCGGTCAACTTGGCAAGAGACTTTTCGGTTTTCTTGGCATCGGCTTGGAATTTCTTCTTGAAGTCGGCGGCAAAGAAGTCAACCAAAGCGGCATCCAACTTTTCACCACCCAAGGTGGCGGAATGTTCGGTGGCCAACAAGGTCAAGACACCACCTCTCACGGCAACAACAGCCGCATCGGATCTGATCCCACCAAAGTCGGCAACAACGTAAATCTTGTCTTCCAAAAGTTGATCCTTTTGGGTCAAGTGGGCCAAAAGAGCGGAGGAAGGTTCATTGATCAATTGAAGAACGTTCAACCCAGCTTCGCCCGAGATTCTCACAAGATCCTCCTTTTGAGCGTCCGTGAAGTTTGTTGGAACGGTCAACACAACACCTTCAACATTTTGACCAAGGTAATCCTCTGCGGCGTTCTTGATTTGCTTCAAGTGTCTCTTGACAATCTCATCGATTGTCAAGTTGTTACCGTTGATTGTGTAACCAACCTTACCATTGACATCAATTGGGTGGGCACCTGATCCACTGTGAGTGGGGTCAATTTCACCAAACGGCTTTCCAATGAAATCTCTGAAATTCAACACCGTGTTTCTAGGAGCTCTCACAATTTGGGCCAAAGCCTGTTGACCGTGGTATTCATCACCATCGACGTAAGAAAGAGCTGAAGCAATGAATCTTTCACCATCTGGGTTGGCAATCACATCAACCTTACCGTCCTTGATCGTGGCAAAAGAGGTGGAGGAGTTCCCAAAAGCAATACCGATAGTAGCCATCTTGATTTCGATTACGATTTGAAGGTTGTATGAAAATTTTTATTCAAAATGAAAAGTTTTGAGGGAAGATGAAAACCAGGCAGTGCAACGTGCTCATCGGCTCAGAAGGTAAATGTTGGTTTACTGGGAATGCGGATGGGGTTGAGGGGTGGATCAAAGCGGTGGGGTTATAAATACATTGCATGGTTGCATTGATATTTGCATTGGAATGGCAAAATTTGGTATTTTGCTGTGTAAAGTAGTGGTAGAGTGAGAGGCCCGAGATGCAGTTATGTGGTTGAATGATCATGTTGTAATTGGTAGTTGTTGACAATTACTTGCCAACATTCACATTGAATGGGTTTAATCCAATGAGTATGTGTTTATCATCTCAATTTCCCTGCTGCAGGCGCTGCAGATGCATTAGACGCAGCAGACACTGCATGTTCACATGCAGTGATGTTGTGGTCTCTGTAATTGACGAAGATGTTCGGTGTCAATAGAGCAAACGTTGCATGGGATCCGCGGACCGTTCACTGATATTCACAGCAGACAATGTGTACACTTGCAATAGACGTAATCAAAATAAATCAGTGACAGATCTGATGGGTGGTATGGCAATCTGTAATAGAAAGATCACATCCAGACGGTACGTATCAATCTCAGCAACTGCATATGGACCTGTGTAAACAATCCAGCTCTTCAAAAGTCGTAGTTGTGGTTGTTTTGGCTGATGGTGCAAAAGTCCTCTTTCCGGCGTCAGCAATTGCACACATACTAGTGGCGGTTAAAGAGCTAGCTATAGCAGATACATTAGCAATGGTGGACGTATTATCCGTGGTGCACGCATCATCCGTGGTGTATGAACCAATTGTGGGAATTTCAATTACGGATTAGATGAGCCCGGTCGCAATCTGGTACTTGTTATAGAGGTGGTAGTTGTTGTAGAGACGATAGCTTTCATACGCATTCTCACCTTAGTAGAGACTCTAATGTGTGCCTGGTGTGGTTACTGAACTACTTGTTTCAGCCCCATCATAGTGTGATTTCCTAAAACCAAGATATGTCCCGTCTTATCGCCTCACAAGGCTGCTCCACTTTCCGGTTTTGGGTGACAGCCCCATAAGCCTCGCCGAGACGTTGAAGTTGGACTAAATTGGGGTTTCACGCTTACTTTGCCGTTAGCTGGCGCCCACATTCACCCACCTTGACACCTCTTTCATGAGTGGAGGGTTTCCGCCCTTTTTCTCTTTCTTCACAATCTTATTAGTCATCCCGTGGCAGGATTTGTCACCGTCACTACATGGATATTTTGTGGTCATACGATTTCTGCATGCAATACGTCTTTTGAATATGACATCATGCTGACTGCATATTTTGAGTAGTCTATGGCCGTGTCTGGGTCATAAGTTTTAAAATAACGATTGCTATTGGCTGGCATCGACTCGAGATATGGTACGGTACTGAAGGTGGACTGATCGAATCATGTGGAGCATCCAGATCCCAATTACGATGACATGTGAGAATATCATCGCTTTCTACCGGGTTTTAGCCCCTGTGCAGTATTACATTCTTTCTCGCCTTGCGATCGTCCCTGTGGCATACCACGTAGCTATATTTTGTGTTGGTTGGGATCGAAAAGGGTTCCTCATCATTTGATCTCTTTTCCTAAAATTCTAGCTCTGTCATAGTGGTGTCGGTCATCCCAAACGCCAATCTCAACAAGTGGAAACACGTGTCTCTCGTTTCTGAAGACTTTTCCGGATTAAAGAGATGACATGTATAATTTCTATTGCTGGAGAAGACCTTCAAGTTCTCATACAATCTTATATTGTTTTCAGGAGGACAATCTGGGGCACATAAACCCATTGTTTGGTTGAGAAAGAGGTGTCCATCAATTAAGGTGTTTCCAAGATTCACACCATCCTCAAAGTCAGCATACAACGTCAAAAACAAACATTCCAAGTCTGTTAAACATTGATCAAACCCGTAAGAATGTACCGGGAAATTATCAACGCCACTAGGCCCGGAAAGTATTATCCCCGACGCCCTGCCATTTGGAGGTATTGTAAGACAAGATATGGCCAGAGGTAGCGAAAGAAATATGCAGCTGCACATAGGCTACAATCTGTTTGTTCTAGTAGCAAATCGATTATACAGTAATGGAAGAGGGGAATGAAGCTCCAAGGGCAACAATAAAGTTGATGAGCAAAAATTCCCCAAACGGTTGTCCGCCAAGCAAGGATCGATGGCCGAGTTATTGTTGAAGTCATTTACAGTCATTGTTGCATCTGCTGTTCTTTCTGCTTCTGTTTGCGCTTCTGCTTTGCCTCAAACTCATGCCATTCTCCTTGGACACTCTTGAGGAACGTCAATGGCTGTTCAACGGGTTGTTCTTCAAAGTAAGGATGTTTGAGGGCACCTGTGGCTGAAATTCTCTTCTTAGGGTTCATCTGTAACATCTCCACGGCTAAATTGAAGGCCTCGGAAAGCAGAACATGACCTAGCTTTTCCCTGAATTTGAAATTGGAATGAAAGTCGGGTCTTAACAATTCAAACCACGGTAAATCGCCCGCCTCGGGCCAATCCTTCTGACTAATTGTGCCCATGATGTCGTAGATTTTCCACAATTGGTCAATCTCATTCACACCCTGGAAAATGGCCTTTCTTGTAAACAACTCAATGAAAATGCATCCAATACCCCAGATGTCTGCCTCCCTTCCATAGTTTGTCGACCCCAACAAGATGTCCGGGGGCCTGTACCATAGGGTGATGACCCGATTTGTGTAATTTGGGGGAATCAAGTCTGTATTGATGTTTTTCATTGGTCTGGCTAGTCCAAAATCGGTGATCTTTAGAACTCCTTCGTTATTAATCAAGATGTTGGATCCTTTGATGTCTCTATGCATTACCCGCTTGGAATGAATGTATTCGATCCCCTTGAGTATCTGTTTGATGATGTTCTTCCTTTCTCCATCGTTCATAATGATATTGGGCTGCTGCAGAATCCCACTCAAGTCATGGTTCATGTACTGGAAGACCATGAAGACCTGGTTTTTCTCCACCATCATCTCGTACAACCCTGCAATGTTGTCATGGTTAAATGATTGCAATAACCCAATCTCCCTATGGGAAGTGATGGGAAAACCCTCTCTTTCCGACTCCAATCTCAATCTCTTTAAAGCAACCAACTCTCCTGTTATTGTATTTTTGGCCTTATAAACCTTCCCATAGGTGCCTTCCCCCACCTGTTGGATACGTTCGTGAGTTGGGGTATTTGTTTCTATATCGTTCATGAATTTGAACTTCAATGTCGGCATTTTCTCGATTTTCGTGGCCAGAGACTCGAAAACGTCCTCAGGATCTTCCTGTCGATGCTGACGCTTGTTTGGAGGCAAGGAACGGTAGTTTCCTGGTGGATAATACCCCCTCGAGTAATTATCATCGTAATTGTTCTTCGATGGTTGGTTACCATTATTGTGGACGTGGTGTGATTTCGGACCCGTTGGTAAATCCCTGCGCTCTGCCAAGGGTTTGTTGCGGGGTTGAAAGGTATTTGGTCTCCCTTGGGGTTGATTCACCCTCCTATTCATTGGATTATAGTCCGACATTGATCACTGGTTGAAAACAATCTACAATTTTTTTTCACCTTCAATCACTCTCTATAGAGAGTGATTGAAGCCACGTATAATATAGATGAGATTTACTGCATCTTGAGAGTAATGAATGCCATTAGCCGCATGCGAGGATGGAGTTTGAATGCCGACACCGACACCGACACCGATACCGGCATTGTGTATTCCTGCATCAGTCCACTAAAACATATCTAAGCTGCAGGAATCATGCCCCTGCAAAGACTCTAGAAAATGGATCGGTGTGATCGACGAGGGGGTAAGGCGACACTTCATCAAGTGACAAGATAGCAAGGAAACATCTAAGATCAAGCCACGTTATCTATAATAGACGTCCACGTTTCTTGCTGTAAATGAGCAAAGAAGTCGAGACGTGGTTTTTTAGCAAGCCCTCGGTATCATGGATGTGGAGGCCGCCTTGACGCGGCCTCGGGAAAATGACAAGCCGGGCCCCTTATTGCATTATCGTATTTGAGTTGACAGGAATGTGGCTAATGGGATGACACCGTTCACATGTGCTCAAGGGGGTATTTATAAGCGTGGCTACATATGTAGGGGATAAATTTGAATCGTTGGACATAGACGGAGAGAGGGTCCTGATTTGGGCGGACGGCGCTCAGCAAGCGATAACATCGCCCCATTTATTATGGACCGATTGGGCAAGTGCGGCACCGCAAGGGTGACGCTCCCCCAGACATTGAAACAGATATCTATGTGGATCTGTATTGGCGATAGTGGGAGTATCTGACGGAGAGATCACCAGTTATCATGCTATCGATAAAGTCGGCCTTTTTGCAAAAAGTATGGGGGCCCAATACTCGTAAATATCGTTCAAGTGTACTTTATGTCCTTCGGATTCACGTTGCAGATATAAAAACAATAACAATAAAAAGGAGGGACAGGAGAGCGATCCCCCCGTGCTCTAATCTTCCGATGCGAGCCAGCCATAGGAGATGGTACGATCTAGGGAATGATGGCCTTTTTCTGGTAATTCTTGAGGACACATCAATGAAAAAATAGATATTAAATCTGGCTCTTTTTGTTTGGGGAAAACAGTTGAAAACCTACCCAGAAAAAGCTTTAGGTATCGATTGCTTTACTTGACCATCGTACGATCCGATGGGGCGTTGCTAATCTTATTGTCCAGTCCCCTGTTTTGAATCACTGAGGATGCAGGATTTTAATGCGGAGTAGTTTCAAGTTGCATCTCCGATCTCGGGTTTTCAGCCAGTCCCCTTCACAAATCTCCGTACATGCATTTTTTTGGCAGATGGGAGAGCGGAGTAATTTCAACCTGCATGGGGATTCCAGACTTTTTCAGAATTGTGGTGTGGGGAAAATAACCTGTACCTGCATCACAATCTCAAAGAGGGTGTGGCATTAAATTGGATTATATAAGGGAGAGGACAACCCCCCCTTCGGACTCCTAAACAAGATTTTCTTAACCTCTCTCTTCCTCTGTCTCCCACCTTATCATTCGCTTTTAATGGAGTACACATCGGAAAAGGCCAAATGGATCGCCTTCCAAGTGGGTGATCCGTTTGCAGCAGACTCCTTTTTTATTTGTAACGTTGGGACGAATCTTGTTTGCCGGTCAAACTGTGATGTTCATAACGCTACGTTCAAGAAATCCCATTTGAGGTTCTCATCTACAGTGGAGTCGGCGCTAAAAGAAGGCTTCAAACCATGTAGATACACTCTACCTGATTACGTTGAAAACGATGATGATTGGCTCTCTGAAAATTTCTTTGTCTCGGTGGAACTCAATCTATTGTACAGAACGGTTGTTTATGTGAATGAGGAGATTGGATTCACCCCACCAATGAATTTCGGGGATGAAAAGGAGGATACTTTACTAAAAAAGAGAAGAAAGATATCAGGTTCTTACACGGATTCAGATGACTTAAAGGAAGGAAAATTTGAGGAAATTACAGAAAGATCAAAGCTTCTTCCATCTGCCAAGTCGGAACCTGAGAGACTAAAGTTGATAGATCTTGCCTGTAGACACTTGGCTCTGGCAGCCGTGGCCTCGGTGACAGATGTTTCAACTATTCAACCCGAAGATTTGGATAATTTGTCCGATGACAGTCTTATCATTAGGGGGAATTTCATCTTTAGAGAAAATCTTCTGAAAAGGAAGAGAGGTGGAGTTTTGGGGTTCAAAGAATTGGCCCAGAAATGTAATATGTCCCCATGGCATTTCCACAGGGTGTTCAAATCCGTGACTGGGATAACCCCAAAGAATTACGGTGATAAATGTTTTAATTTCATCTTGAAGTATGAATCTCAACATATGGATTCTTTTGAAAAATCAAGATCAATCATCATATCCTCCGAGATTACAGGTATTTCTCAGGAGACCTTCACCACAAAGAGATCTTCCCAATTTTTGTCCGAAAATTGCAACAGGGAATCCGTCAAGAGAAGACAATTGAACGAAGGGTCGATGGACATTGGTAGAAGAAACACGGTCACGTCCTTTGGAGGGACCCAAGATCATCATGCTGCTCCAGTTAGAAAATCACAATCTCTGGCCATCAACCTTTTCAACGACTCATTTAATGACAATTATTCTTATCCGGAATCAACAATCGATTTGCCCACTCCGATGGATCAAGATTACTCATGGAACGACAGCAAGGTCTTTTTCCAGACATCTTCATCAAATACCACTCCCATCACCACAGCAACCGGTCAACTGGATTACTTCCATACCAACAATGATTTGTTTACGCCTACCACTAGGGATGATCACGACGACTTTTCCGTGGATTATCAATACTCTCCCTTAATTAGTGAACAATTTTTGATTGGTCAATTGCGTAAACAATCAATCTTGAGCGAGAGGTTTTCTAAGACCACCATGGGATTCAAAGAACAAGAAATTGACGATTTCTTAGGCAATGGCTTGATCAATTGGACCGAATAATTCTTCAATGGGTAAAAAAATAAACGTATACCATACATTCTGATTTACAGCTAAGGGTTTTTATTAATTTGACTTTCATATATCTACTTTCTTTTTAATTATGGCTAATAATACCATCTAATCATATCAATAGAGAGAACACATGACACGATGCGCTGCTTACGTAAGTCCCAAAAAGAAACGGTGACAAATTTTTTTTATGTGATCTTTTTAAACAGGTTTTTAGCTTTTGATAACGAATAGAGGCCCTAGAAATGGTCGACTCGATTGATTCCGCCTCCACCCCGGTATTACAGACCCAAAAGAAGGGGTCGATTGATCATTTGGCCATCAGTGAGTCTCTAGGCTATCAAATTTTTAGAAAATCAAAAAAGAATAAATGGATTCCTGAGGAGGATAACGTGCTGCGGACCTCTCTGATAGACCAATTTATCAAGAAGAAAGGTCTCCGGGAGTATAAAATGGAGAGAATTGATCCCGATGATATTGATTGGGTTGAAATTTCAAGGTTGTTAGATAATCGAAAAGCTAAAGAATGTAAGAAAAGATGGATGGGATCGTTGGATCCACATCTACGGAAAGGAAAATGGACTCAGATGGAGGATGATCTTTTGGTTCAAGCGTACAAGAAATATGGACCCTCGTGGCAAAAAATAGCAATGGAGATTGATGGTAGAAACGACGATCAATGTTCTAAGAGATACACCGAGGTTTTACACAGTGATACGTCTGAGAGGCTCAAGAAATGGCTTTTAGAAGAAGATATGACTTTAATTGAGGGTGTCAAAACATACGGAACAAAATGGAGGACGATTGCCAAATCATTGCCTGGAAGACCAAGTTTAACATGCAGAAACCGATGGAGAAAGATCATGACCGATATTGCCCGTGGAAGTGCGTGCGATGAAATCAAGAAGGCCATCGGTGTACTGGATGATCAAGGTAGGCCCTTGATTCTTTTTCAAAACGCCAGTGAAAAGTCTTTTGACACCCCAGGCAAGAGGAGCCCAAAGGATGCCGCAAAACCAAACCAAAGTTTCCCACAGAACGTCACGTCACGATCTAACGACTCCCTTAAGCGAATGCAGTCCCCAATTGAAAATGAATCCATCAAGCGCAGCAAGGTGTCGGAAATCAAATCCACCTCCAATTCACCAAAGGTGTTCAGTCCACCAATTCTGCCTTCACGGTACGGGACCCCCTCACAGCCCTCGATGGATTGGAAGTTCTCGCTTGTGGATCCCATGACCAACGAGGAGATTCCCTCCTTCACCGGCCAGATCACCTCAAACGATACCGCCCAGCGACTGGTGGAATTGGCCAAATTCAACGGTGTCAACATCACCGTCCACCAACACATCCACCATCATTATTCTTCATCGGCAATGAATCAGAGCCACGAGCCCCAGGCAAGCGTCCACCGATATTCGCATTTCAACTATTTACCTCCACTGACAGAGGTTCCCAAGCTTACGTCATCGTCTTCACCAGACAACACGGTGGAGTCCAATGGTTCAAACAAGGCGAACGGCGGAGACCCAAGTCTGCTAAAGCTTGTCAACAGCGACGACAAGAACAAGAGGGAATTTCCAAGATCCACGAGGCAGCAGTTGTACCCGTCAACAAATTCACCTTCAGGTTTATCCAATCTGGTTTCCAAGTCCGGCTCCCCCGTTCCGCATGGTCCACCCCCAAAACCAGAGGCACAGCCTCTCAAGCCAAAGGGTGGCGACTACCTAACCGAAGATTTAGAGGAAGAGCTGGATTTTTGGGAGGCCATGAGATCCATAACCCAACCCAAGACCGTGCAGAAGCCTGTTTCACAACATCATCCCTTGCATTACACACAGCCATCCACGTACAAGGTTCAGTCACCATACCAGCCCTCGGAATCCTTTGGGGTGTCTCTTTTCCCCAATATGGCTTCTCCATTTGTGGCATCGTCGCCGACCGATTTGAAGCGGACGACACCCGCTGTTGCCAATCTCACGAACAAATCCGATACCGTTCACAACTTTGGTGGGATCTATGCTGCGGGCGAGGAGGAGGAGGACGAAGAGGAGGATATGGACATTGCCAACCAGTATGGGATGTATTATAGTGTTTTACAAGGTGCAAACAGCGTGGCAAACCAGGAGGCTCCAAACTCTTTGGCCAACAGTGGGTATCTGATGCCATTCAATCCATCCTAGGTGCACAACCGGCGCTCCCGTTTTCATAATCGAGTATATTAGTTATAAATCATATTTTATAGAGGAACTGAAATGAGTTCAAAAACAGTCAGCAAAGCACCAAAGAAGTCACTAAGACAGTATAGGTTTCAAAAAAGCTGGATTCAAAACAAGATAACACAGCAACCAGCCAGAGCAAGCAACTAAGCAATCATCCTCTTTTAAAATATGACGATTTCTTGATGATGTTTGAAGCCTCGTCAAAGACATAATCCCCGTAATCTAGATACTTTTGTAAGTAATGCTCCACATCCGGTTGATTCACCAGCCCCACGTTTGGTGTGTATCCTGTCGAGTTCTTCAAGCCTGAAAGAAAACCCGCAAATAGCGTTGCATCGATGGCGAAATGGATTGATCTGGAAATGAACTGAATGGATTCGTGTTAGTAATCGTTTCGTATCATAAACAGGGAAGCCCCTGCTTCAATTCACCTACTCCTGTCATTGTCAGTAAAGAGATTGTGGTCTTGTTCTTGTCACAATTCTTTGCCGGATTGGGCAAGGATTGATCTGGTTACGTTAGCGGCGCTCAGCAATCTTGTAACAGCGCTCAGCAACGCTCAGCAATCTAGGTGATACTCTTCTACGTAATGAAAATACACAATTGGCGGAGGAGTGAGTCACATGCTGTACTCCTCGGAAAAATACTGGCATTTGGACTTGGTTGCAAAGATTTCGCAGTGTTTATTAAGGGATTGAGGACCGCAAGATAAAATCCATTTGTTGCCGTAGTCGATTGTCTTGTTGAGATGAGGAGTGATTAGTTGCTCCAAGTTGGGTCTAGATCCGATGGAGATGGCGTTAATTTCCTCAAAGTCCAATGAGGAGCCATTTGAAGTGGAATTGTGGGGATCCTTGAATGGGTTCACCAACGTGTCCAATTCAACATCACCCTCTGTCGGGGTCTGTGTAAGAGAGTCGGAGTCGGAATCGGAGTTGGTAACAAATACCTCAATTCCCAAGACTCCTAGCTCCTTGAGAATGTACAAGTCATCCTCGGATCGTGTGATCCATATCATCTTGACGTGGCTCTCCTCGTCGCCTCGGAGTATCTTCTCCTTAAAGTATTGGAAGACTCCCAGGCCAAACGAAATCCCCGACCCCCCGCACACAATGGTGATGTTTTCTGCAGTGTCGAAGAAGTTGTGTGAGAGAGAGGATCGGAACGAGGGCTGAATTGAGTAGGTTTCAAAGGGTATTATTTGGAACCGGGACTTTCTCACCACCAATGAGGCCAAGTTGTCTCTATTGTTGAAATTCGAGGCCAATGTATACGGATGTGTGGGTAGGAGAGGAAACCAGACACTCCACTTGCTGTAGCCGATTCTGATATGGCTTCCGGGAAGATAATCGTCAGGCAGGATCTGTTTTGGGAACTTTATGATCTTGAGGGTAGACGTGGGATGCTCGATAACTTCGCTGAACGTGATGTCTCTTGCAGTGAGATATTTGATAAAGTAATGTGCCCCGAGAAGAATCACGTTGAGCATCGTTATGTCCGAGATTCCAGGCCTGGAATGCCATGCGATGAGGACAATGAAGCCCACCATGAACAGATTGTGGCAAATGTAGAAGAACTTGTAATACAGGTTTCTCACCGGCTTCCAGAACGCACTCATGACGCTACACCCAATGAAGACCACTATCCCCAATACGTTTTGCCATTTCAGCACCGTCTGCAACTTATCCTGGCTCCAGTACCAGATCAAGAATCCCACTGAGTGGATGATTGCCAGCAGAACAATCAACCGGGAAATCCACTTGTGCAGTTGGATTGTGTCCAGGTAATTGTCCAATGGGTTATAAGCCGGTCTGGCAGCCAAGACCAAGTCCAGTGGCACCAAGCCGTACGACATTCTTCCCAATCTTCTGATGTGAGTGGAGATGTGATCAAAGTGGGGTTCCACAACACTTAGAATCCCCACCACCACCACAAACAGGCCTATCACCAGCCAGTTTGGCACCTTGGCCCATCTGGCGTTACTGGTCGATCTACCGGAGCCAGACCACGATTTGTCATACACAAGGAGGCTGATGTACCGCAGAGCCAGGTAAGCGATTGAAACCACCAAAACAATGTACCCAAATTTCACGTTAGCCATGTGGAGCGCTCCATGCCGTTTGATCAGCTCCATCATTGGGTTTCGGAGAAGAATCCTGATGTTTGTATTGGTTGAAATGACCGTTACTTGCCGAATCGGGAACTTCGCTCAGCACAGAGTAGATAGCAAGCCCCGATGCAGTACGTAAAGATGGGGGTATATGGAGTAGGAGATTGGGCCAATTGTATTGAAGAGGGTGATAGTGATCTGAAGGTTGAATGGTGGTGATTTAATTTTTGAAGTCCTTGAGTATCGGTGGTGATACATATTAACGGTCCTGAGCACGATAATGGCGTGGATGTTGAAGTGGGGGGGGGGGGGATGAGGAGCATGATGACTTTGCAGGCGAAAAAATGGATGGAATAAGGGGATCAGCGATGGATCGGAAATGACGGGGTGGGTTGCAGTGTTGTTCATTATGATACCGTGAAATATGATGACTTGGAGAGTGGAATTAACAATTTGGGAAACTAGCCTGCGGTGGAATGGTAACAGCGTATTATCTTCAGCGGACACCAGCGGACATCAGCGGACATCAGCCAACATCAGCGGTTGGGTGTCATAAAATGGGAGCTCGATGATGACGTAAGTTGCGATGATCATGTTTAGTTGTACATGAGTGTGAATTTGAAGGAATTGATTGCGGTGGATGGACAACAGGTGAACAGCCAAATCACGAAACGTCAAATCAGAGTTGAAAGGTGTTAGCTTCAAGAAGAAATTGAAAAGGAGTGCTCTGATTCCTGATGATGATTCCTGTGAACAAAACAGTCAGGCAAGTGTTCTAAGTGAAAGAAAAACCATCTGCAAGTTTACAACGATTAGCTGAATCATTCTTGGACTTGCGGACCCATCATAGCAATACATTAAGTTCTGTTCAAATCGAGTCTATTTCTATATGTAAATACCTGTAACTTCTGCACAGATATCCTCCAATTAACTGAATCACACCATAATACCACTACCAACCAATTAACTTTAACCATTAACAATATAATCCCGTCACAATGTCGGGGTAAGCAACTTCCTTCCAATCTCACTTCTCGTGGTTGCTCAGATATTTCGTCAAATATGAAAAGATAAACGAGTGGGATATATATGGATTGGAGGCGGGTTGCACATCATGGTCAAAAAACCAATACGTCCAAGAGTGAACAGTATGGTTGTATTATCAGAACTAGTAGGATATGGCGTAAAGTAAAAGTTACTGAGGAAACTTTCCCCCATAGATAAAAAAAGGCCCCAGTAGCGGCTACTGTGACCCCTTACTACCTGTAAACGGTTCCCACTAATTTTCCCACTAATTTTCCACTGGGCCTCACTACATAGGAAACTAAGGGCCTCCTATCCATCTATCCCGTCCGCTTATATTATCAATTGGTTAACTTCTATAACGTATATCCGAATCCCAAATATATATACTACCTTTGCCAAATCAAGATTCGTTATTATTTGCATTCGCCCCACTGGCATCCCCACTGGCATCCCTATTATGATCCCCACCGGCACCCCCACTGGCACCCCCATTATCATCCACATCATCCCACGAGTCTAACTCCATGGTCTCCACCGGTCCTCCTCTTCTTCTTCTTACACTGGCAACGCCCGAAGGAAACAGCCCCCCACTTGGTGGCGGACCCCTCACTCTATCTCTATTAACTGGTCTGAAGAATCTGAATCCGGAAATCGGCCTGCCATTTGATTCACCCTGGAGTTGGGACCCGTTGAGTCTCATGTCCATCACGTTTTCCCCGGGTGGTGGGGGGCCCGGAGAGGCTCTCGTGATAACCCCTCTTGGCTGCCGGTTGGTCCCAAACTGTTCTGCAACCGAGTTGTAAACCTCCCGCAACACGCTGGCCAAGGCGTCCAGTCCGTTGGTTCTTGTGTTTGTCGGTTCATTCGATGTTGTAGTCGTGGCAGCAGTGGCCGCAGCAACCGGAACCCCTCCTTCTGTGCTTTCTTCCTGTATCACCTCCTCGTTCGGCATAATTATCAAGTGACGACTGTTGAAGTCTTCAATCACCTCCTGGCCATCCTGAATGATTGCCGCCAAATTCGGCAATGTGATTGTGGTCTGTTGGGGTCTTTCGCTTCCGCCAATCGAGGGCAACGTCGACCTACACAAGGGACACGAACTGCTACTTTTGAACCAATGAGCAAGACACGATTGTCCGAAAATGTGACCACAGTCCAACTCAATTGGACAGTGGGGATACTCGTCGGGATCCTCGATTGAAGCTCTGGATTCGCCCGTATTTGTCGGCTCCCTTAGTTGCGGCTGTCCAGAGGAGTTTTTCATTTTCTTCACCCCGTTATCAGCATCCGAGTCTTTGTCATCCCTCCTCCTCTTGCTGGTCACGTTAGCAGGTTCAACAAACGGATCGTAGCAGATTGGACAGTCTCTTTCTCCCAAAGGGATTTCCTCCACGGTTTTAGTCTTTAGATGGCTGAATGTGTCCTTCGACACCCCCCACGATCTTTTCACCGTGGAGCTGATTGTCCGGAGGGCAATTGACGTTGCAAGTCGAACCAAAACCTCGATATTCTCTTGCTTCGTGTCGTTGATGTTAGGAACATGGAGAATCAGTGATCCTGTCGAGTTGGAGTTGGGTCCTTGCTGGCCCCCGTAGACGTAATTCACCGTGAGAATGATATTGCGGGATTCATGGCTGGCTCCATTCAATGCTGCGCCAAGGGCCTCACCGAGAGATCCAGGGAAGTTGGTGGCTCCAGAGTTTGCTGCGGACGTGTCTGTCCCCCCATTCACTCCACCTTCCTCAGCACCGCGTTGAATCGCCTCGAGAACTCTTTGTAAAGGCCTCATGATGCTTCCTGTTGGTTGCGAGGCGTCGTTGTAGATTCCCTCCCGAGACACATCAAAAGCTGGATAGTCAACGCCTCGTATGGGTGTGGCAGCACCCTCTGGGGTCCCTCTCTCACTGGAAGGTCCTTGGCCGCCATCGGTTTGATTGCTTGATGGGGCGCCAATTGGTGTGTCCTGGGTGTCGGATGCAGTCTGATCTCTCGTCTCCCCATGCGTATTGTTGCCAAGTGACCGTAGAAACTGTTGCAGAGTCATCACCCTCTGGGTGGTGCCTGCCGAAGCGTCAGGAGGCGGTATGGTGTCTCCCACCTCAATAGAAAATGATTGATGTAGCCCCGTAGAGTGGTTGATCTCCACCGGGGGAAGCCTGAAATGTCCGTCCGGGAGCCTAGTAATACCCCGCTGTTCAAGGGGGTCAGCCAGGCTCTGGGTCGCCGCTTGTCTTGAGTTCATTGTTTAATCTTAGTAATGAATGCAGCACCACGGAGAAAATCATGGGCTAAAGCTGTGTCTTTTGTGTGTCTTTTGTGAATATCGCCGCAAACGATGCCTTCCGAGGGACCAGGCATGGCGACATCCCATTCACGGGATAGAGGCAAGAACAAGGGTGGATCTAGTGAAAGTTTAGAGAAAACCAGACCAACCACGGACGAAATAGAGCAGGTAGTTGATGATGTGAGTAAGAGAGATTATCAACAGAAACTGAAGCGCCACGAGGTGGAACTGTCGGCCATCTTTCCAGGTATCAAGATGAAGTATTTGCGGTTGATTTTGGAGAAGAGTGGAGGTGATTTGGAGGAAGCCAGCGAACTGTGTTTGTCGTTTGAATTGATTAAGGAGGATCTGGATAAACTGGAGTTGAGTGAAAGGTGGAATGAGGTGGAAAAGGGGCCTGAGATGTTTGTGAAGCCAACAGCCAAGTCTAAACGCCACGGAACTGTGAATGTCGACGAAAATCGAGACGAGATGCAAGTTTCCCTTGATCGTGCGCTGGAAATCTATGATCTACTAGATTTAACGTGTTCAGACGAAGAGTTGGTTGTGTACTTTCTGCAACGAAACAAGAACGATGTTTTCAAGACTGTTTTGGACATATTGGTGAACTTTAAATTCAACAAGGATATTCATCATCAGGGTAAGCGAGCGGTGACCGAGTATGATTACAAGCGAGATAATAATATCAGCTATGCTGATGCTCTACGGAGAAGGGTTGAATTGGACGAACCTGTTGATGAGCAGCTTGATCAGGCTGACTGGAAGGACCTGATTTATTATGTGGAACAGAACACAAAGTTGAAACTACCAAGGGATTTTTACATGAATGCCATTGGGTGGTTCAAGTTCGACCTGTCGAGGGTTTTTGGGCTAATTTACAAGTTGGATATGAAGGTTCGTGAAAGTGCGAGGAAGTCAGTCAAAGCAAAGGGCATTTCTCATGATGAGATTAAACGGTCAATGTACATAAGTAAATTGGACAGTAGTAGAGAAACGAGGAAAACTAATGGGGCCGTATTTGCTGAGGAAGATGCGGTGTATAATATTCCGGATAAATCGATGAGGGAGCTCAAAATCAGTCAATTAAACGAATCGATTGCGAATAAAAACGACCAGATTTCTAAAGAGAAGAACAAGGTGGTAAAAGGTGTTTATCTGAACGATAGGAATAAGTTGAAAGAGGAATTGAGGGGATATCGAGGATATGCTCAGGAGGAACTATTTAGTACCCAAATGACGGAATTTAGACAAGGCATGAATCGAGGGGCCAAAATCAGGGTTGATTTGCATTCCTTCACACAAGACTTTGCTGCGGAATTTTTGAACGCAACGTTGAGAGAATGGTGGAATGAGGAGGTTCATCAGAGACAATTGAATCATGGCAGAAAGAGTGGAAGCGTTCAATTTGTCAACCCTTACCGGGTGATCACTGGTCGGGGGATCCATAGTGATGGTAACAACCCAGTGATCAAAAAGGTTTTTTTGGGGATCATGAGAGAAGGAGAATGGAACTATCGTGAGGAAAACGATGGTTCATTCATCGTTGAAGGCCGAAAGAAGTTGTATTTGGCATAAGGGGTGGGTTAGGCAATAGAGAAACGCATATGAATGGTATGGTTTATGAATCTGAACAGGAGACCCCAGGATAACGAAATTAACGATTCCTCTGACAAGAAGAGGCCATATTGGATACAATAATCTTCATATACGTTGGATAATGCATGACTATAATGAACTGATTAATGAAACCACGTTTGACATTAATACCTTTCGCAGAATGAAGCTGTCAACTGGATTGTACGAGGAAAGAGGGAATTATCGTGAGACGACATGGGTTGTGCGACGAAAGATGGAATTATCACGAGACGACATGGGTTGACAGCAAAAATTACCATAATAATATTCACATCCATTCCAAATTCGAGTATCTGCAGTTCACGCGACCATGGAGGGGACAAAAGAGAATAATCCTTGATATTACGATTGCTCAGTTTTTTGATGGTGGTATTCTGTTTAAACAAGATTAATAAAAGAATAAGTGTAATGAACTGAATGTTGATTAAATTATAGAATTGGTTACCTCCAAGCTCAGAAAATGGGCCTTTTGATGCATATGATTGTTTATGAAATCATCATCTTCATCCTTCCCTCGAGAAACTCATTTTGTGAGTTCGGTTATTCGCTTGTTCGGGTATTGGTATTTGTTTGCTTGTTTGCTCCCTAAACCATCAGGGCATTCAAGTCGGCTCACATTCTTATACCACCTTACTAAATCATTCACATCCATATACCGTCTTACTAAATCATTCGTCATCATCCTTTTACCCCGTCACTCATTTTATGAGTTCGGCTATTTGCTTGTTCGCTTATTGGTGTTTGTTTGCTTGTTGCTCCCTAAACCATCAATAAACTCAACTAGGATCACATCCTTCTACCGCCTTACTAACACATTCATCATCATCATGCTTTTTACTTATGTTGTGAGTTCGCTCATTCGCTTATTCGCTTGTTCGGCTATTCGCTTATTGATGTTTGTTTGCTGGTTTGCTCCCTAAACCATCAATAAACTCAAATAGGATCAGATTCTTCTACTGCCTTACTAACACATTCATCATCATCATGATCATTTTACTCGGTAACTCATTTACTCGGTCACTTACTAACTCACTAACTCACTCCGTTCGTTAGCTCGTTAGCTCGTGTTCTACAAAACGACTATATCTACAAGACACACCTCAATGCATTTATTTCTTTCTCTTTTCCTTCTTAGCAAGATTACCACCCAACTTCTCCTCTGAATAGTTTGTGGAAAGAAGATCCAAGAAATCATCTGCAACTTCTTCTTCCTTCTTCTTAGAAATACCGGTTTTGAGTCTAATTTGTTTCTCTGCCTCTTCCTTAGCTCTTTGAGCTTCCACCTCCTTATCACTCTTACCTGATTGTTCGAAAGCTGCGAATTTCGACTTGAACTTGTTCAATTTACCCTTCGATTCTGCATCCAATAAAGAGGCATCTGGCTTTGAACCATTCCATATTGGGTTGTTTCTTTGATCTTGGATCATTCTGATCTCTTGCTTTGGATATTGGGATCTTCTGGTGATGATCGACCCATCACTCAACTCTACCAACGTGTTGAACTTGTGATAGATTGCTGGTCTGGCCTTACCGATTGCGATTTTTTTGACCGGTCTTTGTGGAAGAGCAGCCTGAATCTGAACACGCCCGGCGTACTGTCTAACTTGTATACGCTGCATTGACAGGGAGTAGGAGGTGAAGGAGGATTGAATCGTCGTTTCATCGAAAAAAAATGAAGGACGAAAAAAAAGGTGCAAAGTGGCGCAGTGCTTACGTAAGGGCCGCTACCGCCTTGCTTACCTAAGCGTCCCTCTTGAGATTCTCTTCTTGTGAACACGCTCTACTCTCCAATAATGGGCTTTCTCATAGGGTTTCTTGTGGGAGCTTTGACAGTGTGCTGTGTAATATTATACACATTGTGGATTCTTTGTCCCCGGGTTTCAATGGATCCTGAAAAGCGCAGATCAATCGAACATGTGCAGCTTCTTAAGGTGAGTCAAAGTAATGGTGAGCCTGTGGGTTATCGAGACTTGAAGGGTGCAGAATTCTTTGAATCTCAACAGTTGGGTCTTCAGGCCACCTACCAGGGTTGGTTGACTGTGACAAGCGACTTCTACAGATTCTCCCAATTGGCTAATATGGATACACCCGTCAAGTTAGATAACGAAGATACCACCATCACAGGAGTGTCCGCAATTTTTAAATCAAAGAAGAACAAACAGAAGGAGGAAGAGGAGGATCCTGCAATGAAGAGTTCCAACCAGTTAAACAGAATCAGGAAGAAACACCGATTTTACGGTGTTTTGAAACATGGCAATTTGTTTCTATACACAGACGAAACAAAGAGTAATACCAAGGCTGTGATTGTCCTCAGTAGGTATCTTGTTACAATGTGGCCAAGAACTTTGACAGACAATCAGTTGTTCACGAAAAGAAGCGCCATTTGTCTAATTCATAAGGACCGCTTGACTCCATTGGATATTGAAGCCATCCTGCTGAATTCCGACGAATCTTCTCCGGTCCCCCAGGGCTCCTACTTTTTGTACGGCGACACCCACAATCAGAAGGAAGAAATCTACTTAGCCCTACTAAAAGCCTCAAAAAGACGGGACGCACAACCAGCAGGAACAGTTGAGGATCTCTTTGATCCAACGTTCCTGGCAAAGACCCTACACTACCAAACTTCAGACATCAACGATCTCATCGAAACCTTGAACTCAACTGAGGGCCAATTGACCACAAAATGGCTCAATGCACTCGCAGGCCGATTGTTCCTAGCTGTCTACCACACGCCGGAATTCCACACTTTCTGCGTCCACTTTATCGAAAAGCGGCTCAAGAAGATCAAAATCCCAGGGTTTCTCGATAGCTTGCAGATCCAGCGCTTTGAGGTGGGCCATTCGGCACCCTTCTTGACAAACCCACGCTTGGAAAAGATGTCTCCAGAAGGAGATATGGACGTAGGCGTCAACTTCCTCTACCAAGGAAGCTGTGTGATTGAAATCTCAACAAAGCTCTTTCTAAACATTACCGGTTTCAAGCAGAGGGAATTCGACGTCATTCTAAAGATAACCGTGAAGAAGATCAAGGGGGATTTGCTCTTCCGTGTCAAGGGCCAGCCATCAAATCGCATCTGGTACGCATTTAAGGAGTCTCCCCACCTGGAGCTTGACATTGAGCCCGTCTTCTCCTCCAGAGCCCTCACCTACTCTTTTGTCACCAACTTAATCCAGACAAAGTTCCGGGAAGCGCTCAATTTGTCGTTGGTGATGCCATTCATGGACAACTTTGCCTTCTACAACACCCAAGATGAGTTGTTTAGGGGCGGCATCTGGGATAAGATGTTCAGATCCGGTCTAGGGGATTTGAAATCCCAAGAGGATTCCGTGCCTCCTCCACTCCCCACTCGAAGGGACACAAAGCCTGAGGCCGAACCCATGGGCATGACTGGCGCCACCACTGAAATTGATACGGGAATATCGACCGGAGCCAGTGTCAAAAGCGCCTCCATTCGCCAAATCTCCACTAAATCCTACGTGGTTCAAGAAAGTGTCAACGATTCAGGTCCTGTTCGTCCAAATGCATCCCCCACCTCTGAAATGGACGCTGAAAGCATAGTTGAGCTTGAAAAGACCGAATCCGTACTTGGTCAAGAAAAGAACATCAAGCAGAAGGTCACCAATTCATACACCATTCTCAAGCAATGGTACAACAAGAAAATCCCTTCAACGACATTTTCAACAGACTCCCCACCTACAGGACCCTCTGGCAATATTGTATCCCAGTCTGCTGCTGGGGATTCAATCAAAAAGAACCATCGAGGCCCCGAGAGTCCAAATTATACCCCACCGGAAATGATCTCCAGCAGAAGACAGAAGCCATCACGACAAAGTGTGGGAAGCAGCTCCCAGCTCAATTCAATCATTGACACCCTTGGCGCTAATACCTATCAGGAAGAGACGAAGTCAGGTGCCGCCTCTTTCTCCGCTCTGTCCGCAGCTGTCCCCCAATCGCCCTCCTCGCCACAGATGTTCATAAACGATAAGTTTAAGACAGAGAAAGCTGAGATACTGGGCAGCCCCATGAGGAAGAGGAAATCCTCCGGGTCGTTCAACATTTACACCGGTGAGGTTTCTGAAGTGGGGGGCATTTTAGACTTCGGTGTCGAGGATGCTGTTTCCGTCGGTTCCACTAAAAGATTGTCCACCGGGAGCACATCCTTTAAGGAGCCGCTGTCAACCAGACCCGATTTGGAGAAAATCCCCACCACGATTGATGAATCCAAGGAAACAGAGCAACAGATCCCACCTGAATTACCCCCTAAAAAGAACTCGCTGAAGAGGAAACCACCACCAGCTCCCAAGAAAGCAGCCTCGCTTGATCAGGTGCCACAACCCCAGCAAAACCGTGAACAAAATGATCAAAAGCCTGCCTCAATCCAAAGTTAGATATTAAACGGGTATATATTAGTCTATTAGTATGTTTAATGTCTGAAAACCAACCACCAGGATCGTATGTATAACTGTAGTGCAATCACTCTCAACCTCTTTCCATCTCACGCCAGAGGACACCAACCGAAGAACATTTGTGATAGATACAAATCACTGGTGGCAGCCTGGATTAACAAATCTATCTGCAAGTTAACACTCACGCACAACCCCGAGGTGTCCATATGCATTGTCCAGGGATCATCAGGAGTGAGAATCCCCTTCAATTTATTGCGTAAACGTGAATAAACCTCCTCTCGCTGGGCAACAGGATCCTTGGTCCGTTTTGTCCAATCGAGCAAGGGGTCGTAAATGAAGGATTCCAAGAAGTTCATCAACATGTTCTCATTTGACCTCATCTTCGTCATTGTCAACTCCATGATCTTTCGGAACCGACCCTCCCACTGTAAAACACCCAAGCCGTCAACCAAATTCTGCGTCAACCGGAAGGGAACCACCTCAGGAACACCCAACGTCTTACCCTTTTCAAAGATGCAATCAAAATCAATGTGCATGATGTTGCCCCTACGTTCACTCACCATGACGTTGTCCAAGTGTCTGTCGCCCACCCCAACCATGTAGCCAACAATCGACATCACCGCCAGCGAGGAGCAGAACTGGGTCCGGAAATCATACCAGTGGATGACGTTTGGAGCCACGTCAATCATCCACTCTCCCAAGACTGGCGGAGCCTTGTTCTTGAACTGCTGGAATAGCTTGGTCTTCTCGGAATCCGTCTTGCAATCTTTGAAATGGTCGCCGTAGTTCTTGATAAGTTGCATAAACTTGGGGATCTTCTTGGTGATGATGGGTCTCAACGTCTTGAAGTTTTGGACCCATTCAATGATCCCAATCTTCTCCGACAATGGAGTGGCGGCATAACTTTGGATTTTCATGCTTCTCTTCTGAGTCTCATAATCTCTCTTCAAGATGTTGTTCATGACATTCGAAAACTCCATCACCTTATGGTCCTTCCTCAAGTCATCGTTGGGTTTCATTAAAAGAAAGTACCTTCTGCCGTCACTGCCGATGATCTCCACCCTCTTGGGTGCTTGTAAGGAGGATAGAATGGTGACTCTCCTCTCAAACTTGCCAAAGGTGATGAACTCCACTGAATCGTTCATCCGGTATAACTGGTCGAAGTTGTGTTTAACCGGAAGCGCCAGATATCCACAATTGCCCTCACTTTCAACGTCAAACTTCATATCTTTGTACAAATCAACAACCTTCCTCTTTTTATCCTTGATCAGAAAAGCACAGATTCGGGCCATCTTTGTAATCAGGTCGTATGATTTACTGATGATGCCCACAAAGGGGACCGATTTCGAGTCTTTGAACCCCACAGCCTGACTGACATCAATGGCTTTCAAGGATTGCAGGATCTCCATCGCGGCCTGCTTTCTCTTGGCCATCACCGAATTCGCCAATGAGAACACGCTGTAGAGAATAACCGAAGGATACGTCTTGGCTAGGTAGATGATGACTCGTTGGATGTTCTTCACAACCTGCGTTGAAGGGTGCAATATTCTCGAAATAAGCTGGGATAGCACAATGTACCACTTGATCCCGAGCTCAGAGCCCTCAATCGCAGTTTTGACCAGATCATTCAGCTTGTTGTGATACTGGTACCTTGACGAATCCTGTCTCTGGTTGACAAGATCATACTTCTGATGAAAATCCAACCAAATGGTGATCGCCTTAGGAAACACCTCGTAGATGTATTCTTTGGAAGGGCCTGCAAACCCAATCGCAATCATATACATCCGCACGGTGGTCACGTCCAATTCACCGTTTGCATCCTCGCTTTTCTGTGCATCCAAGAGAGTACTCAAGTAGTTACCGTACTGGTAGTAAACGTCACTCTGGGTCTTAAATTTCATATGCCGCAATAATGTCGTGTATTGTTCCCGAATCACATCGCTACTGCCTTCAGCTGAATCCACGAGCCATTTCAAGTATGTCAACTGAAAACTCAAATAGTTTGAGTTGTTCTCGTTAATGTCCTCAATCACCTTCGACATCTTCTTCAACGCCGATTGATAGTCTCCCTGTTCCCACAATAGCTTGGAAAACTCGACTCCTAGCAAAAGAGAAAACTCCTTGGAAACAGCCTTGTCTCGAGTCTGTTCATTCAAAATCAACGCCTTGGTCAAGAGTTTTGATGCCTGCGGCAACCTACCGTTTTCCCTCAATATTCTTGACCCTCCAATGAGACATTTTCTATAGACGTCTTCAAACTCTGGAGCGGGATGGAGCTTGTAGATTGATGCCCGCAAGGAATGGATTTTCCAAATAAAACGGAACTCTTTACTGCTATTCAACTGTCGTTGTCTCAGGGTTGCAGTGACGGAGTCATCCTTCTTCATAGATGCCACCAGACACTTGAAGTCGTATAAGCCATGCAATAGCGTCATGTACTTGGGTAGAACCCCGCTGCCGTTGTTTTCAAAGTTGGAAACCGCCAAACCAATATATTTCGTCGCCCTGTCGATGTGATCCAGTGTCATATTAGCTGCACTCTCGTTAAAAGTAATTAGCCCTCTTACAATTTCGTAATAGATTGAAAAGTCCGACCCGGGAACCGCAATGGAGTTGAAGTTCTCACTGAGACTGGACCACTTTTTCAACTCAGTGATGTCACCAGTGAAGATCGAAGCTTGCAACCCATAAAGAGCCCAGTCGGGGTTCATCAACTCTCCAATAGGACCCACCTCCTGCTTGAAATTCTTCAAATTGAGCAATAACTGGTCGTATTCACAATTCCTATCCAACCCATCCAACAACTCAGTGACAGATTTCTTGAATCTCTCGTCATTCTTGTCGAATTCTTCAAAGTCAAACTGGGCGATTGCAGTCAAGGATTGATTAGACAAACCCTTGTCTTCGTTATATTTGAACTTCAAAAGCATGTCATTCAAGTCATTGTTGGAGAAGATCTTCAAAACACCCTGCAGCTGGTCGAAATCCTCCAATTCCACGTACATATCCTTGAGTGCTGTTGAAAAGTCGTTCTCCTGAATATTGCCCTGCTTGTAGCCTTGTTCGAGGTAAAAAATAGCCCCTTCAAACAATCCACACTCGGAGCACCGCTTTGCCAAGAGGAAAGCATCAAATCTATTCAAAAATCGGCTCACACGGTTGGTGGCTGTTTCGTTGCGTGTGACTCTATTGTCGTTCACGGCTTTACTTAACCAGGCCTTCAAAAACTGCAATAAGTCCAGTATCGTCATGACACATTTTGTCCATTCGTCTTTAATATATTCGTACTCGATATCGTCCTTTGACTGCTCCAAGATTGTCGAGAACTCTTCGAAAATCGGCTCTACGTAATTAGGGGTGGATGATGATGATGAATGGGTGATGACTGCCAATAACGCATACGGTAGTGTGAACTTACCCACAGTGATATCCAAGTAAGGAATGTTGTTTAAGATGTTGCTCGCAACTTCCGATATTATACCCTGTCTTGTAAAGATATCATCCACGTTGTAGAGCATCATTGCAGAAAACTTGTGCAGCCAGTCTTTATGATCCTTGTACTCGCCATAAATCGGAAAGACCAAACCTGGAAGTCTCTTCTTTCTCCAGCTTGCCATCTCCGTTCTCAAAGATGTCAAGATGTTCCCAGTAAGGGGATCCAACTTCTCGGTACTGCTTTTCAAAGTGGAGATATCACAGAGCTGTATATAATCGTGAATTGTGCATGCCAATAACTTTTGCTGTTCTGGGTTTATAGATGTAATCAACAACTTGACAAGAACATTCTGAATAAAGTAGATCTGAAAATTGTTAAAAGTGAGTTCCTGTTCAGTGCCGGGGGCAGGATTTATCGTTGTGACGAGCAGGAACTTGTTGACGTTGTCTATACCGGATTTCCCACTCAACGTCTTTCTATTGAATCCTGTGCCGCCGTTAGTATTGTGTACTATTTCCAGGTTCCCAATTAAGGATAGAACTTTAGCGGCCTTATAATTGATCCTGGATCCGGTCTGGATGATTGAATCCGATGTAATCAACGACCCCGGTGTATTGTCCTTGAATCCGAGCAATCCTCCGTCAAGAATGTAGTGCAAAACGTCGGTGAGAATCAACCGAAGCTTCTGATTATTAGGCAGAGAAATATCGGATTGAATATCCCTCTGATTTGTGGTGAGGACATCAATTAGAATGTCTAAAGCCTGTTCCGCAACCCAGTTGTTATCGGATTTGAGCTTCTTCCTCGCATTGTATAGAACGTCAACCCTTCGATAAATGGGGATCTGCAACCTCTTCAAGTCTGCAATGCGGTTGATTGTTGATGTGTATGTAGAGAACCAGTACTTCAAATCGCTGGAATCTTGAAGAGAGCACCATTGGTTCAATTGAGAAAGCAATCCCACAGATAGGGATTGGATCTTGATCGACATCGTGTCCCATTTAAGAAACAACTGACAAATGATGGGATCCAAAACGTATCTCTTCCCCTGGGGGGAGAACTTGTTAAACAAATGTTCCCAGCAGAGTATAGCCTCCTTCTGTAACTCGGGATATTGTATGGCCACTTGAAGCCCATTCATGATCTGGTTCAAACACGTTTCAAAGGACGGACAGATTTCAGATAAGCAAACCAATGCTCTAATGGAATAGAGTTTCAATAGCAAAGGCTGACTACCCTTGACGTCGCTGATGGTTGTGAAGATCAATTGAATGAGAGTCAACAACCATCTGTCGCACATTGCGTTTGTGGATTCCATTTTCGACCCTCCGTCGGAGCCGTAATTGAGGGTGTCCGCAATTTCACCCACTGCATTCACGATTCTCTTGATTCTATCATTGTCGGCCTTGGAGTAAAACTGTAACACCTTGAATATCAAGAGAGGCAATTGTGGAGATACCTTTTCCATCAAATCACCAAAATCCATTTCCGGAGCTGCCAGGTCATTGGCTACTAGAAGCTTCATGAGTTTGTTCTTTGCATTTTTTGGAGTTACCACAAGGGTGTGAGCAATAACAGAGATGATTTCTTGGTTGACCAAGTCACTAATCTTTTGGATGTCACTTTGGGATTTATTCTTTCTAACTTTGGCCACCATGATGTTCAAATTGGCGTTCTTCATCTTATGAAATAGAACAGGAACAGAATAGACTGCAGTCTTTTCAATGAACAACCATTCAGGCATCGTCAAGGCAAGACACAAATTGTTCAATAAACTGGGTTTGATGGTAATATTCTCCATGACAGTGATACTGATAGGAGAAATAAAGGGCTCAATGACCTTCCAAGTGGTTATACCTTTATAATGAGCCACGTTTTTCAACTGGATTATTGCCATATCCACCCTGAATTCGTCTGTATCACTCAAAAATTCCACTATTCTTGTCAAAAAAAAGTGATAGCTACTGTGGGTTGATATTATCGATAACAATCCTCCCAGTAAGGTGATGAAGCCTTCAAAAATATGTGAATTGGACTCATTTGGTGTTATTCCTTTGACGAAAACGATCAACTGTTGCAAATCCATATCGTATTGATGATCTTCCACGGAGTGAATTAGTAATGGCATGAGGTTCACAATGAGTAATCGTACTTCTCTGAAAACGTTGGAGAAACAATTCTGGATGAACTTCCACAATGGTCCTTCCAATGGGGGGTTTCTAAACTCGGAGAGGAATCTTCGAAGTGTTGCGATCATTGATATTGTCAAGTTTCCATCCGCGTCTCCGAACTGCCCTACCTTGGCAATGAATTCATTGAGAAAAAAAGTGTAGATTTGGTTCATGGATTCATTCGAGGTTATCAGCGGTCTCGTTTTAGATACCCGGAAAGTCCTGTTTTCGTTGGAAGTGAGGGGTTTGTCGCATAGACAGCATTGGTCGTTTACCAAGTTGGATTTTAGATTGCAGCACAACTTGTTCATAGTATTCAGTATTCTCATTTTGAAGATTGGATCCGATAGTTTTTTCGAGTTGGTCCAGTAGGTGATATACTCGGATACGGTTGTTGTGTGGTTGAAATCATGACACATGTCAGGTTGATTGGATTGGGTTGGAAACAATGAAAATTCAGTCTTCTTCCTCAGCTGCTCCAATGGCTTGAATTCGTACTTTCTCTTTGAAATGGAGACCAGCTTTGAATCCAACTCCCCAGGCCCTGTGCCATCCAATTTCAAATTCGACACATAAAGAAACGCTATTGTGGTCTTCAAATCTATGTGTAGCTTCTTATTCAATATTGAATCAATGAAGTCCCCCTTTTCCGAATTGAACTTCAAATTGGTCCAAAAGTAAGGCAAGTTGTCGAGTTTTTGCAACTTGAGTGCTATTTTCAAGAGAGATTCAGCTAAAACAATGTGACAGGAGGGAAATAGATTGAATAAGGACCAATTCAAGAGATATCTGCACTGAAGAATCGCCAGTTGCAGCTGAGCGAATCCGCTTGTTTCGTCGTTGTAGTAGTAATTGGTTGTGATTTGAAGCAATTTTGCATGCAACTCGTCGTATAATTCGATCACTTCTGTGTCCTCCAAATTGAGGGTATCGTTCACCACTAGACTTTTGAGGCAAAACCAACATTTTGTCAAGTAGCTTTCAAGAAGGAACGAGGAAGAGAAGGTGGACAGAATGGAATGGATTGAGGGATGTAGAATGATGGTTAAAATGCGAATGCACGTGGATAATGTTCCAATCTTGGCCCTTTTGTTTGTTTCAAATTGGTCAATTGAATTGTACTCTTTGATGTCTTGATTGGAGTTGGTGAATGATTGCAAGATCTTTGTCAAGGAAGTGTCCAAATGAGAGAACAAAGTCTTTCGCTGTTGATTTATGTATCGTCTAACATTCAAATCTCCCAATTGGCTGTATCGGTATATTATAGGAATGAGGCAGTCCACGGATTGATCCACTATCACCATAGGAAACCTGACTCTGTTGAAGAAGGGAATAAGAGCTTCAATTATGATGATGTGGTTGTTTGATTTTTCAATTGCAGAGGGTTGTTCCACGTATAGCTTTGTGATCACATGAAATAGCTTCACCACAATCTCGATATCCTCCTCATTGGGGTTGTTAATCAGATCCTTCTTGGCATATGCTGGTAAAATATAGGTAAGAAAGGAAGAACCCGATGTTTTCACCTGTTCTTGAGACACTTTCTGATGGTTCAATAGAATATCTAAGATCGCCACCAGCTTCTCGGTGTTTGACATTGGTTGGTCAAAGGGGAGACGAGAGAGCAGAGAGGGGAGACAAGAGAAGTGAGAAGAGAGAGAATGAGAGACGCGTTAAAAATGTGGCTGGGGAGAAATCAGAGTGCATGCGCCATGCTACTGTGTGAGTTGGTAGGTGATTTGTGTTTGTGTACCGATATGCTCACAAGCTCTTGGGAAACCTGTTACTCGAATGGCGCGTAGCTTGGTATAAGGTTTGCAAAGTCGGACGGTCTTTTTGGTTTGGAATTAGGTTTATTTGAAGGAAGTTACGGGGATCAATGTCTCAGAGATGGGATGAAGGGTGGAAGGGCAACTCCCAGTAACTTTCTCAGTAGCGCCAAGTGAGGCGTAGTGAATTTACCAATAGAGCTAAGTGACACCCAGTGAATTTCCCAGTAGCGCTAAGCGACTCCCAGTGAAGTTCGTACTACGGTTCGTGCACGTGACACGCAATTCAAACTCAAATAACCCAAGTCAGACACCTTGCAGTGCGTTATAAGTTATATAGGTTATGTTTACACACGCTTTGGTACCGATGGGGTTTGTTTTTGGATAGAATTTGAGCCAAAGTGCTCCATTTTAATGGGGGGCATTACCGGTGATGTTCGATGTGGCGCATGTTTCTATGCGTCACGTGCTCTCTCACTCCGGCTTTTCCAATTGGACAGACGATATGATGGTCATCTTCTAGCAGCATACTTTACTCAGCTTTAGACGATGACGTCTTCAATATAGATGACGCCAGATGCCGCCAGATGTCGATGTGATCGTGAACTGATTATTCATTACGTAAGAAGTGCTCATTACCGTTTATAACCGGAGTATCAAGTGGATTCAGACACAAAATCACTTCAAAGTTCGTTAGGTTTTACGATATAGAGTTCTAATTAATCACCGCTCTATGGTCATACAGCCGGTGAAGGGGTCACACGCAGCAGACGGCAAAATGGCTTCTTGATGAGGTGGTAAACAAAATGATATTCGTAAATCTGATTGGGATCCACCCCTCTCCTGGTTCCATCCGCAAAAACCCCTGCTTCTTTGAGAAGCATTTGAGACAAATTCCTTATCATTGTAAAAAGATATGATGCATTGTCCAGTGATATCTAATGGAGTGTTGCGAATTACATATATGGACCTTTGTAAATAAGGAGGTATCGAAATAAGGGCAAAATCAATATAAGAGCGGTCTGTAGTCGCGCTCTTGGTCTATTGCACCCAACCATTGACTGTCATGTGAGATGAATCGTTAGACTTCTTCTTAGTGGAAGCACCGGATATCACATATGACCGGAGTTTAAGCATTTCTTACAGAATAAAGCAGTCTAACCTTTATTTCTATTCCCTTCTCAGTAGCAAAGACGTGAACCAATTTATTGAGTAGCGGTCACCAGAGATGTTCATAATCTGATGAAGTCAATTCATTCCATACAGTTACTTTTTATAACTACTTGATATAAGAGGAATATAAATGATAGAATGAGTGTAACTTAGCATGAGTTGAAGCCAACTGGGCACTCCTTTTGGGTGGATCCTAAGTGTTATGGGAAGCAGGCGATAACTTGAGGCGCGTGATACTTATTTCTGTGCATGCGCCGCCGTGCTCATGTGAATCAATTGCAGAGATTCACACTGAGTGATCCTCTTACCGTAGGAGATGATTCAATCAGGAGGATTTTAGAATCTCATATTCATTGGCTCATTAACTGGAGCTTTTGAAACGTCTCGCTTAGAAGACATGGTGGTCTTTATGGTGAGATTGGTTGTAGCCCATGATGCGTGTACCACGGCTCAGTCAAGTAAGTTCACAACATACCGCCACATGTGGGACAACGATCCACGTGTCTTATCTTTCGAATTATCAAGTAGGTCATATACATCGTTTCTTCCATTTATTCACCCACTACGCAATCACTCACAAACTCACTACGTTCGTTAGTTCGTTAGTTCATTAGCTGGTTAATCTCAATCCACCCGCAAAGGAATCCAAACTCGTCAATTGTTTTATATGTATATAGATATCTAAAATGATGCAAAGGAATGGGGTTCGTTCTCTTCATTTGGGTTTCCTAAAGAGAAGAATGTGCGGTTCAGGAGCATGACACGCGTAATGGACCCATCCAAGAGACTGTGTGATGCCCAGATCCGTTCTCCACTCCTCTTCTGCAAGAATCTTGAACGTACCCTTCTCCGAGAAGAAGTCGTTGGGGATGATCTTCAGCATCTCTCTCGGTAGAGCCACATGTCTGTACTCGTAGTTGTCATCCGCGTATCTAGGCGAATAGTAGTATTTGCTGCGGAACGTGTAAATGCGGTCCCTGTCCGTTTGCGTGAGGGGCTTTGTCGACCTCTTGTGTTCCGACATCGTAAAGAAGAGTACGTGAAGCAGAAAATGTCAACAAGTGTGAGAACAAGAGACCAAATCTTAGTGTCGCATTACGTAATGCTGGATGGTTTCCCCATTTGTGGCCGAACCACCTGTTGTAATGGTTTGTTCGACAAGAGCATCGTCTACTTTGGTACTGAGAAGTATGAAGACCAGTTTGCGGCAGGTTTGAATGCCAATTGGATCACTTTGAGTGACACAAACTTGAAACCATTTGAAGATAATGGTGGGGTTGTTCCCTGTTTGCGTGTTGTACACCGAGAAGCGTGGAGGGAGAAGACCCCCAACGAGATCCGATATTGCCAGTATTTGGGTCTCAAACATTATGTGGTGGAAATAGATGTCAAGGAAATGGATGCCAGCTCTACAATCTACGGTATATCCAGTTTATTGCACCAGTTTCCCAACTGTTCCCTCTCCATACGTTGGCCCACATCGGCTGGTTGGGACAAATGGACCGAGTTTCATCGTTTGATCAACTTCAGCCCCAGAATCTCCCTATATCTCTTGATTGATCTTGTGCCCTGTATGGAGGATCAAGAGCTCTGGGTCTACGAACCAATACGATACCTCGATCTAAGGGTAGAATACCATCAACAATGCCTTCAAATGGTGGCAAAATTAGGCCAATTGAAGAGTCTCAGCCATCCATACATGATGTGCAATTCCCAAGAGGATTTGCCGGCCATTGGTGAAATGATCGCAGTAATGAAGAAGATCCTACCCCTTATAGACTCCTTGGAGATGAATATACGTGTCCAGCTGGTCAATTCACAATTCAACACTCTCCATTTGCAAAATCCGAGTTTTGTTCTCCAATCGCCATTACAACCAACGGTGACAGACCTTTCAAACACCACCTACGAGACGTTCGAACATGACACATTCAAATACGAAAAATACGCCCGAGCAATCCTCTCAGCGCTGATGCAGCTGCAAGCCAGTAATGGTCTTGATGTCCTCGAAGTCATTTGCGTGGGTCCAGGACGAGGACCTCTAATTGACAAATTCTTCCAAGCCGTCGAGTATCTCGGCTTGGATCACGCGAGATTCAACATCACCGCTGTGGAGCGGAACCCCTCCGTCATGCCTTATTTGGAATATAAAAACGCCACCTCTTGGTCCAACAAGGTTATCCTATATTGTGCAGATATTCGAAATTGGCGTCCACGCTCCCCAGGCACATGGCCTGGGTCTCCACATGTCACCAAGCCCTTTAAAGGTTTTCATTTTGTTTTCTCCGAGCTCATAGGTTCAATGGGTTGTAACGAGCTCCTGCCAGAAGTGTTAGAACCCGTCATCCAATATGCTCATGACCAATGTCTTTGGGTTCCCCAGAAATTGGAATGCTATCTAACCCCCGTCCATTGTCCATGGCTTTGGTCATTGACCACGTGTACAACAGAGACGACGTCTCCTGCAGGTAACATGAACGTCCCTCTTTTACCAGAGTACCTTCCGTTGACCTCAAAACCATTCAAGATTTGGCAGTTTGAGTACAGCGGTAGCTTGATAAAGGATAACAACGCAAGAGCATTCACCGGTGCGATAACAATCCAACGTAAGGGAAACTTCCACGGCTTTACCGGTCATTTTAAGGCCGTCCTATATCCTGGAATAGAGGTGGACAACCTCCCGGGAAGATTAGCGGCCCATTGGGATTCGAAACAGATCCAATCAAACTCCTGGTTACCAATGTATCTCAATATCGCACAACCTGTTCCCCTCTCACCAGGGGATACAATGGATGTAAAGGTTATCAGAGAGGTTAGAGGGGATTCTGTGACATACCGGTGGGAATCCCAGTCCGCAAACCATCTTTCCAACCAAGGTCCCTTCATCTTCAACCTATATTAACCAAAACTTTTATTATTTACAAAGTGAGCTAAATATAAATACCTTGGGTCATCAACTGGAACTGGTCATACAACTTTGTGTAGGCGGAGTTCAAACTCTTCGAAATCAAGACCTCGATGAAATTCTCAACCTCGGCATCGGACATGGCCAATTCAAACCGTTGCTTCAATTTAATGCTTGTGTTTGCCCCGAGCATAAAGCAGGGTAATGATGAATCCTTCTGCATCAATTCAACCATGTCAACGATCACGTCTGCGTGATTTCTCAACGATTTAAACGCCGACTTGGTCAATTCCACAAAATACTTGAAATAATAGGAATCGGTCCCCCCCAGGATATCAACATATTCCTGGGTCAATTTAAACGGCGCCGCTTCAAATCCAATTGAACCGGGAGAATTTGAAAGCAAAAACCCAAAATCAATATGAACAATATGACCTTCGGAATCAAACATGATGTTCCCATTATGTCTATCCTTGATTTGCAAGATGTAACAAATCACAGAGTAGGCAGAAAGAGATTTCGCAAAATTCTCCTGCGCTCTTTGGTACTTTGCGCCTTTTTCGTCGCCAAACAGTAACTTGAAATGATCTTTCAAAGTGATTCCCACTGGAACTTCACCCTGGTCCATCATGTGATTCTCCAGGGCTTTCTTAATGGAATGGACCGAAACCGCATTGGTAATGGTTTCCACCAACCCGGTGCTGATTGACGTAACCAAAATCTTCATCTTTTTAACCCAAACCTTCACGTTATCTTGATACCAAATGTTTGCAATCAATTGGATCAATTGACATGCAAAGGCCTCCTGGGCCAAATCATCCCCGGTTTTCGCAATCATGGAAAACAAATTCCAGCTTTCCAGGTGGCCGAACTGGGATTCATTTCTGATTCTCTCTTTCTTTGTCAACCAATCCTCCCCTAGATATGATAATCCCGCCACCTTCATATCGTTCATCAATTTTCTTTCACCAGCAGGCTCTGAGACCTCGCTCTGAGCCGATTGAGCCAACTCCTTCTGCTTGATGTTCATTGATTCAATGATACGTTCTTTTAAGGCCGCAGCCTGGTCGGCAGGAATTGGAGAATTGGATGATTGAAGCTGCTGCAACATGATGGATGCGATTCTCAATTGGCCTGCTATTGACTCGCTATCCCTATGGTAGGCTGTTGAGGATTGATTTTGGGATGGTGAGGTGAGTGAGGAATCAGATAACTTGTTAGTTAGCTTCACAACAGATATATCGGCCAAATCGGATTCCACAATCTCTGTTTCTTCAGATTCATAGTCTTCTGAATTGGGAACCTGGGAATCACCTTGATCATCGCCTCTATGTTTTCCAGATTTGTATGACAAATCGAATTTGTATTTGTTCCTTTTCGATGTGCCGAAGTCCCCTGCTTCTTCAATATTGTGCAAGATCTTCTTATTTTCTGGAAGAGAGGGGTCGAAGTCAATGCCATCTGCTAAGTATTCAATCAAGATCAAATATGGCACTCTTTCTGCTGAGTTTAGGACCGCGGATTCGTTGACTGCAATTCGGCAAATCTTATGCAGTTTTCCCTTCTTGCTCTTTGGTAGCAGCATTGGTATATCAATTTCACACGGTAATTCCTTGTTTAGAACAGACAATTCGGCCTTTAGTGTCGATAATCTTGCCTCCTTTGGCACCTTCGACAATCTGATAGAGATGTTTTGTAATGCAATGACAAATTGGGTTTCATTCTTGAAATAGTTGGATTTCAACAACTTCACCTGCTGATCTCTGGTCAAGGTGATATGTTGGTTGGTCTTTGGAGTTGTATCCACCTTATCTCTGGGTGAATCCAAGCTTGATTCTCTGAAATCGGCCGAATTTCTCACTGAGCCATCTGACGAGTATCCTGTAGATAGATCCAGATCCATGGCTTCCCTGGATTCGTTTCGCAACGACATGTTCAAATCCGGCAAGGAATGTGTGAATTGGTCGTGTTCCTTGTGAATATGATGTAATTTTGGGTTATTCAATGCTGAAGAAGAGTGTGTCTTGGTTAGCTTTGACAATGAGGAAACCCTTGATTTTTTCTGCAATATTGAGAACTGTGTTGGGTTGGATCTTAGATCATCGGATTTCCTAGTGTTTATGGATTCCGATGTCGACTGACCCTGAAGAGTGGCAGAAGTGACTCTTCTTGTCAAAGTAGCGGATCTTGGACGTTTGGTTTCTAAATCTGTGGTGGGTGGTAGTATTTTTGCCGAGGAAATTGCATTATTAAGGGTGTTCTTCTTTGTCAAATTCTCCGTCAGGTTCCGTTGAACATCCTTAAGCACCTCAAACACCATTGCTTTGACTTGCTTACCTTGCAGCTTCACTATGGGGGAAACATAACTGGTCACCTCGGGAACCGTAACCCCGGCCATTATTGAAGTGGCCAGCACAATGGATGGAGCTATATTTGGTTGGAATTTCGATCCCAACTCCGCCTTAGCAAACCCGGTGGAAGCGGTTATTTTTGAGTTGGAAGTTCGCTGATTGGAGGAATAATTGAAGTAGTCATATTGAAGTTCATTAATTAGCCTCTTACAGCTCTGGAAACCAATCGATTCCGGCTCGGCAGCCAATTCCTGCAATAAAGCTTGTAAATGCCAAAATGTCATGAGTGCAAAATGGGGGTCTTGCAAGCAAAGTTGTTTAATGATCTCTTCAAGAGCCATGCTTTGGGTATCAACTGTGATCAATAGCTGGAGAAACTGGGGTGCATAAAAGCGCAATTCACTGATTGGATATTGGAGAATCCGTTGACAAATGTGATACTGGAGGGCCAAATTTTCATGGTGTTCTAACAAGGAAATGCAATTGTAAAGCTCCAAGTCTTTGCTGTTAATCTGACCGTATAGATCGGTGCTTGGAGGCATCTTGGGTCGAGAACGTCGTCACAGAAGAGATTCATCCGCTAGCATCAAAAACTTTTGAAGAGCGGATGACATCAGCGGGCGTTACGTAAGCGGGTGTCACGTGGCGTTACGTAATTGGCTCTATCACAATTATGTAATGTGATGCAGTGGATGTCATCTTTAAATGAAACAAACCGTTCACCCGGAGATAAAACAGGGGCTAGACCCCGACAGAAATAAAGTACCGAAAAACATCCTGGGATGTGCATGTGATCTTCGGTGGTGAATCACCGATATGCCATGATGTGAATTGAAATGGCTCATGATGGGGTGAATTTGAACTGAGTCCTCTGCCAAGGAATTGAATGATGCGGGGAGCCTATGAATCAACGAAAGTTTATTCGGAACTTCATTTTCGGGCTTATATCCGAAACGTGGCGCCGTTTTTGGCCTAACGGTGGGCGTTGGATTTATCGGCTTTAAATCGAAGAATTTCTACTGGTGCAAAGACTGCAGAAGAAGAGCTTAGTAAGGAAGATTAACCGCACCCCGGGCAAATATCCAACCCTTATATAGTGCCGTAATTTCCTGCAAATTAGATTCCTTTTATTGCCTCCATTTGCAAGAAAACCGATGAATTGGACCTTTCTCCTACTTCTTGGCACTGCGATGGCAAATGTATTCTGGACTGACCTCGGCTACAGGTCTGGTGATTCGGAAATCTCCACATGTAACGATTTAGTCTCTGCCAGTTTTGTTTGGGATTATAACTCCACAAATGCTTTGACCTACTCTTATATGTTTGATGCTATGTGTAATTATCCTCCAGCAATGGGTACGACTCTTCTCTGTGGGCAAGCATACTCCTACAATGATACCAACTTATTTGAACACGTGTTAAAAGCCGCCGTTGCTCTTTGTGAGGATTACACTATTTATCATGTCACTGTTGAAGATTTGAAGGAACAACTGGCCAATGCTACCAAGTACTATCAGCCTTTGGATTCCATTGCAAACACTTCCGAACCATTCTACTTCCCAACCTTGCCAGATTTGGATTTGGGTGAGCCTGAACTCATTGGGTACTTGTGGTACTATTGGAACTTGGATTCTGGTACCTGGTTCACTGTTGGTATTCTAGCATACTTCCTGATTATCGCCATCATTTCAACGGCATACAACTTATCAACCAGTTGCGGCTTGGCCAAGAAAATGAACAGATCTTCCCTTGTTAAATATGTACAAAGATACTTCATCTTCCCAACGCTAATTCCGGGCGGAAAGTTTGCTGAGCCATATGGCTGGAAGTATCTGAGCATCTTATGTCCAAACAGAATGGAGACACTCGTCGACATTGGTTTGCTCGTGATTCAACTGGCTGCATATTGTACTCCATATCATCAAGATGAGGGTGCTGTTTTTGCTACTCCACATCAAGCTTATTTGAGAGAATTGTCCGATAGAACGGGTGTGATGGCCTATGGTAAACTTGTCTTGATCTTCTGGTTTGCCGGTAGAAACAACTTCCTCACCTTCTTCTGTGGATGGGACCAATCCACCCTTCTTCACTTCCACAAGCAGCTCAGTCTCTGGATGCTTTTGGATGCCCTTATTCACTCCGTCGGTTACACCATTCAGGTCCTCGGGACCTATGTCGAGAATTTACAAGACGAATACTTTGCATGTGGTGTTGCTGCTACCGTGTTTGGGTTTATCATGTCTGGATTTGCCTTTAGATACATTAGAACCCACTTTTACGAGTATTTCTTACTCTTCCACATTGTTTGTGCAATTTGTTTCATTGCCATGTGCTACTGGCACACAAACACTCTTGGTTGGATGCAGTGGATTGTTGCCACGTGTGTGATCTGGTTTTTTGAAAGATTTGTCCGTGTCATTAGAATGGTTGGTTTCGGTTATAAGCAAGCCACCATTGTTGCCTTGGAAAACAATTTGCTCAAGGTCACTGCTCCAAGGCCAAATTGGTGGTCCACCTCTTCAGGTCAATACGGGTATGTCTACTTTTCGGGTATTTCAATGTGGCAAAGCCACCCATTCACCTTGGTTTGTAAGGGAGATAACGTTGTTGCCTACTTCAAGATCAAAAATGGCATTACCAAACGTCTCTGGAAAGAAGCTACTGAATCGAATGGACCAATCACTAAGTATATTTGCATTGAAGGTCCATACGGATCCTACGGTAGCGGTGGTATTAAGAGAATGGACGATTTGGTCCTCTTTGCTGGGGGTGCCGGTGCTCCAGCAATCCTCGATTTGGCCTCCCATGCAAGTAAGGGTAAGCTCATTTGGAGTGTTCCAACCCTTTCTATGGTGAGAGACTACATTGATCTTTTGAAGTATGTCATCATTCCAACCAGTGTCTATGTTACTAGGGAATCCGGTGTCGATGGCAGCTTGTCTGTTGCTGAGCTTGCCAGCGGCTCTCTTGAAGCAAGTTCTTCCAAAGAAAAGGGCACCAAGGAGTTTGCAAGTAATGGTGTTTCAATTAACGTTTACTATTCTAGACCAGACTTGACGAACCTGTTGAAAGAAAGTGTTAATACCAGTAATGAAACCAATATTGGTATTGTTGCATGTGGACCTCCAAGAATGATGGACCAATTAAAGAACACCGTTGCTGAGTGTGCCACCGAAACTGAAAAGAGTGTCAACTTCCTCAATGAACTGCAAGTGTGGTGATTCAAAGCCTATTGATTGTATATCTAATAATAAGCTAATTTTCCTGTTAATTTCTTTGTCAAATGTAGTATAAACAAATTGTATTACAAACTGTAAACTTTTCCAAGATTTCCAAAGGGGTAAGTCTTTCCTGTGAAATTAACAGGAATACAAAGTAAAGGTTTATTTCAAAAATAAACTGCTGAGCGTGTTTAGGCTCATGATATTCTGTACTTCAATTCCATGTAAATTTTTCCTTCTTTGAACTAAGAAGGAAAATGGGTACCAAAAGAAATAATAATTGAACAAAATAACCATATAAAGTATTAAACAAATAACCATATAAAGTATTAAACAAAGATAACAAATGCAAATGCAAGAAATCCCCCAACAGTGAAGGCTCTTAAATCATTACTAGCACCAGTAAAGTGCAAAGAAGTTGTTGGCTTTGGAGAGGAACTAGACGTAGAGACACCAGTATAGTTCTGAGAAATAGTGTTATATTGACATCTGTTAAACCAGGGGCTGAAGAAGTAGAATCAATATTGTAACCACTAATAGTGGTTGTATAGGAGCTCACAACACCGTTCGAATCTGTGGTTCTCACACATGATGTGTAAACAATATCGGTCTTCTTCTCCGTAGTGATGGTGTAACTTCCCAAAACAGTGGCATTGGAAACATTTGATTCGGAGGAGTCATCAGATTCAGGACAGTAAACAACGACATCAGTGTAAAGCAATGTCACACCAACGCCGCTGGTTGTAGTTAAAACCTGGGTGACGGTGGCAGAAACAGTTCCCGATGTGATGAATTTGGTGGAGCCCTCTAAGGTGGAGGATTCTGAACAATACACAACAACATCGGTGTAGATCACCGTCATACCAACGTCGTTGGCTATGGTTACAACCTGGGTCACAGTTGAAAAAGCATTTCCAGATGTGACGGTCGTGGTAAAACCCGTTGGGCATTCCACAATTACAACTTCTGTCAAACTAACGGTCTTTCCAACGTTGTCAGTTGCAGTAACAACGGTTGTGTAGGTGAATAAAGCCGTACCAGTGGTTGTAATGGTGGTGACCTGTTGAGCAACACTTGGCTCAGCAGGCACGACGACAACGAGTTCTGTAACAGTAGTAGTACCACGGGATTGAATCAACACTGCGTTGGTTGTAAATCTTGTAGCCACAGTACCTGATGTAACGGTTGCAGCAGATAGATTCACGCTCGGTCTTGCAAAATTGATCTCCAATGATGAGATTTCTCCATTAGTAAGAATTCCTCGTATGATAAAACAGTTTCGTAGATACCATTTTTCCCAACTAATGGTAGTCGGCATTGGAATAACAACGGAATACCGGTATGAGGTAATAAAATTTTCTTGACTTTTACATAAACCACTTTCTGGCACAGAGAGAGTGCCGTCCAGGTATGTCAATGTCAGGCTACTGGTAAATGTTCTCGTTCAAATATAGGTGGGAATTGGGTTAATGTGGTGGTTGGGGTAGAAGTAGACGATGGAGAGAAAGACGCAATATTCCAGCTTGAGCTTTTGAGTGAGATTGAACTGGAAGTGGAACTGGAGCTTAAACTTGAACTGAAACTTGAACTGGAACTTGAACTTGTTGGTTCAACCACCGACATATCCGTAGTTGTTACACCACTTTTCAAAGTTTCAAAAGTGGTTGTTTCAGAAACACTACCAAATGTAATGGTAAATGTATCATATGGTATGATATCATAAACAATCGATGTGTAAATATCACTAAGAGGTGGTAAACTTAGATGCAGAAGCCCCATATAATGTGACAGTCGCGTATGGAGCCACATCATAGACTGCAGTAGACCAATATTTACCTAGCCTAACAGTGGTGGTATACACAGTTACAGAAGTTCCGTCTGTAGTAAAAGTGTTGTAAGGTCTAATTTGATAGACCACAGTAGTGGTGACTTCATTTGAAACCACCTCGGGAAGATAGTGAACTTTATCAAATGGAATGATGTCAATAACATATGTGGGTGTAATAACGTCGTCGGCCATGGAAGTCAAGAATGTGGTTCCAGCAGTACCGTATAAGGTAGATGTGGAGTATGGAATTTCATCAACGACATGAGTGGCGGTAGAACCCTGATTTGAAATTGCAGTCACATATGTTGTAGCTGCAGTATCATAAAAAGTGGAAGTGGGCAAGACACCAAAATACTCGATAACATACTCAAGAGTGTACGATTGCCATTCATCAGAATTGAAAGTTGTGGTGGTGAATGTGGAATAGAAATTAGAGATACCACTTGTAGTGGACTCCAAGATATATTCCCCTGATAGGATATTGATGCCATCATAGCCTTCTAGCGGCGCAGGAAAACAAATGGTTTTTCACCATAATTAATTATGGAAGAGGGCCCATCTTCAAATGCCATATAGGGCCAAGCAACCATTCAGTAAAGATAAATCGGATAATAAAGCCCTTGAAGTAATAACAACGTAACACTGGTCCCGTACTCTGTGGTCATTGGATTAGCAAGATCTATAGGCATTTCCGAACAGCATTGGTAGTTCGTCCCAATCCAACCCATAAAATACCCACTTGAATCCATGGAGTAAAAAGTGTATAGACCTGTTTCTGGAGCTTGAAGTACCCTTAATAGGATGAAAACTCGATACCATCAAAGTACAATACTATACCACCCAGATCATAGTCGAAATCATACGTAGTCAAAAGACCATCATGCGTATACGCTATCACGAAGGAGACCTACAATAAAACAAGTCAGTAAAGTGTCACCATCTTTCTTTTTGATTTGTTACTAATGATTAGCTTTGGCGGCCACAAGAAAGTATCGCCACTTTTATACTCTTTTTGAGCCACCAAAATAAACAAAGTTTTAACCCCGATACTTAGTCACCAACTTTCATATTGGTCAATTTTCACCGCCAATCTTTACCTTTGATGAGAAAAATGATGTTCCCCTTGTTCCGTGGGCTTCAGTTGATTATCTGACACCGCATCAAGAAAAGTATTGTCACTTTGGTTTATTAATGCACTATTTTCGGGTTACTTGATTTTCAAATTCATTAATTTAAACGAGGACCCACCACTGGGCTTACTAAGATACACTGCAGCCATCCAATGGATAGCCTTAAGCTCAATTTGTTTTTTATATAGCAACATTGATACTTTTCTTAATCCAACACGGCGGAAGATAATGAAAGCCGTCACCGGGGATAGCTTGGCTCTCCGAACTTTTGACGACCTGCATCAATTACCCGGATGCATTTTTTTGATCGATACATCGCTCAGCTTTATACTGAGTAATGAATCCAAGTACTAGACTTACTTAGATGGGTTGCAAATAAATTGCGTGATTTTATTAATAATATGCAATCAACAATTGAGAGTGCATAAACAATGATTTATAAAATTTATTTTAAGAGGCTCCTTGCAACCCATCATGCATCTTGAATTCAATGCAAAATTTGATGTGGTGCGCCAAGATCCTCTGCATAAACAAATTGTCTTTTCTTGAGTTGATGGTTGTACTTTAATAGAAAGTATGCAAAATTGAGTGTAAGTTGTGGGCATAGGAGATGTTTTTAAAGCCTTTAAAAAACATTGTTAAGGGTGTATAAACGATTCTTTAAATATAAACTTTGGCAACGTTATAGAGTCAAGAGGGGGTATATTTACATAGAAATACGACTGGAATTATTTAAGGCAATTGGCTTTCTACTAAATTGGATATACCAAGATAGGAAAAGTTTTTAAATTAAAAGGAAGATTAAAATACATATGTTATATATTGTCCTGACTTTACTTAAGTGAGTGTTTAAAGAATTCAATAGTTTCAGATGATATTGGTTGTAAATCCTTCTCTGGGAGACAATTCGGAGCCCAAACATATACCGGATTAAAGTTGAATTCGGTTGGAACACTTTATTTACCGGTTATGGCCTTTGGCGGTTAGAATTCACAATATCGGTCTAAGTGAATGCAAACATGTTCAGAAACAATTCACGCAATCTATCTAACATTACAACTAATAATAAGGTTTCGGTACATTCATTATGGCGAATGGAGTAATTTGTATTGGTGTGTTATGAGACTCCTTTGTTTTCTATTTAACACTATCAACTCCCCATCTTTAAACCTAATGTAGATTAATAAACTGATAATCTGAAGTAGAAAGTGATTGATTGGGTTATTGAATCATTGAGGGCATCAAAATACCACAAACCAATTCACTGCGAAATCCACTGCGAAATCCACTGCGAAGATGCTTTTTGAAATTCATTTCCAGCGCAGGGTGAAATATATTCAAACAAACAGTTTGTGAAACAGTTGACCTAGTTATGTGCCAAAAGAAATAGCATATGGATTAATGGTACAGGGGAGTGTCAGGGAAAGCCAACGAACGTTGGGAGTTAGTGTGTGGGTGAGTAGAATGAATGGATTGAGTAACCGTGGATGTGAGTGAGTAAAATGAATGGATGGAGCAACCATGTGTGTTGGAAGTTACCCGCGAGTTTAACAAACCAAACAACGCTCGGGGTAACCTATGGTGAATCCTTTCACTTTGTCCCGATTGGGGTCCAAAATGGGCTTCTCAATGCTCTTTACTAATTATGCCCTTCTCAGAAACCAAGCGGTATAATCTTTCATCGTGCTTTAAATACCCCCCCCCCCCCGTACTAAATTTCCCACTAAACGACTGGCCTCATTAAACCTTCACTTACTAACTCACTACGCTTGTTAATTTGCCTATAGTGTCAATTTTATCCCATTAAAGACCCTCACAAACCACAACCTACTCACTCATATCATCTGCCGCCTAATCACCTCTTCAGCGCCTCATTGATCAGCTTGCCTACTGCTGAGCACTTTTACCACTGTCACTGAGCATTTTATGGCTTCCACTTTTTCGCCACCCATTCAGTATAAACATCAAATCCACACCAGAAGCCTTCCAATGTCAATGCCGCAGCTGGAAGCACCTACGGTGGTTTCCAGGACAACACCTGCAATGTCACATAGAACCCCGAAGAAACACCACCATTCGGGAAGACGTGAACCGGACGTTCCTCCAACACAGAAATTCCGTGTAAACTATCAGAAGGTGACGCTGGACGTAGACTTGGAAAACCAGAGTGTGGTGGGTGAAACAGAAATAACACTCTCCCCACTGGAAGACACCCTGAAACAGATTAAATTGGATTGCAGAGGCATGGTGATCAAATCGGTGATCGTTAATGAAAGACTAGCAGAGTTCAAATATGATGATTTCCTCCAAAATGAAGAGTTTATGAATGATGCCACAAACCCAATCTTGAGCGATTATAAATATGATCCACATTTTGACTCCAATTCCTTCAACATCGGCATCAATCAACATCATATGTTAAGATCAAGGTATTATCCATTATTTTCAGATCAGAATAATACCGAAGAACCTTCTCAAGCATACACAGAATGTACATCAGAATTGACCATTTCCTTGCCAGATAGCATCAAAATAAGACTCCAGAAAACATCAAATGTTGCACCAACTAATTCACCATTGGTGACAAAATCAGTGAACGCTACGCCACAAACAATGAACACCGCATCAAACAGTGAAAAGATCTATTCTCCACTTAATATCAAGATCAATTACGTTGTCAAGAACTCGAAAAATGGGATCCTTTTCCATGGTGGGAAAATCACGAATATTCCAAAGAATCGATGGTATTGTTACACACAGAACAACGATTTTGGCGCAAGTGCCAGTTCCTGGGTCCCCTGCATAGATAATCTTTACGAAAAGCCCGCCTGGGATATTAATATTGTGGTTCCAAAGACTGTGAATGATATCGGTAAATCCGTACTGATTGGATCAAAAGAAGGCCATAAAGAGCTAAGAAGAATAGAAAGAGATCAAATGGATGAAGATGAGGATGATGAGACTAAAAATAAGAAGAGAGAAAATGAAAACAACGATGGAGATCATGACATTGATGAAGAAGACAAAAAGGAGCAAAATGGAGACCACGACGACGATGATGACGCAGAGGATGACGATGAAGACAACGATGACGATAATGATGGTGGTAAATTTGATAAGACAGAAATAGTCGTCGCCGTTCCTGATTCCGTCAATTCAAGAGAAATAGCACACAGTTTGGATATCACCAAGAAAATCATCAACTTCCAGTTCTTCATCCCTGTCTGTGCCCACCATTTGGGTTTTGCAGTGGGACCGTTTGAAAAAAGCCCAATGTTGGAATTAAAACCCGGAACTGACGAGCTCACCACAGAATTGCCCCAAAATGTTCAGGTCTCCACTGCTGATAATTCCGAAACGGCATTCGATACTGTCAGCTCCAATCGCATTCAAACCCTCTTTTATTTTCTTCCAGGTGATAAGGCCAAAGTGTTAAATTCAACAGCATTTCTTTACAAAGTCTTTGACTTCTTTTCAAAGGAATTTAGTTCATATCCATTCAGTTCCTACGCTATTGTCTTCCTAGATGATTTACCCTCAGAAACCTGTTCTTTTGCAGGAATGACCTTGGCTTCTACAAATATATTATACCCACCCAATTTGATAGAGCCTATAGTGTATACAACAGAGGTATTGACTTCGGCGTTGGCAGAGCAATATTCCGGTGTGAATGTGCTACCGAAAACTTTGAATGATATTTGGTGTGTGGTAGGGATTTCAAGATATATGGCGATGACGTTCTTGAAAAAGCTGTTTGGTGCCAATTATCACAAATTTAAGGTCAAAAAACAAACAGAGCTGTTATGTGAATTAGATGTGTGTCAAAGGCCCCTATCCAATCAATCATTCCGTTTCCCAATGAATGCTGATCAGGATTTGGAGTTGATCAAATTGAAAGCTCCATTGGTCCTATTTATGTTAGATAAAAGGATGACTAAAACTGATAGATCATTTGGTTTGTACCGTGTGATCCCAAAGATTTTTGTCCAGGCTTTATCCAACGATCTAGTGAACGGGAACTGTCTTTCCACCGAACATTTCCAAAAGCTGTGTGAAAAGGTGGCTCATAACAGATTGGAAGCTTTCTTTCAGAACTGGGTTCATCATCCTGGTATTCCCATGTTTAGAGTCATCCAGAAGTTCAACAAGAAGAGAATGTTTATTGAGATGTCGATTTCCCAAATCCAGAGATCCTCATCCTCTTATCACAAGGGTGGATATTCTGAGGAGGAGAAGGAAAGTTTGCTGGGGTCGGGTGTTGGTGACAAGATTAAGTTCTACAAATCAATGAGATTCATAGATGAGGCTAACTGGTATATTACTGAATTAGACGATTATGACCCTCAGCATGTTTTTGTGGGTCCTGTCACAGTCAGAATACACGAATCTGATGGGTCTCCGTATGAACATGTTATGAATATTAATAATCCTCACTCGAAGATGGACATCCAGTACAATACCAAATATAGAAGGAGAAAGAAGAAGGACGGCATGGAGGAGGGTATTGATGAAGAGGAAAAGGAAAAAGAAAAGAAGAAGAAGAAGGATGCAGATGATGACGAGCAGAAGATCAACAAATTTGGAGACGTCCTCATGACCTCAGCTGAAATTACCAACTGGGGATTAAGAGAGAGAGAAGAGGAACATCAACAACAACCTCAGGAGGAAGAGTTGGATGCATTTGAATGGTTAAGATTTGATGCAGACTCCGAATGGATTTGTGATTTGAACATCAATTTGAGTGGTCAAATGTTCGAATCTCAATTAAGACAAGACAGAGATGTTGAAGCCCAATACCAGGCAATCAGATATTTTGCTTCCCAACTTCATCCAACAATTCATTCTGCCAAGGTACTATTAAGAACCTTATTGGATGTTAGATATTATTATGGGGTCAGGGTTGAGGCTGTGAGAGCTTTGGCCTCCCTATCTCGAGTGGAGAATGATCATATTGGTATGAGGTATCTTTTGAGAGCATTCAAGCATCTCTTCTGTTATTCTAATGAGATTAAGATTTCCCAGTACGATGAATTGAACTGGAGAGAATATATCCCTAAGACCAATAACTTTTCCAATTTCAGCGACCTGTTCATTCAAAAAGCCTTTGTGGAAGCCTTTATGTCGATCAAGAATAAGGATGGTGATGCTCCAATTGAAATTAAAAGAATTGTTTTAGGGTTATTGAAGTACAACGATAATGACGGAAATCAATACGACGACTGTTTTTATGTCTGCGAATTGATCAAAGCAATAACTACCCATGTTATTATATCCAAGAGATTTATTGATAATGTGAATGCATTAGCAGCCTCAACCGAATCTGCTGGCCAGGACGTTCTTAAGAACATCAAGGACGATAAGGATCAATTTATTACAGATGCCATTCACGAACTGAATCGGTGCGAGAAAATGGACCAATGGACCACCTCCTATAAGGAGCTTGTGACCAAGACTGTTTTAGAACAGAAGATCCGTTTGGCAAGGGAAGGATTGGCGAGGTACACGTTTTTTGATCTCTTACCGTACACTCAACCCTTGTATAACGACGACATCAGAGCAGTTGCCTTTGGAGGATTGCTATTGTTAGGGGGTTTGAGAAACGAGAAGATTTTGGCTTATTATTTCCTTTCCATGACATTAGAGGAATGCAATTATTTGAAGTACCAGTTAAATAGGAAATTGGTTTATGTAGTTGGTGTGGCTGGGTTGGTTGGTACTGGAGTCTCGATTGATGACCAGGAGTTTTTGCCCGACATTGATAGAAAGGATGGTGGGACGAATGGTTCCTCTAATGCCATTCGTATTGAGGAATCGTCCACCTCCCTTTCCAGGGCCAACAGAGATGAGCTGGCTAAGAGGACCATCAAACTAGCCGTGGAGAGACTAAGAGATAGTTTGAGTTTTGGTAGAGGTATTCAGAAGTTGATCTGGGACAATCTTCACTCAACGCTAGCCAATGTCAATTTGAAGAGAAATTTATTTGATATTGCCACTGTGCTATTCGAGGCGAGAGATTACTTTCATGTTGCACTGGACCGTCCAATGAATAAGAAATTGGTGGTCAAAGTCAGGGCCAAGATCATTCCGGAACTGCCTGTTAATGATAAGAAAGCTTTACAAGGGAATGAGACAGGTGAAGATACTTCAAAGAATGAGAAACAACCACTCAATGAGTCTGAAAACGTTCCTGATGAAGAGGATGCAAAGAAACGTGAAGAATCACAACTTGAGGAGCATAAACAAACTGCAGATTCTTCTAACGGTCTTGAATTGAAGGATTCTAATAGTGGTAGCGCGAACACAGCGTTGTCCACCATGGATACCATTCCAGTTCCAACTGGTATTACACGAATCTCATCTTCAGGTATCGTTTCAGATACACCCAAGGCCACGTTTGTGCTCTGCATCAAACGAGAGAGTAGGTTCAAGATTCAATTGCCAACCTTTAAATTGAAACCTTTCGGTGAAAGAAAAAGAACAGAGTCCAAGTCACATAGCAGAAAGGCCAGTTCACTGGCCGGTGCCTTACCGTCACCTGTCGTTATTCCTCATGCTACAAGTTCAAAGACTCCTGTCGTCGCTCCTACAAACTCCAGCTTAGTCAAGGTTGTTAGGGGAGGTAATGAACTCAACATCCATTTCAGGCTTTCTCCAGCCAAGCTCCAATCTGCTATGATAAATAGAAGAGTGTTGAAGAAGGTGATTCGCACTGACCCTCTTCTACCATTGAGGTTTGTTAAATTGAACATTGTCAAAAAATCCGTGGAGATTTGTACCGATGATAGATTTGGCGGATTGAGGAACTATTTGAGTTCTCATAGATCAAGAGCTCCGGAACCGTTGCCAGTTATACAATCAGCTAAGAAGCCATCCTTCTCCGTTACATTGAAAATTAGCTCTCAAAAATGGAGAGAACATCTAGTGGAAAGGACTAAGAACGCAGAAGAAACGCCAGGTATCACAAAGCCAATGATCAGACCGCCACCTCCGGTGGCCCAGACACCCACATCTCAACTAACTGAGGAACAAGCTGGAATCACGGCCCCTATGATGAGACCTCCAACTCAAAACAAACCCGAGACCAAACCTCTGAAGGAAGCTCTTGATATTCCAAGTTCCACAGCCAACATCATTGACAACAATTCTGGTTTACCCGCCGAACAAGCCGCTGAAAATTTGGCAGAAAATGTGACAATTGTCAAGAAAGAAGATGAGCAGCCTGAACAACAACCTCCTCCCGAACCTCAACATCAACTTGATCAACCAGAAAATAAAGAGGTTCAGGAACCGCCACGCACAAAAAATCCAATGACGATACGTCTAAAACCTCCAAAAATTGTGATCAAACCTCCTAAGAAGCATTCTGAAGATGAATAGATCACTTGTATAATTAATTTAAAAGAACGTTCATAATAGCTGAAGTAGGAACTTAACAGTATGATACGAGAGGGAGTCGTCTTGTGCTCTTATGTCTCTATTTATTTGACAATTAGATCCAAATTTTATCACATTAGTACATTTTAAAAAAAAACTAAGGTTCTTTGCAAGAAACAAACCACTAGTCACTAAATTCCTCCTCACTGACATTATCACTGTCAGCAATGGACTCTTCGTCATCGTCTTCCTCTTCAAAATCTCCTTCGCCATCACTGGCCCCCTCGGAGTAATCTTCTTCGTCTTCTGGATCAGCGTCAGATGGATCAAAATCGGATTCAGGTTCTTCACTCTCGGCATCAGAATCATCACCATCACCAGTCAAAAAAGACCAACCACCATCCTTAAAAAACTCATATGGATCGGCATTGATTGTCTTCATGATGGCACCCCAGTTCAAATTGACTGGACCTTCAGAAAATGGTAAATCAACATCCGTTAACCAAGCCTTGACATCTTCCAATGATTCCATAGGAATGGTGGAGATTTGGCTCACCGGTTTGGTAAAGTCTTTGAACACAAAGACCATATCGAAGTTCTTCAAACCAAATTGAACTCTTTCCAAATGAGCCACTTCGACTTCTTCAAGTGTGATTACCAAGAATGGCAAATCCACTAACTGAACCAAACAATCTCTAGAAGGAATACAGGTAACAGAAGATCTGGATGGGACACCCTGGAAACCCAAATCTCTGAATGGGATGTCCAAATCCACCTGGCCACGGGAAGCGTCCGCAATGTGTTCCGCAAAAGTCTTGAACTCCTTGTCCAAAATTGCCCTCCTTCTACGCTCCTCTTGTTCTTGTTCCAATTCATCTTCATCCCCATAACGGTACTTTCTCTTTCTATTCCCAGTTTCATCAACTGCCATATCAGAAGCCTCTCTATAAAGTTGGAAATCATACGTCTTCTTCTTACCGATCATGATTGGGGTTTTCAAATGACAATGGATCAGAACCAACAGCTCCCCTTTTGATGGCTGGAAGAAGAGGTGTTTGATGTTGGAGAAAAGAATGTCGACTCTTTGGTCATTCCTGACCATAGATTGATACCTTATACCATTTTGATGAATAGTAACGTGACCTGGATACCTCTTGGTTTCCGGGGTTGGTCTAACAAAGACGTTATCTAATCTTCTTGGTCTATTCACTTCGATCAATTTGGCCTGTGTGACAACATCTGCCCTTTCCTTCTTATCAGCTTCACGCTTGACAGCCTCTTTCTTCATTTCGGTGATCTTTTTCAAAACTTCCGTCATACGGGCCCCATCCTTAGATCTGAAAGTAAGGGAACGAACAAATTGTTTGTCCTCACCTGGTTCATATGGAAGATCCTCCTTACGGGAACCAATCCCACCGGGAGAATTGAAATTCAACCTCAAATGAGTCCATTCTCCTTCTTCCGTCTTGGACCCATTCTTATAAGAGTTGATGTGGAATGGAACAGCTCTACCCATTATTGGTAATAAGATGGTCTGGTTTTTCGAATCAATATGAATCTTCAAATCCTTGACATTATTTGGGATCTGGGACTCTCTGATGTAAGATTCATATTTTTTGAATTGAGTACGGGGTTCATTTCCATCCTTTGCATCCGATGGGTTGAACCTTTCCAAACCCTCTCTTTGACGCTTGGCGTGAAGCTCAATTTGAAGTTCCTTTTGGATTTGAGTTTGATCTTCCTCTGTTGATTTTTGCTCTGCTCTCATCTTTGCCTTCATAACTCTAGTGTTGGCTGTGGTTGATAGCTTTGAGTCCTCCGCCTTGATTTCATTCTTCACCTTTGTTGTGGCATCGTCGAAATAGAAAGTGATGTCCTTCTTTAACTTTGGAGAATCGTCGGTCAAAATGATTGGTTCTCCACCGGTGACTCTGACTGTATCTGCCAACATGAGCACATAATCACCATTGACATCATCCTTTAAGTTCTGGAACCCCAAGACCAAGTTCACGACACTGGATTCGTGGATCACTCTCGAACTCTTAGCATTGATCACGCCTTGTGGGTCTCTGAATTCAATACCGATGAGAGACCCCAAATTTTTTATGAGATTGTCCTTCAATTCCGGTTTATGTTCCTCCACATAGGAGAGGGTCTTTGCATAGAGATCCTTTGCAATGATGCCATCCTTCAAGTTTTTCAGAATGTGGGATTGCAATTGTAACAAGAATTCGTAATTTTGTTCCATCCCCTTAGATGGTTGGATTAGGTAGGTTCTCGACACGTTGGAACAGTAAGATTTGTATCTCAGCCCCAAACTGGCCAAAATCACCGGACCTGTCATCTTTTGGGAGGTGGAATCCACTGAGAATTTCAATTGATAGGAACCGTTTGATTGGATGATTGGTTTATATGACCAATCCAATTGATTGAGGTCGAAATCTTTTGCCAACTTTTTAATCTTGGGATCCTTTGGATCCATCATTGCCTTGAAAAACTTTGGATCGTCAATTTTATTTTCGATTCTATCCGATAGTTTTGCGTTTGTCACCGTTTTATCTTCATCAATTATTGTCGACATTTCATCCACAAAGTAACCCATCATGTTCATTGTAACTCTGGAGGCGGTTCTCAAGTTCTTCTGTTCTTCTTCGTCCTTGAGTTCCAAAGCACTAGAAACCCCTGCTGAGACATCGACTAATTCGAATTCTTTCGACGTTGTGTCCACCCACACGGAATTCCATTCAACCATGAATTTACCTTGGAATTTGTCTTTGATGAGCACACCGATCGATTTGTTGTCCCCAGTAATCGATTCCCGCATCACCTTAAAGAGACTTTCAAATTGTTCCTTGTTGTGTTGAGCATCTTTTGTTCTACTCAAAATTGTCAAATTAGACACCACTGGAACTAAGGGCTGTAAATACTTTGCCTTGGAAATCGACGTCACCACTGTTGTTGAATTCTTTGTCACATAAATCACCGTAGCAGGGAATTCGTAACCCATCAACCACGTGTGGAGAGTTGTCGACTTTTGGTACGGATTTGAATCATCTGAAGACCCCACAGTAACGAGCAACCCGTTGACGTGTTTGAACTCCTCTGACGCAGACAGTGACTTCTGAAGATGGTTAAGCCTCCTTTTGAAGCTGGTGGGGTCGATCGTAATCTCCGACATTTTATGCCTGAAGAAGAGTGTGTCAAGGTAGTGATGATGGTGGTGATAATTTACGCGTCGCACCCCACTCCTCGGATGAGGAAAAAGTTTTAGCGAATGGTGATGCCGGATACAATTAATGAAGGTGTTACGTCCATGCAATGGCGTTAAAAGTATGGGGGTTGCTTATAATGTGTGTGTTCTAATGAATATGGAACTTTTTTTGTTGAATTTGGGTTTGTGGTTGATTAACTTGAGTTGAACTTGATGTATGAAGTTGAAAATTGCACCAATAAGCTTGTAATCAAACGATGTAATCAATTCATATGATTTTTTAAGGATTTCCAGATCATAATGAACTAAAAATGGGTCATTTCATCATTAAGGTTGTTTTTTTGGTATGTGCCCAGATTTTTTCCCCGTACAAATCTAAACATCATCTCACAATAATGGACAACACGGCAGACGATTACGGTTACGACTACGAATACCTCTTCAAAATTGTGCTCATTGGTGACTCGTCGGTTGGGAAGACAAACCTTTTATCCAGGTTCACAAGGGATGAATTTAACCCTGATTCTAAGGCAACAATTGGTGTGGAATTCGCCACAAGGACATTAGAAGTTGATGGTACGAAGGTGAAGACACAAATCTGGGATACTGCAGGTCAAGAAAGATACAGGGCAATCACAACAGCCTACTACAGGGGTGCGGTGGGTGCACTTGTTGTTTACGATATAACCAAGGCCGAGACTTATGAGAGTGTGTCCAGGTGGCTCAAAGAGATGGAGGAGAATGCAGATGATAATATTGTGATTGCATTGGTGGGTAATAAGTCTGATTTGGATCATATGAGACAGGTTCCAACAGAAGAAGCACAGAACTTTGCTATTGAACACAACTTGTTGTTCACTGAAACATCGGCCTTCAATGCCGATAACGTTGATTTCACCTTCAACCAGTTAGTCAAGGATATCCATGAGATGGTTTCCAAGAAAAGGTTTGATATTGAGGGTGGTGAGTCCAATACTGGGGGCAATAACCTCAACGGTAAGACCATCACGTTGACACCGGCTCCAAAAGATAAGAAGGTCCACAAAGGATCAAACTGTTGTTAGTTTATATAACGAAGAAACAGAGGCGGACAGAACGCTGTTTGGTGAGCGAACGACGTTAGAAAGGGTTCACTTATTCAACTAGCTGCAAGTTGTCAATGTTTAATCAATTAGGGTATATTAAAACAAGTAAAAAATGATTCCGAAGAAGCTAACTACGAAGAAACGAGCGCAGCCTGTTTATGAGTGTGTTTCACATTTGACTAATATAGTGTTGTGACAAGCAAACACCCAAGATGAATTGATGGCGTCATTTGCATCTCAAAAAATTCCGTGCGGCCCCCAAACAGATGGTAGGTAATGTTTGGTTAAAGAGGAGTGAGACAAAGTTGAATAAACTCCCTCTAAGAGGTAGTAGAAGATAGAAGATTGAAGGCATCTCAGAGTGAATGATGTCACGTGATCTGTGGTTGGTGGTCCAATTATTGTGCCAATGAGACATCCTATTATTTTTTGGTAGTATCACTGTTACAAAGAAATGGTTCACCATGGCTTTGTATTATTAGAAGGCTAATAGAGACTGGGAAGTGAGGAATCAAAGGCAGACGTTTCTGCTGAGGTGATCAGTGGCGCATGCAGTGAAAGATGTGAATGCGCCACGACTATACAATGGATATATTCGAATAACCAGTCAATTAGGCGTCCATATTGTTCCCTTGTTAAGTCATATTGGTTTGTGAAGGATTTCTAGATCGCTGATCAGAAGAGTTTTGACATCTTTCCAATCACATTGTTAATTAGCACAGTTCACAATAGCATTCTATTTACGGTTAATTCTCCAACAATCATTATCTAGAGCTGAAATTAAATTTATTCTGTCAGTATAACAATGGTGAGGTGGACCTCTCAAATTAAAAGCAGTTTAAAGTTAGCCACCAAGGAATTGACTAAGTAAGGCCATCTAATTTATGCAAAGCAATATGGTTCCAAACCTTGCTCATCCCATTGTAATTTCCATATGCAAGGAATTAAATGATTGGAAAATGAATTGAGAGTATACTAAACGTGATTTCTTGTCATTTATTCATAACCCTCGAATCTTTGATTATACAAGCTAAATCTTATTTCATTCATTATAGTCAGAAATGGTGATGCAAATTCAAACTGAAAGTACGAGCCGCAAATAATTTCTTCTGTAAACCTGATTCAAGTGGGAGCATGTAACAGATTTGTGAATGAGTGGATCTTTAATGGAGAAATGAGTATTTAGTCCATTATTTACATCAAACACCCAAAGTGACATCCTGAAAGAACTTTAAACCACTTCAAGCTTTTACTTTTCATTTGTTTAATTGCTTTACGCAGTGAAGCAAGGTGTTCGCCTTTTGCTTTGGTAAATTGAATTCTTAATTCACTCACCGATAACAAAGTAAGAAACAACAAATCTGACGGCCAAGAAGAAGCAGGTAAACAAGAGCATACCCTTCTCCCTTTTCCGCCACAATCATACAAACTTTGCTTACAATTTAATACATAGATACAGCCAATTCGGAGTCTCAGATATCATAAACATTTTCTAATATTGCTTACTCATGAACAAATACGAGTGTGTTGGCCAAGCGGTTTGGATGTGACAAGCAAATGTTAACCGCCCCTGTGTAATGAATATCCTTCCCGAATTGATGTTGTTCATAAGCATATCAACCTCAATCACATTAAATATCCAAATAAGACAAATAAAACAAAGAACCAACAACCGAAGCTTGTTGTCATCCACAATCCCCCACATTACTCCATCTTCCTCCACAAGAGTTACGTTAAATAGATAAATTAGATTAAAAACCAAAGCTTTTGGGCTTCCCATCACCTCATGCCTCGTATCAAGCTTCGCCAGCTTTCTCACCAGCAGCTTCAACCGCAGCTTCGCCGGTGGCCTTTGGGGCTTCGCTCTTCTCCTCAAAGTCACCATCTTCTTCCTCCTCGTCATCCTCATCTTTAGCCACCTCCAAATCCACCTTGGTATAGTCGACCCTCTTTCCTCTTGTTCTTCTACCGGTGGTGATGATGTTCGTAGTGTCAATTTCAAGAAGATCATCCTCCTCGTCCTCCTCCACAACAAGCTTGTCATCATCAACTTCGGCCTCCTTCTCCTCTTCTGATTCCTTCTCATCTGGAACATCATCGTACTTCCTACGAGAGTGTTTTGATCTCTTCTTCTTCACAGGTTCATTGGACTCCTTCGTCACTTCACTCTGTTCTTCCAGAGGCCTCTTTGCAAGCTCCTTCTCCTTCAATTCAGACATTTGGCTAATGAAATAGTGGTCATCAAGGGGATTGACTTACGTAAGCCTGCCAAACCTCACCCCACCCTCTGTCAAGACCAATGGAAACCGATCTAGTAGCCTTTGTGGATCCACTCATTGATCTTCTTCACAGCGAGAACCTTAACAGTGATAAGGAGTTGGCACACAAGTTGTTGCAGCATATTGAGGAGATCTCCTCTCCTCAAGTGAAACAGTGGTGTATAGACACATTGACAATCTTGCGAGACTTGGAGCGCATTCAGTTGAGATGCCGCGGGTGGGAATTTACAACCCTTGACTACAAGTTGACCTTTGATAGACAGCAATCTGGTGGTGGTGGGGAAAGAGATTCGATGAAGCTGAATTTATCACAGAGAGTCCTGAGTATAGCTTTAGAACTTTATGATCAATTGGGGGATCAATCGGACCAGATAAGTGTGGCCCTGATGCGATCGAGAAAGCTCACCCCACGGCAGTTAATAACAGACGAGGGTACAATTCTGACAGAATTAGTGTTGAGAGTGACGAAATTGAAGGAGCAGCTGCACAGAGAGGTGTCGGTGGGTTATTCGCGAGCCAGATTGGTGATAATTGGGTCCGAATTGGAATCAATGGTCAATGACGAGGTCAGCTCTAGAGGATTGGACTCACAGATTGTTCTCAACTACAAACAATTTGTCAACAATTTGTTGATGCAGTTGGATCACAGTGTCATCAGCGGTGACACAATGTCTACAATGGAATCACTAGCAATTGTTAGTGATGTGGAGAAGATGTTCGAAACTATGAAGGGTGCAAACTCACCACAAAAGCCAATAGAAAGTACATGCTCAGCAGAAAGTCCAAGAACCGTGGATTCTCAATACAAGAAGTATTCAGATGAGTACGATTATGACAGTGATGGCACATTAGTTTCTCCAACAGCTTCAGTGAGTAGTTTGAAGAAGGGACACCGTAAGACCACGTCCTCGTTACGTGCAGATACCGAATTAACAAGAACAACAATAAGTGAACAGATGCCGTCTCTGATGGCGGCTTTTAAGGAAGAGGAGGAGGATGAAGAAGGAGCAAGAGAGGTAGATGATGAGGATTCCATTGATGAAGAAAAGATAACAGGACAGTCTGATAAGAATATTGTTAATAACGTGATACCAAAAACTAAGCCAGATGATGTGTTGGAGAAGAATAAAACGGAAACAGACCACCACAATGACGAGGACGACGAGAAGGACCAAGTGGATATTGGCGAATCGGATATTCCGATCCCATCATTGATGACATCTCTCTTCGGATCTCCACTGCTGAGAGCCTTCTACCAACCTCAAATGAAGGAACCAATATACATTCCAAAATCCCCGCAATCCAACTCTCTAGTATCAGCTAGAAGCAGAATCACCCACAAGGTTGATTTGGAGTCTCATAATGTCCTGGAAACTGTCTATAAGGCCTCCAAGAGTCAGGAAGAGGCTCTGCTTCATGAACGTAGGATGAAACAACTTCAACAGGTTGAACAAATGAGGTTACCTCAAACAAAGTTTCATTCCCAATTTTTGGTCAATCCTCAGATAACCCATTTGAAGGAGGGTCGGGTTAGGGAATCTGTTAAAGAAATTGAGAAGAGCCCACTCAAAGGAGAGTCCCGGTTTTTGAAGGAATCCAACTTATCCGGCTATCCCCTAACAGAAACGCTGGTTTGGCCAAAGTGAACCAGTGGATGGTTAAAGGATTAAATTAAGATCCACAACCGGGGTCATAGCTCCATCCAAAACTGATTACGACCTAAACCTAGATTCTAATGAATTCAATACATAAGATTCTCATAATTTACATGATTTGGAGGTTTTCTTCTTAGAGGATTCTCTCACAAACTCACTTCCTTCGTTTGTTTCAAAATAGAAGCATTAGAATTTTATACACATTCCAGAACACTAAATGAGGTATTTACAAGCACATTCTTCCTTATTCTCCCCTGAAAGCCAATCTGGCTCTGGCGTATGAACTACCAGGGTTGATGTTCTTTGAATCATCAACTCTCAATAACGAACTCCTAATGACTCTTGGATCATTCTTTAAAGATCTCAAGATTTCTCTTTGAACTTTATCACTGGAATCAAACAACATCAAAAAGTGGGACCCTTCGAAGTGTCTCTCGTTCGATTTCTTCATTATCTTTGGCAATGGTCTTTCACCCAGAGACACGATCTCTCTAACAACCCCGTTGTTATTAATGATCAACTTACCAATCATTGACGCGAGTGCCTTAGCATCTGCGTTTTGCGCAGTAGGAGACACCACACGGGCAATAGCAACCAATTCGTACAGCATTGCTCTAACAAAGAGTCGAATTGAATGTGCTGAAAAAATGAGTGAAAAGAAGGCGGTGAAAAGCTGTGCTTATGTAATGGTCACGTGAGCAAGTTTTGCAAAACAAGTTAAACCTCCTCGGGGATGGGGTTCGGTGAATTAGTTGTATGAATAGAAAGGTATAAAGGTATTTTACTGTCTTTGCTTGTTATTGGATCGGATGTCAGGGAATCTTCTACTACAGGGAATAAACATAAACTTCATGTTTATTCCCCAATGCATTCAATACATAAGATTCTCATTACATAATTGGAAAGTTTACCCCCTTCTTGCGTGATTCAAGAACAAACGAAAGAAGTAAGTTTGTTCTAACGCCAATATTGACGTGTTCTATCCACCTCTTAGTTATGTGGCGCGTAAATTCTTACTTGTGGCGCAGGCGCTTTTCACTCAGATGCTCGATGCTTTTCTTCCTCAAATGGAAGAGTACACTGCTATCCTGTCAGGACTGCCCTTTGGACTGCAAGAAGCCATTATAGTGGATTCTTTGAGGGATTGCTATTTTAAAGAATTAACCCAGTTTTTAAAGGGCTACCAGTACATTGACTTTTGTGACCCCGTTCCATATGATTTGAAATTGGTGTTAGAACAGTGTATTTCTTCGATTACAATAGGTGAAGAGTGTCTGACTATCCATTATTTTTATTCCAATGGAGTGGAAATGTTTGATAAGAAAATGGACATACCGAGGATGGTATTCGGCTTGATAGCAGCTAAAAAAGTATTCTTTCCAGAATTACACCTAGAAATCAGTACGAACAAGTTGATGCCGTTGGCAAAGGAATGGGTTGATTCATTTCATAAAATTCTTATTGATGATTTTACTGGTCATTCCATCTCAAACGATTATCCGGAGAAGGATTTGCAATTGATTAATAATACGATCCTGAAGAGAGTAACTAGCTTGAAGATTGCTAGCAGCAAGATTCTCGCCCTAGTTGCGGCTTATAAGGAGGACAGGCTTCCCCAGTTATCCAAAGTGGCCATTTATGTCAATGATGACAAAGATTTTATCAAATGTCAGCCGGACTTGATCCCGTTAAATGATCTTTCAAACATTGAATTGGAATTGTTTTATCCCAATTTGTCCCACCAATTTGAATCCCTCATCATCTTGAAGATGTTGAATGATTTCCATAGGAAAACACCGAGAATCAAATTGGACTCTTGTGCAAACATCGGCGTACCAAGTCCATTGGTCAGGTCCAACTGGTCGTTGATTGACCCAATGGATCCCCGGTTTGTAGCGGTTGCCAACAAGAATACCCCTGAGCATGAACAACAACTTTACGTAACACAACTGGCAAAAATGAGCCATTTGACTCTCTTTGGGATTGAATCCCGAGATTGTTCCTTCATAAGGAATTTGAGTGATTTAAACCCTCACATTTTTGACCATCTAACTTCCCTCTGTTTAATTTTGGACCAATGCTCCACCGGGCAATTGGACCAGATGATGAAGGCCAAGATTAAGGTTTTGACGTTAAACATCACCAATCTGACAATTGATGAGCATATTCCAAAATGGGCTCCGCCTCCACGGCTGAGGGATATGAAGGTGGGAGTGACCCAGATGGATTCCCTAATATTGCAAACGTGTGATTGGTCAAGGGGATCGATTCTTGCCTCTCTATACATGTGGGTCCCAAATTTTCTCAAGGAAGAAACTGTGTGGAACAAGATTCAAGAAGTGGACATTGGGTCCTTGCCACCAACTGTGGGGTTGGTGACTCTTGTCGGGGAGGGTGTTTCCGGTAAATGGAAGTTGAGACTTAGAGAGATTCCTGAGAACTGGTTGACTGGAAGGAAAAGGTTAGAATGTACCATGGATACGTGGGGGTCAATAACAGTAGTCGATGATAAAGAAGAGAGTCTTGACACGATTGTCGATTATTCCTGAACCCAGGCATTTCATAGGGTGGATGAAATGGAGTATCGGTGAAATAGACTATCGGTATGATCATTAGCTGTTAGCATGATTGATATGGATATGATATTTTTCTGAGCAAGTACCATCTTTTCATTGTTGTAGATAAGAACGAACGAAGTGAGTTTCCTTCGTTTGTCACGTAGGAAGAGGAAAACCTGCGAATCATGTGAATTATGAGAAAATATGTGCTCAATTCATTAAGGTCTATGTTTGGATATCAAATCCTTGTCACAATGCCAAATTCTTCAACTTACAATACCTCTAAATAAATATTCTGACATGTGATTCAATTCAACAAAAATGAGGCAAATCACAAACAAGAGAAGAAACAATTCTATCCATCATATTCAATATTGCGTCAATCTAAAGAAAGTATCAACTTTGTATCATATTTAGGGCCCTATTTAATGCCCTATTTCACCCCCTGTTCCATCTTGTTGTAGAGGAATCAATGCTGGAGAGAAATGGAGCTGCGCCACCATCGTCATGTGGCGCAGTTTTAACCTGCACCCCCCCACTGTAATTACTGAAATGCATTTATCAGAACCTCTGTTTTCTTGTTTCTATCATCAAAACATATGTTTCAGTGGATATTTGGCAAGACTTTGACGCCACAGGAACAGCTAAGGAAAAACCAGCGTCAGTTGGAACGCACCCAGAGAGAACTGGACAGAGAAAAAACGAAATTACAGCAACAAGAGAAAAAGCTAGTTGCAGATATCAAGAAATCAGCAAAGCAGGGCCAAAATGGTCCTTTGAAGGTCCAGGCTCGGGACTTGGTGAGGACCAGAAAACAGATTGTGAAATTTGAAAAGATGAAATCCCAAATGCAGGCAATTTCCTTAAGATTGGCTACAATTAGATCGTCGCACCAAATGACAGGTTCAATGGCACAGGCCACAAAGGTACTAAACGGTCTCAATGCAGGATCTCTCAATATTGCACAGCTGGGCAAAATAGCGAACGATTTCCAGCGTTCAATGGATATGATGGACCAAAAGCAGGAGATGGTTGATGACATCATGGATGACTTGATGGATGACGAGTTGGAGGATGAGGATGAGGATGAGATCGATGAGATTGTTAACCAGGTGCTCGATGAGGTGGGAATCTCTCTCAATAATAAATTGGGAGACGTGAATGTTTCCAGTGGGAGAATTACTGAAAACTCCGGCGAAGAGAAGGCCAGGGTGGCAATTCCTATGGGGGGACATGGAGCAGGAGAAGACGATGACTTGGAGGCCAGATTAAAGACTTTAAAGAAATGAGAAAGAAGCAGGATCCAATTAATTAGCTTAATAAGTACACAATTGGTATAAAGTAGACAAATGCAGACGGAATTAAATATGGTGGTGTTTCTTGACCCTCTTACAACAGCACATTCTAACCACATCGTTTGGCACTATGATAAGGCCGCTGTTGTAAGTTAGGTCGAATTTAATTTCGCCGGCTCCCTTGAAGATGGCGTGATCGTGGGGCTCACTAGTGTCGGAGTGGTGGGTATCCACTGTATCTATACTGTCTTGTAAATCACATTGATCCATATCATCTGCAACCTTGTCTTCCTCTTGTATTTCCGGGGGGTGAATCCACGCGTCATCCTCTAAGAGGAATGTTCCCGGTTCATCGTCTTCCTTGACACACATATCCCACGATTGGAACTCGGGGTCCTCAAAAAGCTCAACCATGGCCCATCTAGTTTGAGGCTTTGGATCGCATAATCTCCATGCGATCCTTGCAACATTGGCGTCGGGGAATTTCTTGGCAAATTTATACTCTGCACCTGGACCCTTGGGTTTAAACGAGGAACTCATGTTGGATGACTTTGGCATTGAGGAGTAGATAGAGCTAGATGAGATTCCCATACTGATCAACGAAGTTGACGAGCTCTTGGCGCTGCTGCTTGTGACATTGATTCCGTTTGAGGTTGTAATCACGTTGGAATTGGATTCTTCGCTTGAGGAGGTTTGAGAGCATGTTGCCAAGTCTGCAGCATCGTGACAATTGATGTGATTAGGCCAGACCTTTGATCTGAAATATGGGTTCTTTGAACAGTACATTTCGTAGCTTGACTCATAATCTCTAAATTTGGTGTCCTTCTTCCATGACTCGTCAAATGGGGTGCTCTGGTTGAAGATCACAAAGAGCATTATCCCCAAGGCCCAGTAATCCATTAAAAATGGGTTATAACCCACCCTCTTGGCCCTATCTTGACCATGATAAATCTGGATCTCCGGGGGCTGATAAGGTGGGGACCCCACCAATTGGGTGGAAAACGCTATCTGGGAGTGGAAGTTGCCCGGTTCCACATGCCCATAATCTGAGACCCCAAAATCGGTCAACTTGACCATCCCGTTGGCGTCGATAAGAACATTCTCGGGTTTGAGATCCCTGTGAACAATGTCGTGGTCATGCATGAATTTCAACCCAAAACACACCTGTTTGAACAAGCAAAGCTTTTCACCCGTGGAGGTCAGCGACACCCAGTTGGGTTTTTCGATCAGGGAGAAGAAATCCGCCTTGCACATGTCCAAGACCAACCCCCATCCGGCTGATATGTTCTGCTGATGGGAAATCCTCACCAATGCGTCCACATTGACAATGTGAAACCCCACGGATAGAGATTTATGAAGAATGTACTCTTTGGCCGCTCTACTGTAGAAGTCTCCTGCTAATTCATTTTTGAACAAGACCAATTTCTTCAATGCATAAATCGTGCCCTTCTTCCCCATATCGTCTGTCACATTCTTTTGGATCTTCTTGATACTGGCACTGGCACCAGATGCAATAGACTTATCGTTAACAAACGTATAATCGTCTGTCATCAAGGAATGCTCCACCTTAAACTCCTCAGGTAAATGATCATTGGGGTCATGGATTGGTTTTGGTAATTCTCTCCCCACATCATCCACAGGATCCATCATTCGTCTCCCAGTGCCGTTCACCTGCGAAGCAGCCGCAAATGTGTTCATTCCGTAGGGATTGTATGTCATCTTTTTTGGTTTGTTCCCAGCGTTTGCAACCGAGGGTAAACCCGTGGTTTCTGTGGGTAAATTCGTGATAGACCTTGAAGGTGTTCTATCAACAGCTACTGGTCCCAATGATGGTGAATTCGGCACCTTGGTCCTGGCTTGGGGTGAAGGAATCGGTATTGCTTGCTTACTTTTGGCAGTTTCTTGGTGATTTATGTGAACGTGAGTCTTCAATTTGTTCATGAAAGTTTTGGTACGAGAGTGTTGAGAATTAGTGGAGTCCATCGAGGTCTCCGTCCCATTACCTCTCTTCAACTTGCTCAGAACACCCATCTAGTTTAAAGAAAATGGTGTCATCACATAGAATGTCTCCCCCCACGGTGGTGGAAAAGCGTGTGCCAGTGCTCATGTGCTCAGCTACGATTAGGTGGGGTTAGCGAAATAAACCCAAATTGAAGTTAAAAAAGAACCTAAGTATGGGTGGGATGAAATTTAGCGCCTCCCTGGGCGTAGCATCTCAAAAGAACATTTCAATTGGGGATCCACGTTCATCACAGCACCCCAGTTGCCAAACTCACCACAATAGTTGGGAGCACTGAAGACCGTGACCAACCTTCTTTTGCCATAAAACTCGTATCCGTCCTCAACCACCATGTGTCCCCTGACAAGAAGATCAAATTTGTTCGCATGAAGGAACTTTTTGAGGGCCTTTTCTGTGAACTGATAAGAAACCCCTCTGTCATTGGGTAACCAATCAGGTCCATAGTTAACGGTCCTGCTACCTCGAACAACCTTCTCCTTTGCCGAATCCTGGCCCTTCTTGGAAACATCCTTCTCATAGGGGTCCGACCAAAGAAGATCTGCAAGAAGGCCCTCATCAGGAATGTCCGTGGGCCTCATCATCTTTCTGATGGGGTCCAAGTTGGTCAAGCCGGGCGAAATCCCGCCATGAACACAAAAAATCTTGTTAGCAATGGTAGCTGCAACAGGCAAAGTGTTGAAAACATCCACAATTAGTTTCCACGTCTTAACAGTTGATCGTCTCTTACATTCATCATAAAACCCGTACATCTTAGTAATCGAGGCACTCTCGTGATTTCCTCTCAACAGAAAGAAGTTCTCAGGAAACCTGATCTTCAAACATAACAGAAGAACAATCGTTTCCAACGATTGTCTGCCTCTATCCACGTAATCCCCAAGAAAGAGATAGTTGGAACTTGGAGGAAATCCGCACAATTTGAAGACCCTCAGCAAATCACTGAACTGGCCATGGATATCTCCAACAACCTTAACAGGAGCAGCTAGCTCCAAAAGCATCGGCTGGGAGATGAGAATCTGTCTTGCCTTGGCACAGATGAATTTCAACTCGTCACTGGTCACGTGGAAGTTCTTTGGAGATTTCTTCGCCAAACCATAATCAACCAACCTCTCAATAATCTCATCAATGTCTACATGGGATTTTTTATTGAAATTCGAAGATGATGCCTTCGTACTCACCTTATTTGATGAAATCAAAGGCGTGGAATGTGGAGAAGGTAACTCCAGCTTGAACTGAAGATCTCGTGATTCCCCTTGTGAATCATTCGTCTCCGCCTCCGGTCCCAAATTGGGCGACCCGTCCGCTGAGGAACATTCCGTCGATATCTCCCTGATTGGGTATAAATCCTTCGACGAGGATAAAACCGGGGTGAAATTCGTTGCAAACGAAGACAGTGAGTTGGGTGTAAAGCAAAAATCCGAGTTTGAAGACGGAGTCGACGAGGGCGATAGAGAAGACACCTTCGATATCTTCAAGTCTCGCGCAAATGATGCCGCAATTTCCAAATCGTACCCTCCATCGATCCCATCGATGGTATTATCATTAATATCTTTATTATCCTTATCATCATAAACCCTTGGTGTGCTCCTTTGGGTATCACGTATGGCCAACGCATTGGTGGAGCCCTTAATACGTCGGCCTGGCTGCGACGGCAAGGGATCCGGATCCTCGGAGACGACGTTCACGCCCGTGACCCCTAAGGTGGCCACGTTGTTGTTGGAGTTGGTGTTCGATATGTTGTCTCGGCTGGGGGAATTGCCCATATCCTTAACAATCGGGATGAAGGAAAGTACCTGAAAAATTTGTTGAACTCCACGTACGAAGGAAGTCCAATGATTATTCAGCCAGAGATGGATGTGCTCAGCCGCTCAGCATTATTATCCGCGATATTCCCGGCCATTAACGTGATTGTATCAATGGATGTTGCAATAGAAGCAAAAACCGAGTAAATAATAGTGGCACGGTCTAGTCTGCCCTGGTTGAACTAAGAGGACACCTAGGAAAGAAAGCATGGGGAACATCGTTCTCTTTGTCACGTGGTCAAAATATTCTCGTTTAAACTGGGTGTGCTGCTGCTTAAAATGGAGGTCAAGTCATGCTATTATGGTCAACTTTCTATTAATTGAATAATACAGTTGTTCCATACATGTATTATTCACCTACCTCATACTCCTAACTTTTTTAGGTAAAATGGTTTAAAAAACTCGACGGGGGCGGAGGGTGGTATTTCATCAAGCACAGTTACCTGCAAACAAAAACTCCACTATTAGTTTTAGCAATCAAAAGATGTTAAGGAAAATTGAATGGTGAATTTGAGGGCATTTAAAGTAAAATTAGCGGTTCTTCACCAGCAAGTCAAACTTGGTACAATATCAAACCACTCAAACATGCAACAGAGCCAAATCCTGTAAGAAAATTAGAATATATCCGTTGGTGTACAATTATTGAGGGTAAGGAAGGGCCGATTAACTCCATAATGGAAAGCAATAAATCTCATAAAAAAAGGCAGAGATGAGAGCAGGAAAATAATATTATATGTGGGCTATAACTTTTCAAATGGTATGCGTGTTTTTAAAAAAAACTTGAGTCGATAAACCCCTATCAAGCTTTTCTTTGATTGATGAAGAAACAGTAACAAAAAAAAACCATCGCTGAGCATTCAAAACATCTTTGCAAAAATTAAAAAGTTAGCACCGACTGGTTTCGATCCAGTGACATCAGGGTTATGAGCCCTGCGCGCTTCCACTGCGCCACGGTGCTTTCGATGAAAGAAATTAGTTATGTAACAATAAGACAAGTACTTCAAGAAATATCAATTTCAGATCAGACCTCTAATAAATAAGATAGATCCACCTTTTTCAGTAAGGTCTTTTTTTGTTTAAAAAATTCACCTAAATAACGAGATTAAGAATTTTGGCATAATTCATCCATCAATGATTATAGAAATCAAACCCCATTTGACAAGGAAGATAAAGAATTCATAGAGTCATATAAAATAGGGAATAATTGCCATAATTCGTTAATATGGGGCAATATTTTAAAAAGATTGTAAGGTCAGTAGTGGAATTGTAATTCAGTCTCCAATTCTATTAACTATGGAAATCAGTTTTATAATAAGAATGGTTACGGTGCAAAAGAGAGTTCATATTGAACACAATTTCTTACAATATAGGAAAGTCTTTTTAAAAATATTCATCTAGTATGAATCAACCCATGATTTCAAACCGTTCTATTACACATTAAAATCCATTTAAATTCAATTGCAATTAAACCCTTTCTTTTATCTCTATTCTGTTTAAAACAAATTATAACAATTAATAGAACTTTTAATCTGTTGGTGGAGCTAGGCTACTTACCAATGGATTTAAATAACCTGGAGCATAGATTTTATTCACCTAAATCCTGTCCTCAAATTTGCACTAAATAACAGTAATTCACGATCTTGTATTATTTTCCTCGAATTGAGAGACGTATCTTGAATACAAATGGTTACCATTATTGTTTTTGTCTGCATAATCCCCTTTTTTTGGTGTCAAGTAGAGTCACATTATTTTAAGAAATTGATTTTCCTTGATTTGTTATTAGTACAAGCTTCGCCTCTTAGTTCTTATTCAACATATTATCAGCTCTATATCTACGACAAATGGCTCTGATATTATTGCACATAACTGGAAACAATCAAATAACTCTGATATTATTGCTCATAACTGGAAACAATCAAATAGCTTTGATATTATTGCACATAGCTGGAAACAATCAAATAGCTCTGATACTATTGCACACAACGAAAATAAACAAATAGCTCTGATGCTGGTGCACATTACTGGAAAAGGATCGCTCTTTTTATACTGATAAACCATTACTAAACCCTTTCGCAAGACCCTCCTATCCAAATCTGAGAAAATTCCCATTCTGATCAACTGAGCAAATTAACATTTCAACAAATGGAGCGATGAAACCACTTCACACATATCAATGAATTTTCTTGTCAATAGAATAAAAAACCATGAACCCCATGCCAAAACGGAATAAAAAATACAATCCTTGAAGTCTCAAGAGAAGGCAACACAATATTGATTAAAGCTTACCATATGAACGCCGCTCAAGACACATCAAATTCTGATCTCAATTCATTCTCATCGAAATATAGCCGAGAACCTAATAATTGTAACTTTTTTCACACTCATAACGTCCGACTTCTATGGCGTCGGGTCCAACATATTGTAAAAACCTCGTAAAAACCTCGTAAAATGTTTGTAAAAACGTCTATAATGCCCCCCCCCCCCAAATTCCATCCCAACATCCTTACCGGCCAAAAAAAAAGTACCGCCTTTTCAACTCATTCCTATTGGGCGCCAGTAACCAGGGTAGCATAAAATATTTACTCAATGAGCAAATATTGATTTAACCGGTATGATACAACGGATTACTTTATGGCTTAGGATTGCCCTATATGATCAAAGTTAAACAATTAACCCTTTACTCCTCTTATATTATAAATCTGACCAAGGCTATCAAGATGCCACTGTTTAACCCATTCGGTGCCTCTGCTCCCCGCACTTCTTCAGGGTGCGACCCTGAGCAATATTTTGCTCCAATGATGAGGTGAGCAAAAAAGACTTCCGGATTGGGAACTTATATGCTCAATTTTCATCATTAGTAATAATATAAATGGTGGAAAGTTTCCTCACATTAGAAGGTGAACGCTGTGGGTAGACAAGTAAATGTCGACAGCAAATTTTCAAATTAAGCACGGAGATACTACGGATACTGAGGTGTGGTCAGGCAAGGATATCTTCCGTGAGGGTGTGTGGTGTATAAAAGATGCAGATACAGATCTTTATACCAATTTAACAGATGCATCACAAAGTACCCATCCATGGGCATACAACACTGTGTATGCCAAGGATCTTGTTTATTTCATGGTGGTGATCATAGCTCTATTTGTCATCAAAAGAATAATGTTCCATTTGGCTGATACATCATCCAGAAAATCAAAGGACAAGTCAAACACGTTCAAAAGGTTACTTTATAAATATTCTGCAATGGCCAGATACGTGTCCTACAGAAGATTTCCCAAGTTTGTTTGCGAGTTTTTCCAATTGCCAAACACATTTGGGAACTTCATAGTTATAACTGTGGGTGTCTTGTACATACTATGTTATACATTCATCCCTAAGCCATGGTACAGAGCTTGTGCTGGATTCGGCTCACCACCTTTGGCTACACGTACAGGATTACAATCCACGGCGTTGGTTCCGTTCATCATTATTCTCTCAGGAAAATCAAACATCATTTCTCAATTGACGGGTATTTCGTACGAAAAGCTCAATGTTTACCATAGATGGGTGTCTGTTATGTGTTGCTTTTTGGGGTGGATTCACGCAATCGCATTTTATTATCAGGCAGTCTATGAAGGTGGGTATGCAAGATTGAAATACTCCCAAGCAACTGATGCCTTCTTTAGAAATGGGATCCCTCCCTTGCTCTTCTTGACGATTCTCACATTATTTTCTCACTCATACATCAGAGCCATGTGGTATGAGCTTTGGCTTCATGTCCACTGGATCTGTGCGATCGGCTTCTACATTTCTTTGTTCATCCATACAGGAAATCTTTTGGAGTCGTGGAAGTATCTTGCGGCGGCAATTGTGTTTTGGTTTGCTCAGATGCTCTGGAGAGGACTTTCTAAGAATTTCTTGAGACCAAATAGAGGGTTCATGAGATCAAACCCATGTACTATGAGAAGACTCGCTTCCACCGAGAAGGACCATTATTTTGAAATCAATGTGACCAATTCCAACGATTTCAGCTGGAGTCCTGGTCAACACGTGTACTTGCGTATTCCTGGGTTGCGGTTCTTGGAGAACCATCCGTTCTCAATCATGTCGTACTGCGAACCAATGGAGAACAGTTCAATGAAGTTCATAGTCAAAACCGGTGGTTGGAAGGGTATGACCTCGTTAATTTACAATCAATTACCAGACCAGGGCTTTAAGGAGACGACTGTGTTTGTGGATGGTCCATACGGTGGATCCGAGAGACAAATCAACTCTTTCAACAACATTTATCTTATTGCCTCCGGTACTGGTATCACAGCAGTCCTTCCTTTCTTACTGGAGTTTGTTGACAAGTTCCAGGAGAAAAAGTCCATTCTTGAAAATGTAAGACTTGATTGGATCATTAGAGACGGTGAAAACTTGGAATGGATTAAGCCCGAGCTGCAGAAGGTCTTACAATATTCGAAAGAATTATTGACCCAAGAGATAATCAAGATCAATGTTTACATTAGTGATGAGCTAGGTGCCACAACTTCTGGAATTGATCAACTTTTCACCTCATCAGACCCTTTCACAGACTCGGCCGAGAAAATATCAGAAAATGAATCCTCAAGACAGCTTGTGAACATCATTACTGGGAAACCTGACTTGCGTGATATTGTTGAAGGGGAGATTGTTAATACATTAAGCGAGAAGAACATGTTTGTTGTTTCTGGTTCTTATTCCTTGAGGGTCCAATTAGGAGCTTCAATTGCAAACTTGCAAAAGGTTGTGCTTAGATCTCCTATGGTCGACGAGGTGTACATGCACTCAGAGACTTTTGGATGGTGATGCCCTTGTAAAAGCTTTTATATAAAATGTTTGTTAATATATACTATGAAAATATTCCAAAGCTAAAATCGATTTTTGTTTGGCAACCTCCCAATGGCTGTTTTACGACATGCTTTCAAATCATTTAAGCCCCCACTTGCAGCCGTTTCGGCTGAATATCAAATCAATCGGTTTACCTGTAGAGCCTAACATGGTCATAGGAGCGTCTCCCATTCCCCTTCTGCTTTTTCTTGTGGCTGGCTTAGCCACAATTATGTCCTAACTATCATTCTGTTTATTCACACGACACCTTTTGATAAGGGAGCTCTGATCGCTATCCTGGGTCTTTCGGGTATATGTAAGGCTATGCTAAGCCATGCTAAGCCAGGATATCCGAAGTCTTTCAGCGATAAACCATTCTTTCGGGGGTCACTAAACAGCACCAGGGTCTACTAATAAATCAAGGTCATCATCAAATATCTTTGCCGTACCAAGAGCCTCAATGACCTACTCTTGTCACATCAATCTGTTCGGAGTTATGCCAAGGTGCGCCAAGCCCTGTTTTGTTATCTTCTCGAGCTGCATCTTGAGTTCTTAGCTTTTTACCCAAAGAGGAAATAACCAAAATAGTGGCGTTTACATATGCAAACTATATAAGAAGCGTAAAAGTCCATGCAAAGAAAACGGAAATGGTTTATTTGAACAAACAAATGTCAAAGCTTGACGTCAGAGACAGTTCAGATTGGACAGGAAAGGATGTTTTCCGTGAAGGTGTGTGGTGTATCAAGGATGAAGATACAGATCTTTATGATAGTTTGGTAGATGAATCGCAAGCAGCTCATCCATGGGCATACAATACAGTTTATGGGGAATATATTATTTATTTTATTGCTGCTGTTGTGGGTCTATTTGTAATCAAGAGGATTGTGGTTAACTTGGTTGACAATTCCTCCAAAAAGTCAAAGGGTAAATCAGATTCTTTTAAGAAATTAGTCTGCAAATGCTCCGCCATTGTAGATACGTGTCTTATAAAAGATTCCCAAAGATTATTTGTGAGTTGTTCCAATTGCCAAACACATTTGGGAATTTCCTTATCATCATGGCGGGTGTGCCCTACACCCCATGCATTACTTTCATTCCCAAGCCGTGGTATAGAGCTTGTGCTGAATTTGGCTCACCTCCATTGGCAATTCGTGCTGGCATGGAATCCACTGCGCTATTTCCAATTATTATCATTCTTTCGGGGAAATCAAACATCATTTCTCAATTGACAGGAATATCATACGAAAAGCTCAATGTTTGCTACAGCTGGGTTGCGTTCATGTGTTGTTTCTTGGCCTGGGTTCCTGTGATTCCTTTTTACTACCAAGCAGTCTATGAGGGTGGAAATGCCAAATTGCAGTACATGCAGGATAATTATCTCTTCTTTACTAATGGCCTCCCCCCTCTTATTCTTTTGACCATCTCGACAATCTTTTCACACCCTTACATAAGGGCATTGTGGTATGAACTTTGGGTCACTCTCCACGGGCTTATTGCTATTGCCTTTTATGTTACTTTGTTTTTGCATGCTGGACGTCTCTTAGGAGCATGGAAGTATTTAACTGCTGCAACAGCAATGAGGGTTGCTCAGATGATACGAAGAAATCGTAGAAAGGGTCTTTTTAGAAGGAAAGGGTTCATGAAGTCAAACCCATGCACTATGAGAAGACTTGCATCAGCCGAAAAGGACCACTACTTTGAAATCAGTGTTTGCAATTCTACATCTTTGGAGTGGACTTCTGGCCAACACGAGTACTTGCGAATTCCTGGTTTGAGATTTCTAGAAAACCATCCCTTCTATATATGTCACACTACGAGCCGACAGGGAACAACTCTAAGAAATTTATTGTCAAAACCGGTGGCTGGAAGGGTATTACATCGTTAATTTATAATAGATTACCCGATCAAGGATTTGAAGAGAGCAAAGTGTTTATGGATGGTCCATACGGTGGGTCGGAAAGACAGATCGTTTCTTTTAACAACATTTATCTTATGCCTCCGGTACTGGTATCACAGCAGTACTGCCTTTTTTACTGGAGTTTGTTGCTAAGGCCCAAAATGAGGAATCTATTCTTGAAAATATAAGACTTGACTGGACTGTTAGGGATGGAGAAAACCTCGAGTGGATTAAGCCTGAAGTGCAGAAAGTCCTGCAAAGTTCCAAAGAATTGCTAGCACAGGGCATGATCAAGATTAACATCTATGTTAAGAATGAGCTAGCGGTTACAAATGCGGGTACTATTGATGATTTTTTCTCACTGTCAGACCCTTCCACGGAATCGGCCGAGAAAGCTACAGTCAAGGAATCTTCCACTCAACTTGTAAACATAGTTAATGGGAGGCCCAACATAGGTGATTTAATTGAAGGTGAAATTGCTAACACATTAGGTGCAACAAACATGTTCGTTATTTCGGGCTCCTATTCTATGAGGGTCCAGTTGAGTAACTCAATTGCTAATTTACAAAAACTGGTGCTTGCCTCATCAACCGTCATGAGATTTACATGCACACTGAAACTTTTGAGTAGTAGTTTTACACCAATGGCAATTGTACCCACAATGGTTTCTGTCCATGATGCAGATGGATGCTTTTTTTAATTAACCTTAACAGGTGTTTTTATTCTAAAGTGATGCTATATCATCCAACGAGAGATTGCTCTCAGACAACCTAAGCCATACTAAGCCATAAACTAAGCCACGCTAAGCCATCAATTTAGACCATACTAAGCCGTGCTAAGCATCCCATTTAGGCCAGTCTAGACCCTCTTCAGCCGTTCTACCTCTACTAAGCCCCTGGCTCCAGACCGCTCGAGACTGCTCTGGACCACATCAAGCCTTGCATATTAGTGTCAAGATGCACCAAGCCTTGTTGTTTGATGAGCACACGTGTGCCTTAATCGGCTCACTTTGTAACCGAAATAGGAAGAAGCAAAAAAAAGGTCCTGACATCTAAACGCTATATAATTGGCCAAATGCCTCTCGGGTAAAACTGCGAGGAGGACTATTAATTTGAACAAGTAAATGCGAGAACAAAAACGTGAAGAAGAGACAAAATCAAAAGGTGAGGTTGACGGGTCGGACCCATTACCTGAAATCGACAACCCTTCGGCTTGGTCGGGAAAGGATATCTTTCGTGAGGATGTGTGGTGTATAAAGGATGCAGATACAGATCTTTATGCCAGTTTAGCTGATGCATCACAAAGTGCCCATCCCTGGGCATCCAGTACCGTGTACGCTGAAAACATCATTTATTTCATTGTGGTGATTATAGCCATATTTGTGATAAAAAGGATTACGTTTCACCTCGTTGATAGATCTTCTAAGAAGCCAAAAAATGGATCAAGCACTTTTAAGAAGTTGCTTTACAAAAATTCAGCTGTTGCCAGGTATGTGTCATACAGAAGGTTTCCAAAGTTTGTCTGTGAGTTATTCCAATTGCCAAATTCATTTGGAAACTTTGTTATTATAACGGCAGGTGTCGCTTACATCCTATGTTACACTTTCATTCCCAAACCATGGTACAGAGCTTGCGCTGGGTTTGGTTCCCCGCCCTTGTCAATTCGTGCTGGTCTTGAAGCCACAGCATTGGTTCCTTTCATCATTGTCCTTTCAGGAAAATCAAACCTCATTTCTCAGTTGACAGGCATATCATATGAAAAGCTCAATGTTTATCATAGATGGGCCTCTTTTATGTGTTGTCTTTTGGCCTGGGTTCACGTGATTCCTTTTTACTACCAAGCAGTCTATGAGGGTGGAAATGCCAAATTGCAGTACTTGCAGGACCATTATTCCTTCTTTAGTAGTGGGCTTCCACCGATTATTTTCTTGACCATCTTAACAGTCTTTTCGCATTCATATGTGAGAGCTTTGTGGTACGAACTTTGGCTGAATACTCATTGGATTTGTGCAATTGGGTTCTATATTTCTTTGTTCAGTCACACTGGAAGTCTTTTAGGATCATGGAAATATTTGGTTGCAGCAATAGTGTTTTGGACAACACAGATGCTGTGGAGAGGGTTCAACAAGAATTTCTTGAGACCAAATGGAGGGTTCATGAAGTCAAACCCATGCACGATGAGAAGACTCGCATCCACAGAAAGGGACCATTATTTTGAAATCAATGTGACCAATTCCAACAACTTCAGTTGGAGTCCTGGCCAACATGTGTACTTGCGCATTCCTGGGTTGCGGTTCTTGGAGAACCATCCGTTCTCAATCATGTCGTACTGCGAACCAATGGAGAACAGTTCAATGAAATTCATCCTCAAAACCGGTGGCTGGAAGGGTATGACATCGCTAATTTATAACAGATTACCTGATCAGGGCTTTGAGGAGACGACCGTGTTTGTGGATGGCCCATATGGTGGATCCGAGAGACAAATCGACTCTTTCAACAACATTTATCTTATTGCCTCCGGTACTGGTATCACGGCAATAATGCCATTTTTGATGGAGTTTGCTGACAAGACCAAAAGGGAAGGATCTATTCTTGAAAATGCAAGACTTGATTGGATCATTAGAGATGGTGAAAATCTTGAATGGATTGAGCCCGAATTGCAAAAGGTCTTGCAAAGTTGTGAAGATCTAATAGCCCAAGGCATGATCAAAATCAACATATATGTTAAGAATGAGCTTGCGGTGACAAATTCGGCAGATCTAGATCACTTCAATTTACCTTCCAACCCATTCACGGATTTTGCAGAGAAGACTGCAGCCAAGGAGAAATCATGTCAACAGATAAACATAGTCAATGAACAACCACAGCTAACTGAGATGATTGAAGAGGACATTTCTGCCACTTTGGGAGAGAAAAACATCTTTGCTGTTTCCGGTTCTTATTCCCTGAGAGCCAAGTTGGGTAACTCAATCGCCAATTTACAAACGGTTGTACTCACCTCATCAAGTGTCAATGAGGTCTATTTGCATTCAGAGGCCTTTGGATGGTAAGCTTTGTTTTTTATATCCACTTTTTCATTTTTTATGGCGAATATATTCTATCTTTTTTTGGGTATATTATCCTGCACATGTGATGTTTATCGACTGAGCATATGAGCATACTCTTCAAACAGGTATAATCCATATTTGCCCCGGTTTGGACACCAAATTGATCGTTTACAAACCCATTATGGTAATTACTCACCAAGGGCCCATATTTTTGCCCAACATATTCAGAATAACTTACGATCATGATTTGATCCGGAGATCAAAAAAATTATCTCCGGCTCTCAACAGATTTCTTCCCGTAAATACGGTCTTTGCCACCTTCCGAAGGGTCTTTTATGTTTATTAAATATACACTGAGAAGACAACTTCGATTTCCAACAAATATGTCAGTTTCTAGAGAATTAACCACGTCATCTGCTGTGCCTACATCTCCAACAGCCTCTGAGACGTCATCAACACCAACAGTTGAAGAAGACGCATCTACCTACAGAAAGCCTACTGCTCCAAGTGGGGTGCCGATCTCAAAGGTGTTTGGAATGCTGTCTAGTGCATTTCCCCTGAATACAGGGACCAGTTTCAGCCACTGGATGAACAGGAAAGATTTGTTGGGTATCCAACAGGAGTTGGTGGAGTCAGTTTTGAAGGATGACGAAGGCTTGCCTTTTGAAATCAAGAGGTTTGTTTCCAAGAATGACGATAACGTGTTTAAGGAGATCAACGAGTTAGTCATACCGGCAAGAGATTCCAAGAAGGATACAAAACATGTGGTGTTTGTTCATGGTTACGGTGCTGGTTTAGGGTTCTTTATTAAGAACCTGGCGGTTCTTTCTAAGATGCACAGTGATTGGACTGTTCATGCCATTGATTTGCCAGGTTATGGATGTTCACAAAGACCGGAGTTTCCTCACAATATTCCTTATGAAGATTACGAATTGGTGGAGAGGTTGTATACGACGCCGTTGAGGGAATGGTTTGTTGAAAGAGGTTTGAACGATACCAACACTCTTGTTGTTGCCCACAGTATGGGTGCCTACTTGATGGCCACTCTGGGGATCAATGAGGTTAATCATAAGAATCACCTACAAGATTTGAAGGACAAGGTACCACCTTCCAGATTTGCCAATCTGCTGAAAAGGTCGAAAAAGCAAGATGATGCCGCGTTTGAAAATGAACAAGTCACGAGAAAGTTTTGGTCCACGTTGGTTTTGGTCTCTCCTGGAGGGGTTTATAGTGAAAGAGAGAGAAACGTCCCCAGCTGGTTTGTTTCTTTGTGGAACAAGAATGTGTCTCCCTTTGTCGCTGTTCGTTATGCTGGTTTTTTTGGATCCAAGATCACCAGTGGTTGGACCTCCAGAAGGTTTGGTCTGGATTTATTGACTCCAACTGAGCAGGAGATCATGCACAGATATTCCTACGCTATCTTCAACGCAAAGGGTAGTGGGGAATATATGTTGAATTATCTTCTAGCTCCGGGGGCTTTTCCTAGACATCCTCTAGTGGAGAGAATCGAACCTCTCTCCAAAGTGACCAAGAGAACACTGTGGTTGTATGGAGAGAATGATTGGATGGAACCAAAAGGTGGGGTTTTAAGCGCCCAAAAGTTGGCAAACGAGGGATGTGACTCGGAAGTGAACATCATTAGAAACGCCGGCCACCACATTTATCTCGACAACTTCGATTCCTTCAATAATGCCATTTCTAGAGAGATGAAGAGAATAGAAAAATGATCAATTCCAATTTGGTTAAACATAGCGATAATAGTTAATAATAGTTGATAATAAAATAATACATGGGTTAATTAGAACTCTCTAATATTGTAAAATACGTGCAGGCAATCATCAAATACCGTTCCTGAGCAGATGAGCATTGCATTCTGCACAACCACCCTGCACACTCCCGCGCCCCCAGTGCATTCATCCACCTGAAAAAAATTTCCCCCGAATGGATCAAGCAGAAGCACCAAAAGCTCCTGAGATTCAATGTCTACGTTCTACGAGAGGAATAAGGTAGCTGTCATTGCCACCACAGCTGTGGCAGTGGCTTCTATTGCTGCTACAGCATACTATTTAACCTCACAACAGGAACCTTCCGCCACATTGAAGGAGGAAACTCCAGCGGAAGGAAAGAAGAAGAAGAAGAGTAAGAAGAAGAAGACTAAGGCTTCTGGTGAAGCATCAGCTAGTGGTGAAGTCAAGGATACTGCCTCTGCTGCCACAATTGCTGCTTTGAATGAAATCAACCAAGAAGCAGTGGACGGTGCTTCTGCGGAACAAAAGGAGCAATGGGCCTTGGAACTGAAGGAACAAGGCAATGTTCACTTCAAGGCAAATGATTATGAAAAGGCCATTGAATACTACACCAAGGCGCTTATGTGCAAGGAGGATCCAATCTTTTACGGTAACAGATCCGCATGTTATAACGCATTAGGTGATTACGAAAAGACTATTGAAGATACCACCAAGGCGTTGAAATTCAACCCACAATACATTAAATGTTTGTTCAGAAGAGCCACAGCTTATGAAGAAATTGAAAGATACGAAGACGCCCTTTTTGATATCACCGCGATGACCATTTACGGTGGTATGGCCGATAACTCAAATGAAAAGATGATGGAAAGAGTGCTGAGAAAGTTGTCGGTTAAGTTGGACGAAGAGATCTACTCCAAGTTACCAAAGGAATTGCCATCTGCCTCCTCAATGTCCTCATTTTTCGGCGCCTTCGTTAAGGAGGATATCGACAGATCATTGGAATTGTACCCTGAAGGTACCGCTGGTAGATTCATTGTTGAAGCTTTGAATGAATTGGACAAGGATACCCAAGAAGGTTACGAAAACGCAAACACTTTGTTGAACCAAGCTGTTGCCAAGTTGGATGTTTCTACCGAAGGCATCGATCCAAAGTTGGTTGCCATTGGTTATGAATACGCTGGTTCTCTGGGCTTCTTGAAGACTGACACGGAATTGGCCAAGAAGTACTTGGAAAAGGCAATTGAAATCTTCCCAAGACCAAGACAACACGTTGTCTTGGGTCTTATTGGTGCTGATTTGGGCGACTTCAACATCGCCAACACCGAATTCCAAAAGGCGATTGAAATGAACCCTGAGGATCCAAACATCTACTATCACTTTGGTCAAATCCATTACTTGATGGGTGCCTTGCCAGAAGCTCAAACATACTTTGAAAAGGCCAAGGAATTGAACCCATTGAACGTCTATGCTCACATCCAATTGGCTTGTATTGTTTACAGACAAGGTGACTTTGCCAAGTGTGAAGAAATGTTCAGATCTGCTAAGTCAGAATTCCCAACTTCCCCAGAAGTTCCAAACTACTATGGTGAAATCTTGTTCGATAGAAAGGACACTGTTGGTGCCATCAAACAATTCGACATTGCTGCCATCTTACAAGAAAAGTTGCCAACATTCAACGTCGGTGCCTTGCCATTGATCAACAAGTCCGTCATCTACCAAATGCAACAAAACGTTGACAAGACCATTGAGATCTTGTCCAAGGCTGCAGAATTGGATCCAAAGTCCGAGGTGGCTAGAATGAGTTTGGGCCAAATGTACTTATCTAAGGGTGATGTTGATGGTGCTATTGAAAAGTTTGAAGAAGCATGTAAGTTGTCCAGATCCGGTGAAGATAGAAAGCAGGCCATCTCTCTTTTGGAGGCCTCTAAGATGCAATTGAGAGTCAGAAATGATCCTGAATTGAACAGAAAGGTTCAAGAGATGATGTTGGCTGCCGGGATGGTTCCACCACAGTGAATGGATTGGTGAATGAAATGCAATGATCTTATTATTTTCCTTTTATGTACATATAATATTTAGTTTGATTATTGGCTAGCTGCTTCTTGTCAAGATTGAACGCTCAGCACAACAGAGAATTAATTATACAAATAGCATCGTAGAATTGTCTTCCCATTGGATTAAACTCAATCATCTCAGTTCCATTAAAACTGTCTACATAAAATTATTATAGAATCACAATTTTGTTCACGATTGTCTAATTCTCACCATTCAGTTATTTCTTACCAATTGTAAGAGCCAATAGGATCACCAATAAATCCAATGTTATCATAAAATCAACACGGGATAAACACAAACAGATATACCAATCCCCGTGAATATACACCCTGTTATTCAACTTTCAAACAGGATATTTCCTAACCACAACTTCCACCTTAATTCTTTCCTCTATAATTGATCATTTACCATTTATAGTCAATGACACTTAAGTTGCACCATTGACACACCAGTCTTTCGGAATGAGTAACAAAGTTAAAAAGTATATAATAAATAACCACCAGACGTTTATTTGGTGAAGATGTGCTTTAATGGACCCTTGGAATGGTAGAAGTTGGCAGAATAATCCTTCTTCTTGAACTTTTTCGTCTTTGGCTCTGAGACGTAATAATCCCAGTTGTTAGATTCGGCAAACCTGATGGCTTCCTCCTTGTGTGTGAAGTTCATTCTAGTGGCTTGCATGTAATCAGCGGTACCTTGGTAACCCATCATATCGTTCTCCCATCTGTTACCCTTACCCAGGATATCCCATTCCAGCTTCCAGAAGTTCGTGTTTCTAGTACCGTTTTGAGTGGCGTATGGAGCCTCCTTGTAGATCTTGACCAATCTGTTGCCGGATTGAGAGAGCTCGTGTGGAGCACCAGAAATGAGTTGCTTTCCCTGATGGGTTGCGTCGACAATCTTCTTCACTTCAGCAGCCTTTGTGTAAGAAGCCACGGAGGTGAGAGTGGATTGGTATCTGATGGCCTGTCTGTACATCCTGAATGAAGTGATTGGTGGTGAAGTATTGATGAAGTTTTTTTCCCCTCACTTTGGTAGGTGGGGGTCACGTGCCGTTACGTAACCAGAAGCTCAGCAAGAGTTTAAATTGGAAGTCTTTTAAAAAGTTTACAGAAAAGTTATGAGACTAGCACCCAGACAAGGAAAAAAACAATTATGATAGCAAAGACTTGAAGAATCAACCATCTATTTGAAGAAATCGACTTGTAATACTTGGTCAACTCGGTATGGGCACCCATTATATTCAAACCAACATCTTCAATGTTATCGTCAATTCTCTGGATAGTCTCCCCCTGTTCCTGGACCATTGTGGCCAATTGCTGAAAGAGACCCCCCACCTCATTAATTGTGGACTCAATCGCCTGCACTGCATTGCTACGCTCTTCCATATATTGTGCCCTCTGTTCCTCCAGTAGCAAGAGCTGTTGGTCTTGGTTGGGCAAATATAATTCGCCATCTTGAGATTTTGGTCCCTCTTCCAATTGGGAAAGAAATGGGTTGTCGCTAGTCTTGTTCCTCAAGGCATAAGGCACCTGTTGACTGGCCTGTTTACCCTGAACCGTGGCAATCAATTGATCCTGACGCGCTCTTCTAATCATTTCCCCCTTTTGCCTCTCCTCCAGAACACCTTTGAATTTCTCCGATATATTCCTTGTCTTGGTGTTTAGTAAAGTCACCACGTTTTTAGAATACGTGTCCAAGTCGTTACCTTTGTTGACCTTGCTGGATTGTGATAATCCCTTCAATTCCTTCTCTATGCGGAAAATCTCCTGCTTAATCACATAAGTCAACTCCACCACTTCAGTGGGATTATTGTCCCCTAGAACCTCCTTCCTCTTGGCCAGCTGCGCCAATTTGGTGAGTGTACCGGTCACTTTCACAATATCTTTCGCAATGATGCCTGCTTTCTTCGTGAAATCTTGTCCTTTTTGAACAGGAGATTGAAGTTCCACCACCGGCTGAGTGTTTAGCTGCCTGCCAAAATTCCCAACCGCTCTTTGGAACTCTTCTGTACGGTCTTGAAGAGCCATCATCTTGTAGTTAAAGAGAGTGTGTTCAAAAACGAGGTACTTACGTAAGCGAGGCTCATCAATCAATTGTATCTCGTGGATAAATCAATGTGAACCTTTGATTGATCAAAAAGAATCCAAACGATATTCATGATATAAATAATATAAAATAACTCATTAATCATACTAAATAAAAAATAGACTGGTATAATCTGCCCTCAACACTGAATCTGAATTGTAACTTTAATAGATAGAGCCAACCCTCATTGGCATCATTTTATTTAAATCCCTCTCCACAATCCTTACAGTAGAATCTGATTTCATTTGTAGGACCAACTCCAATCGGCGTGGCGCCCAATGAATAGCTACCACAGAAGGGACATTTTCCATCTTCTTCTTCAAGACTCTTTATACTCTTATTTTCAAGGTTATTTGATTTTGATTGATGGTCATCCATCAACTTTCTCAATTCTTCATCCACCTTACCAAGAGTCCTGTCCGCTAGCACACCCGTTTGCATTTTTCGCAATGTATCGTCAGGACCAGATGAAACATCCATTATGATCCCGCTGGTTAGATTGCCAGTGCCCGTACTGGGGGTTATAGCTCCAAGTGTCGATTCATTCCCAAGAGCACTATCACGAGATAAGACTAACCCTAATTTATCCAACATCGAATCATCACCCAAACCAGGCTCCCGGCGATATTCAGTCCCCCAATGGTTCATTGTGTCCAACGTGGAAATGGTGCTAACGTTTGAGTTAGATCTAGATCTGCCACCACTAGTTAGTTCGTCTGTACCCTGCGTAAATCCCCTAGCTCTGGCGGGCCTCAGAATGGATCTGGACCGAGCCATTTTTTTACCTCTATATTCATATGCAAAATCCATTCGAAGGACCTTAATGGTGCCGGTGTTATCTCCAGAAACTATGATGCTATAGTTTCCGTAAGATTCTCCAATGGAGCTGCCACGATCAGGAACAGGGTTTTCCCTCACATAATGGTCCCAAATTGGATCGTCACTCAATTGAAGCAATTTCACCGTAGTTGGAGGGGACCATTGAGCCGCAGTTGCCTTTCCTTGAAAAAGATGCCATGAGGCATACTTATTATTTCTAACCAAAACAGAGCCATCAAAAATGGTCTCGTTATGTTCCATCGAGGCCATTGAGGTATCGCCTGCAGAAGTGTCATTTTTAGAGCTGCTGGAGTGAGACTTGAATATATTAAATCTCAACTTCTTGGGCTTCTTACCTTCGTGATCCTTGTTGGATTTGGTCTTGACCGGGTAAGGTTTGCTTTGAGCCTTTCCAAAACCGGTCTTGAAACTTCCCATCCGTGTTTCCCAAACATAAACCCATCCATCCTCTGACCCTGACAATATTAGAGATTTGTCATCATTGAAATGGGCCCCAATGGAACCTCGCTTATTCTCAGAACCGGAATACCTCACTTCCAGTGTTTTTGTTTTCGAATCAATCAACCTTATACGAGAATCTGTTGTGGCAACCAAGGTCTTGAAACTATCATCGGAGTCCTTGAAAGAATCAATAGAGGTGACTCTTGGTTTACCTTCAAACCTGCCCATTATTTGATATTTGTCTAGGACCTCCAAGGAATTCAAGACATCCAGCTTATAAACCCATCCTTTGTCCCCGCCTATTATTAAAATGGGTCTCCCGGTGTCATTCTTTTCAAAGTTTAAACATGTTATTTGAATCCCTTCTAGAGTCTTCTCGGTGATAGTGTCACATTCTTTCGTAGTCATCAAATTAACCTTACCTCCCCATTGGGTAGTTATGAAGAATCTATCATCACCCAGTACAAATTGGGCATCTGTAGGAGGTGATCCTGTCACTGTGTAGCTGTTCAAACAGGTTTGCCTGTCCAAATGCCAAAGATTTATGCTGAAATCTTCTGAAGTTGACAATAAGAACCCATTGGGAGACCAGTTCAACGTATTAATCCCACTCTCATGATGAAAAACCCTATACGGTGTTTCCTTAAACACTTGGTATGGATTTTGAATACTTCTATCACTACTGGAGAGTACAATTCTCCAAATGGTGATTGTACCATCTGAACCTCCAGTGGCCAGATATTTCCCATCAGGAGACCATTCCATTGTATAGATACCACTGGGTGTGTTCAATGTCTGAGAGAGAAAGAAATGATTGAATTCCGAGGGGAAATGCCCATTATTGAACAGTTGAAGATATTGCATAGCTAAGAAGAAACCAATAAGGTGATGGAAGAGAAATAAATCTTGCAAGAAATGAAATAGGTGAAATGATGTTCATTTCCTAAGTAATGGGGTAAGAGAAGAATAACAGTTCCTACTCGAGGATATTTCTGTTCTTTCCACTGATCCATCATCTTATCATTTATTGACTTCTGAGATAGATGATTTTTCATTCGATTAAGATGATGTGAATGTTTCATATTGTGTTAAAAAAAAGGCATAATTCAGCAGCAGGGAGGATTAAACGACTGGATGATATAGTCCATGGTTCTTCCTGGATCTTTAAAGCTTGATTTTGATTTGATAAAATATGCTCATGTTTTATTGGATTGCGATTAATGTTTAGGAATTTACCGTTTGTTTATTGCAAGACAGTGGTATTTTAAAAAAGTTGGCAGATAAGAAAGACGTCTTTTGTTTTGTGGTGTTTGATGAGAGCCGTGATCAAAGTCAAAGGGGGTATACTTTGGGTTGAAAGATATATATGTTTGTCATTTGTTTCATTATTTTACATAAAAGAGGTAAAACTTCAACTTAAGTGGTTTTGGTGTAACATTAGGCGTGTTCTTGTTATATGTAAATAAAGAAGTTGGTGGTATTAGAGAGTTGGTGGTAATTATAGAGTGATTGGAAAGTAGTTGGTGGTAATTATAGGGTGATTGGAAAGTAGTTGGATAGTGACCTATTAGAGAGTAATCGGTAAACTACTTGTCAGAGTTGTTAGTATTTAATAAGTGATCGCTGTGTATGCAGATCTGGACTTGGCAAATATCACATATAACTTATCAGTGAACTATTAGTTATGAATTGGTATTCTTTGGCTTTTGTGCTGCAAGCAGTGTTTTTTTGCAGCGTAATAATGTGTACTAAGCTGCGCTGCCAATATTACATTATATTTATTTTATGAAGTTTGTTAGATAGCATTTACATGGAGTATTGACTGTTTAGCTGATAATGTGCAATTAGTCGAGTGGTTAATGTGTAATGCTAGGATCTATTTTCCATTAAAATGTCATTAAAACCAGATAAATGCAGAAACCAAAAACCAACATTATACAAAAACCACCTTTTTCATTTCCAGCATCATGTGGAATGTTTTCATTATATTGTAGTATGAGCAATCATGAGCAATCATGAGCAACCATGAGCAATCTAGCTTAATATGATGCTGAATCCACGAAAAAAGATGGTTTACCATCAACACCCTACAATGCAGTACAAAAAATTTCACTACACATAATGCTACCATTTATTTTCCTTTAGTTCAACTACCAACTCTTTTATTTACATTTCATCCTTTTTTTCACAAACTTATAGGAAGATAATTTCACCAAATTTATTCCCCTTTAAAGAAGGGTTTTTTAACTCCATAAAGAGGAAAAAAGCCATCACATAATACTAAAATGATCATACCTTTATGTGCCTATTATGCCATTAAAATATTTGATAAACCATTATTTCCCACCACAAAAGACATTTATTTTAACATCAGAAAAAATTTTCAGTTGTTCTGCCATTTCGATCTAAGCTACCTCAAATATGGCTACATTAATGGGATCCAACTCATGGGCTGAGACATTGCCAACACCGGAAACAGTCACAAACTCCGATGGTACGGTTACTACAACATCATACAGAAGAACCCCGCAGGGTCAACTAATGAAAACTACACAAACTATCAAAAAGGTGACAACCCAAACCTCAGTGGATCCAAACGTGGCCCTCCGTAGAGGGTGGGCCCGTTTTGGTGCAGAAAGAGGCAACATAACCGTGGGTCCAGATATCAAAACAACTCAATTGGACGAAGTGGCCCAACTGGTGTTGGGTACCACCTGGAAGAAGGAAGAAGAGGCTGCCAAGGAGGCCAAGCAAAAGGAGCTCAAGGTTACCTCCACATTCAAGTGTAGAATTTGTGAAGGTGAACATATGACAGTTAAATGTCCATACAAGGGCACATTGGGTGCAGAAAAGAAGAGAAACGAACCACAAGGTGGTGACGCATCTGCTGCAGAAGCTGCAGCTCCTGCCACCGGTGGTAAGTATGTCCCACCAAAGAGAAGAGCAGCTGCTGCCAACGGTGGCGTGGCTCCACCGGCCGAAAACACATCCTTACGTGTCACCAACTTGAACACGAATATCACAGAAGAAAACTTGAGAGAATTGTTCTCCAGATACGGTCTTGTGGAAAGAGTCTTCCTCTTAAAGGACAGAGATACAAGAGAATCGAGAGGTATCGCCTTTGTGGATATGGCTTCAAGAAAGGGTGCCGAAGAGGCAATGGAAAACATCGATGGTAAGGGTTTCCTGAGTATGATTGTCAATGTCGATTGGGCCAAGCCAAAGAAATGAATTATATAGCTGTACTTAATCACCATTGGGTAAAATCATTTTTAGCACTTGGAGGCATTCGTAAACATCATTATGGACTCCAAAAGAGCCTTGGATGAGGTCGACCGATATCTTGCTTTGTCTCAACCACTGCAATGCAACGTTAGTCGTTTCCCAGTCTAGCAACTCATCTTCACAGCTGTGCACTAAAGTAATGCTATAATCCTTGTAAACACGAGCGTCCTTATCTGGTTGATCAATAAACATTGAATTCATCATTTGATCTCTATTCGAATTGAATTCTTCAAGCACAAATCCAGCATAACCTGGATATCTAGAGATGAGATCCCTAATCGAGTAAATTCCCTCCAGAAGAATCAATCTCTTCACTTGACCCGGTGACAGCTGTCCTGACTCCACAATTTGACAAATCAAGGTGGCCCCAACAGAGTGGCCACAGAGAACTATCTCACGACCTCGATGATTCGACAGGATCTTGTTTAAAGCAGTTAAACAGTCTTCCAATTGGGCGGGATGTGTAGACTCAGGAACCAATCTGTAATCGAGAGAATACGATTCATAGTTGGATCCCAAATCGTCCATCCAAGATTTGAAGTCATTACAAGTATTTAAAGGATCCCTCCATGCCCCACCATGAATGAAAACGATAACAGGAACGTTGGAGTTTTCTGAAGGTCGATGAAGATATACTTGACGCGGATGAGAACCGTATGACTTCGTAGTGTAAAACATTAGAATAGTGAAGATTGGGAAACTTTCAAAATATAGCCGGTGCGAGAAACCTGTATGACCACTAATGAGTGGCAGAGGGTTAATAGGATGACAAAGAGAGACGATCAAACACATTCCAGGAAATTACACGTGGACTACCATTCAATTACATACAATTGTCTCATTATTTTACAGTCTATTGGAATCCTATGCTTAGAAAAGGACCCAGCGAATTACTAAGGTTATGTCGTGGACTGGATGCCAAAGGTGAAGCATTTAGGAATAGCTGGATATGTTAGTATCTTGTTGATATGAAATGTAATCAAATCTGAGCTGGATAAATTACCCATGATGGAACACCAAAGATGGGCACTAGAATCGAATGAGAAAATGGATATCATTTGATTTGAGTCGGTCAAGCTGTTGTGGACAACAATAAATTCAAATTCAAACATTATTTTATTGGTGAAATGGGATTAATTATGGATAAACTGACAGTGTAAAACTTGAAAAACGGTGAAACCCCCCTTTTTCGTCCTTTGATATCAAATTTGTAGTAATCTAAATAAAAATAGAGGAAAGGAAAAGAATACCAATTTGCTCAACATCAAGATCGATTAAATGACCAAATTGCTCAACTTTCAAAAAAAACATAACACAACAATTCAATTTGCGACTTCTTAAAGTAATTCTTCAAAATACCCGTTTCATCTTTATTCAATATCTCCCTGGAGATCTGTCCCTTTCATAATCCCTGGAATCTTGGTAGCTTGGCATGTCGCCAGTGTCTCTGTCACGGTATTCATTACCGTCACCGTTTGGTGGTGGAGGAGGTGGGTATGAGCCACCGTGGTAACCACCATGGAAGCCGCCTCTTCCACCTCTTCCACCTCTATGGCCTCTGTGACCACCGTATGGACCTCTTGGTGGTGGTGGACCGCCGTATGATGGGTAGCTGTCCATGTAGCCCCCTCTTGGTGGTGGACCACCGTAAGATCCCCTTGGTGGGTAGCCGGAGTCATAACCACCTCTTGATGGGTAACCATAGCCTGGACCTGGTGGGCCGGAAGGTGGAGGGCCACCATATGGACCGCCGTATGGACCACCTCTTGGTGGATAACCCCCGTGACCGAAGCCACCACGGCCATAACCACCACGACCACCTCTGAAACCGCCACGGCCACCTCTACCGCCTCTGAAGCCTCTACCTGATACGTAAGGAGTTGTGTCTTCTTCAGCAGTCAAGGAATAGTCGTTGAATTTGGTCTCGTTCATACCTGCCATGGCAGCATCCATGTCGTCCTTAGAAGCAAACTCCAAATGGCAGATGGTTGGTTCTTCATGTGGAATTCTAACAAAGGTTGGTTGGACTTTAATCTCTTCTCTGAGGAAATCCTTGAAGTCTTGCCATGCGGTACCTGAAGGTAGGTTAGACACCTTAACTCTGAATTCACCCTTCTTAGCGTATGAAGGTTTTTCCTTGGCATATTCGACTTGTAATGGGGCGTCCATGAATGACATTTCCGTGAGTTGCTTGTAAGCGGAGTCGGCAACTTCTGGAGATTCGTATTCAACAAAGACATAACCTGGCATCAAACGAAGATCCTTGATTGCTCCCACAGTGGAGAAGAAGTCCTGGACCTCGGAGTGTTGTGCATGCGGTGGAATTGGACGAACAAAAAGTTGAACTTGTGAAATCTTTGGACCATTTTGTGGAGCAATGTCTTGCTCTTGAACAGGGGTGGTTTCCTGTTGTTGTGGTGGTGGAGTTTGATCTATTTGTTCCATATTTTTAGTTTGTGAAGAAGAAAAAGGTTATGCTAGAGGGGGAGGTAAAATTTGCCACCCATAATCACGGAGTTAACTTTCGCGACCGGGAAGGGGCTTAGAATTAAAAGTTTACAATCTGGTTATGATGCTGTATGTCAAAGCTACGGACTAGAAACCGTGGGGGATGGTGTTTTTTTCAATTATTACCCCCATATACAAATTAAAACGAAAACCATCCATTCTTTAAATAATAAGTTGTCATTTTATCAATGGGAAGTTGAGGTTCAGAGAAGTGTTGTATACCAATTTGATTCTAGTAACCTTAAAAATACAATGGTATAGTTTATTCATGGTTTGCATGATTTTTAACAAATATTTCATTGAAAATACCTTTTCAGACTATTTTATCTGTCTCGTACTATCTCACCTTCTTCTATACCATGAACGATTCATCCACGGAAGCAATCTTATCCCAGTTCAAAGAATTGACAGGATATAAAGATTCGGAACATGATAGGGTGGTTCATCTCTTGGAATTGACGGACTGGCATTTGGAAGTGGCTTTGGGAAGATATTTCGATGGTCAACTTCCGGAATTGCCTGCTCTTGATCAACCCCCTATTGTACCAATTGAGCGAAACGGGCCTGTTATTGATGCATGGATACCATCTGATATTGTGCGGTATCCCAAGGCTCTACCCATCTCATCGAAATGGAAATTCAACCCTGGATTGGCTCCTACCAAATTGACCGGCGGATACCCCTGGATTGTGACTATCCTTTTGGTGGTGCCCAACATTTTATGGTGGTTGGTTACCAAATTTGGTACGTTAATTGGATTATTCAGTGTTCCCGTGGGAACCTGGGGGACCCCTATACCTACACATCCGTCGATTTCAGGTTTCCACGAATACAACGTTTTGAAAGATATAGATACAGAGATCGAGAATGAAAATGGGTTACTTTTCCAAGGAGAATTCAATGATGCATTCCAAACAGCTAAATTAGATTACAAATATTTAATAACGGTATTGATCAATTTACCCGGTGTTGATAATAAGGCTACCAATAAAGATTCAGAGAAAGACCCTTTTTCTGAGCAAGTCTCTGAAGACATCAAATTAATTAAAATCCTCTTCAGTGACCCTATTAAAGAATATTTGAATGGGAAGGGAGTTGTTTTGTTCATTGGAAATGTACAACATGCAGAATCACTTTTACTGGCCCAAACATACAATGTTAAAGTAACCCCCACTGTTCTCTTTATGGCACATACCCCTGACTTTTCTTTAGTGAAAAAATGGGATGTACTAGGAACAATATCTCCAGGGCGGAATAAGGATAAAAATGATGTTGAGTATCTCAAGAAAAGAATACTCAAGAGGTTCAAATGTATCATGGAACCTTTAGAGCCGCAATTGATTGTTTTAAGGTCTGAAAAGGAGGAAAGGGATCTTGCAAGGGCCATTCGAGAAGACCAAGACGCGCAATATGAAAGGATGCTCATGGAGGATAGAATAAAGGCCCAGGAAAGAGAAGAACAGAGAATCATGAAAGAACAGGAAGAGTTAAAGGCACTGTTATTGGAGGAGGAAAAGTTGCGTAAAGAGAAGGAAAGAGAAGAAGTGCTAAATCATTTCATCAAAAAGCATTTGAACAAGAGCGATGAACTGGAAGGTAATTTCACTAGAATTCAGTTTAGAACTCCCCAAGGCAACAGGTTTGTTCAAAAATTTAGGGGGGACCAGGTGAGTTCCGATGTTTTTGAATATGTTGCCGCAGTTTATCATCTAGAAGAACTTCAAAACAAATCTGAGGGGTTAACGAAGGAAGAAATCTTGTCAACGTTACCCGAGGTAATGGTGGATTCTTGTGACTCGTTTATCTTTGACTTCGAATTGGTCTCACCGATGCCCAGAATGAAACTGGAGCCTACCACGAAAATATTGCAGGATGTTAGGGAATTGTGGCCTAACGGATCACTACTTATTGAGATGATTCTGGATGAAGCAGAGGATGATGATGATGAAGAAGAAGAAGAAGAAGAGGAAGAAGAAGAAACTGTGAATGGATCGTGATGAATTGGAATCCCCTCAGTCATTAGGATGTATGCCAGATCCCATTGAACATGCCATTCCCTAAAATGAAATGAAATAGATCCAGGTAAAGTCATGTCTTAACTACCACCACCGCCCTATTTTATATTGTCATCATCATCGTCATCATTTGTGTTCACTATATTGCTTTGGCCATGAGCAGGCTCATTAAAAGTTCTAATAATTAACCAATTAATTAAAAACAATACTTCACCATCCACTTCTATAGTCTATAAAAACACACAAAACGTTCACTTTCTTCTCTTTGAGGATCTCTCATCATCTCGTTCACCAGCTTCACCCAATTCACCCAATCTACCACCTAAGATCCCCATAACATACAGTTTCAATTTTTCGTCCCTTTCTTGTTCTGTTAAAGATTCATTGGTCATAATAACCTCTAACTCCTTTCTCTGTTCACTCATTTCAGGACCCAACTCTGATTCAGGGGCCTGCATGAAAGCCTTCAGTTGAGATTCAAATTGAGACACATCCACGGCTGGAGGATTTGTGTATAATTTCCACCCTTTGGCAGCATCTCCCGTTACCTCCAAACACTTCAAATACTTGGCCAATTCGGGGAATTCTGCCTCTTCATCAATGTATCCGGCTGCAGTTTGACCTTCGTTGTTTTGAAGGGTCCAGTCAGCACCGGCCTCAACCAAATACTTGGCCGTGGAAACTGTTTCGCAGTGATGTAATGGAGTGTCACCATCATTATCCCTCATGTTAGGGTTTGCACCACATTGGAGTAAATACCCCAGTAGCTCCATATGATCATATGAGGCAGCGGCGTGCATCGGCGTGTAACCTTGGGGATCAGCAACATTCACCGACATTCCCTGTGCTTCAAGAAACTGTTTCACAGCGTCCAGACGGCCCTCAGAGGCGGCAATCCAAATGTTGGACATTCTGATATGAAAGGAGATTGTAGTGTGTATTACGTAAGGTGAAAAAAAGTGAAAAAAAAAGTTTAGTGCTGAGCGATTTTTCCGCTGGTTGGATTATGTAATCATCACAGTTTGATTCCCTAACTTTCTCTTAAAAATCAATGGACGGTGCCCCAAAAACTGAGGAGGAGCTTCAACAATGTCGCTCATGTGAAGAGCATACTGCTTTTATGTTGCAGTATTCACCAACTGTCACTTTTATGCGCCAAGAAATTGCAAGAGTTGGAGGCCATTTCAATCCAAAGGCTATCCAATGTCAGATATGTCCTCAACCAAAGCTGGGAGGGTTCCATCCTGAGCACGGAATCCAACTGTGTGCAAATTACATTCCAGATAAATGGACTTTGAATGATACTCTGACCCACGAGATGATCCATTGGTATGATAATTCCCGTTTTAAAGTGAACTGGATGGATTTGAAGCATCATGCGTGTTCGGAAATTAGAGCAGCCTCGTTGAGTGGTGAATGTGCACTTATGACCGAATTTGGGAAGATGTTAATGAGAGTGGAAACAAATGAGAAGGGTGAAATGAGTCCAGGGTCGAAATCAGGTGGCTTCAGATTCTCAAAAGGCCACCAAGAGTGTGTGAAGAGGAGAGCTGCATTGAGTGTGGTTGGTCATCCAAAATGTAGAGATATGGTTCATGCCAAGGAGGTTGTTGGAGAAGTTTTTAGAAGTTGTTTCAACGATACAAGACCGTTTGAGAGAATTTACCGCTGATGGGTGGACTTTAGCCTTCTCTCATTACTGCCAGGAGTACGCGAAATTTATTCACAAATTCTTGTGCTTCGTTTGTTCTTAATAACATAACAACCGTAATAATCATTTGTATATATTTCCTAAAATACCAAATACATTGTACACATTAAACTTGGACCAAACACAATACCAAACCAGAAGATACAATTACCCAAAACATTTTTCCCCTTTAACCATTTTGTCCTACTCAATTGAACTAAAGTGAGCTGTTGCATTTGTAACATCAGCAGGTATCCTCTTAATTTTTTGAAGATCACATACATTGCCAACTCATGTATCACCGAACTGATGAAAAAGGTCATGAATGCCGCTGTCGCCTTATTTACCCTCAAAGCACTGATACTGGAATGATAGACGTGTCGCAATAAGAACTTGTGAACCGGTGCATTCCAATCACGGGCATATTCCGACCACTCTATTGAATTCCACCAGTATCCATAAAAATCCCTGTCCGCAAACATCGATAGCTCTCCAATGGCATTCAGAATCAATTCCCAGATAAGATAAAACGTCAGCAGATAAACTGTCATGAATGGTGGGATGGTCTTCACTAATATCAAGGGGTAAATTTGAACTCTGTACCAGATGGTAGTTGTTTTCTGTAATTCCAAGCATTCCATAACGATTGGATACAAATCCCTCTGGGCAACCCCAATGAGAATGAGGATGATCCCAAAAATTCCTCCAACCTTTTTAGACAGATAACCCCACCTGATGCGATCATTACGCGGATACCCGGTTTCATACACCAATGTAGGAAACATAGTATATTCAAAGAAGTTCCACAGCGTCAATCTATCAGGGAACTGCTGAGCTTCCAGTTCAAATTCACAAAATGTGATCGATTTCTGTAATGAACCTTGGATATCCTTGGGTATATCCTCGTCCTTGTGACTTTCCTTGTACCAATTACACAAGTTCAATTCATCCTTTATATCCCACAGATAGCCATTGAAAAAAGCAAAGGAGTGAGTTTTCATCAAGAGTACCATTCCATGTAGCATCAAAAAGATTTGACCAATCCAAGGATAATCCATCCATTGACTAAACCAGACAGGAATGACTGTAAAGGCTAATTCAAAAGTAATTTGGAATCCTCGTCCAAAGGGTCTCCAATTAAGAACCCCTTTTTTTATTAGAATTTGAACCATAAAAGGAATGTAGAGGGCCAAATACATCACAAAATCAGTTAATGCGATTTTCCAAATGTCCTTTAGCAGGATTGTAACCACATGGGAAGTCAGCAAAGAGCCCTCCTGATTCCAGTACTCCACCACCACATTCAAAGCGTAAAAGAATGTGCACACCCAAAAGGCTACAAAGAATCCAAAAAAGGAGTTTGAAGTGAACCTTATCTCCGTATCAAAGATGGTGGACCGTGGTTGGAAGTTAAGGTCTCCAAAGTTGGACCTAAGACTGCCGTCATTCTTATACCGGTGTTTTTTAGAACTGAGTAGTTGGCGATGCTTATTGGCTGGAATCTTCGGAGTTCTTGCAAAACCCTTACGTTGTTTTAAACTATCTCCTGTATGTGATTTGCCTGTTTTATTGCCTTTTTGATCATATATAACATCTCTCCGAATCTTATCAGCTGTTATAGAAGATGTCTCACTTTCCTGGGTATCCTCGCTGGATGTGGATGACTCCTCGCCGTCATACTCATTATCTAAGATCAATGATCTTCTCCTCACTCCAGATTGAAGTAGGTGTGTCACTTTCGGGTCAATTGGTGGTTCCATTAAAGAAAAGAGGGAATTTCAGAATATTACTAAGTTGAAATTATGTCCGGATGTACGATATATAAAACATTTAGTTGATTACTTTAAGTATACAGAACCAATCAATACCAAAGAAAAATATCAAAATGGTATGACGTTTATGGTCATTTTAATAGTAAAATCAAATCTTAATTATGACCTCTTGGCATTGAATGATGATCATATTCATTTACATCAGGTGTTCAAAAAATAGCTCATCAAATTTAAAGTCCGTGATGAACCATTGTTTATCTTGAACGATCTCGTGTTGTGACCGGCATTTCTTGGTCATGTTGTGATTTGAAACCATGTGTTTGTTATAGTTAATGTACGAGTTGTACAATGTGTGTCCCACCTTGAAAGATTCAATTTCGGTAACTCTGAAAAGTTGAATGTGATCTCCACAGATGGTGCAACAGCTCCAATGGTTGCCCAAATCATCTTTGTATACTAAAGATAGTGGCAGTTCATAGCCCCTATTCCAAACACCGTGATTTCGTGAAACATGGTGTTGGTAACTACATCCATCAGTATCAAAGAAACATCTCTCCAAATTTCTCATATCAACAGGGCAATAAGGACACAAAGCTTCTCGTTGAAACCTGTTCTGAGGTCTTTTACGTCTTCTGCGGTTGTTTGTTTCAGAAGAAGGCATCTTTCGTAAACGCTTCACAATAGGCTCATAAAAATTGACGTGGTTGGTCATCATCCTCAATGGTAGTTTCTTCAAAGGTTGTAAACCGTTTTGAAAATAAGACCAACCATCCACGTCCTCCAAATGAGTAAATTCGTTAGTTCCATACCCATTGGGCAAGATGAAGGCAATATAACATTGAAAGTATTCAGCACAATTAAGAAGTTTGATTGGAAGAGTAATATGTGGGTTCTTTGGTGATAGAAACGTGTCAATTTTGGGTCCTTCAAGCTTAAAGGTGTCATGAATATGCTCCATGGTACGATTAAATGCTTTCGATATCCTCCCCATATATTGTTCATCCAAAACAATGGAGATGACCTTAGAAACAATTTCTGTTGCCGGATTGTAAGGTGGTAAGATCTCTGGATAATAGAATGAATCTATTGGGAGTTCTGTGAATGCTTTAACCCTAGGTTTGGTGATCACCTGTTTTTGTGACATAGCGGGTATTTTTGTCTTTGTCCCAGTTATCTCTTTTTTTGAGCAATAAACTTGAGGGGATGGTATTGAAGATGAATGGTGGTTATCATAAACTTCGGGCTCATGCAGAGCTTTTAATTGATAGCCATTTGTTTGCATGGTTTTTTTTGTCTTTTCAGAATCAGGGGTTGTCAAATGTTGCAATAATGGATCAGCCATATTTGATCCCCAAGTAACTATATCAGGTACCAATTTGAGTTTCCCTTTTGGACTATCTACTGAGGAAATAGAATCACTGCTTGTTGGATCTGATTTACGCTCAGCAGTAACTTTATGAATATTTGTTAGATCTTCAAGTACATCTACCAGTTCCATATCTGTTAGATTGTGTTTTTGGGTTTGTATTTCTGACATCGGAATCAATTCAATTTCATCCTCTATATTAGGTTCTTTGTCATTAGAATCCAATCCAACATCGCAAGATATAATGTCATTAGGATTGCACGGTACCTCACTAAGAAAGACATCTAATTCCAATTCGTTATATTCATCAAACAGGTTCTCGTTGATAAATTGCAGTGGGTCAAAAGTAGTTTCAACTTCTGCTGATATCATTTCCGTAGTTACCGAGTAGAAATAAGCAATTGGAAAGATAACCGCCCTTTATGCCTTTAGAATCTTTTTATAGAACTTATAATGATACAGAACAATAAATTTAGCTACAAATATTTGTTCAGTGTTTTTTGTACAAGTAACTTCCTAATTCTATGACGTTTGAATCTAGGTAAAGGATTACTTAATGTCAACATTCCGAAGAAATATTAATAGAAACTCGTAACAAATATATGCTACATTGGAAATGTGATAGCATTGTTCCATCTGTTTTATGCCTACATTGAGATTGTTTTCATTTCCAATTGGCATAAAAAGAGCGCTGAGCGGTATAATGCGCCACTCTCTCTAAATTCTCCATAGACTCGGGGAAATCATACTCAAAATCAACGACATGCGTCTCACTTTAGTTTACTTTACTAATCACTAGGTAGACTATAACACCATTCAAATACTGCTGTGTGGTAACATATCTTTCAACTATAAAGGTAATATCTGAGTAAACTCATGTCGTAATTCCTCCCATCAACTGGTGTGGCGCAGAAGAATAAAAAAAAAAATTCAAAATTTTCAATCTTTAAAGAGATCAAATTGCTCTCCTAAAACCTCCAATATGTCACGTCCAGAGCAGATTGCACCACCTGAAATTTTCTATAATGAAATAGAGTCCCAGAAGTATACTGCTTCTACTCGTGTTCAGCATATTCAAGCTAAAATGACGTTAAGGTCTCTGGAATTACTCAATTTAGAGCCTGAAAGGAAGCATTACATCTTGGATGTTGGCTGTGGGTCAGGTTTGAGTGGTGAAATTTTAACGGAAGAAGGCCACGAGTGGATCGGTATGGATATCTCTCCAGATATGTTGGCCACTGCTTTAGATAGGGAAATTGAAGGTGATTTATTTTTGGCAGATATGGGATGCGGTGTGCCATTTAGAGCCGGTTCTTTTGATGCTGGAATCAGTATATCCGCAATTCAATGGTTATGTAATGCTGATACAAACACTAATGAGCCCAAATTCAGATTGGCACAATTCTTCAATACCCTGTATTCAGCATTGAAGAGAGGTGGTAAGTTTGTGGCACAATTTTATCCTGCTAACGAGGATCAAATTAAACAAATAACAGGGGCTGCCAAAGAGGCAGGGTTCATGTGTGGTGTCGTTGTTGACGATCCTGAAAGTAGAAAGAATAGAAAACATTACTTGGTTTTACAAGCCGGTGTTTCCGAAAGACCTTTGGATATCTTCAATTTGGAGGTGGAAGACATGACTGCGGAAGGTATTAAAAAGAAGGAAGGGAAGAAGAGTGCCCTTAAAAGAATGAAGGCTTTAGAAACAAAAAAGGAGTACATTCTGAGAAAGAAGAAATTGATGGAGAAGAGAGGTAAAACCGTCAAAACAGACTCCAAGTTTACCGGTCGGGCAAGAAAGCCGAGATTTTAGACCTTTTGGTATTATTTTACCTTTGTACATTAAATAAAATAGAGATGAGCGTGTTCCCAATTAGGCAGGTGACCAAATTTTTCACTCTGGACATTTTCTCAATTCTGGACATCAAAGTCTTATTCAGAGATGTTGTGCAACCAAAGCCTCAAGACTGTGCGTATAAACCAGCTTAATCAGGTGCGTTTTACGGCCCAATCGAAGAGAAATAGAATTGAGATCCAACTCTTGAAAACTTTCCCAGGTGTTGGTGTTGCAGGTCAAATTGTTAAGGTGAAGCCAAGTGCCATGATTAATAGATTCCATCCAAACAAGGGAGCAGTTTACTTGAACTACAAGGGTGCTACACCTCAAATTCCAATTGTCACAAAGGCTGCAGTGAATAAGACCGTCGATGCTTTGGAGGCTCAAAAGAAGGCCAAGCAAGAATTGAAGGCCCTTAAGGCCCAACAGCAGTCCAAGGCTTCAGAAAAGAAAATCCAAAAGGAACTAAAGACCTTGTCATTAGATGAGATTTTGAACATCGATTTCAATGTTTTAACAGAAGCCCAATTGTCCACAGTCTTCTCAAACTTACCTAAGAACTTTGTTTTTGTCAAGAAGGCCAATGAAGACAAGTCACTCCTCAGCCCAATCTCCTCCAGTGATATCAAAACATACATTCAAACCTCATTGGCAAAATCTGTTCGTCAGTCCGACATCATTTTGAAGTTCATCAATGGTAAGAACACTGGTATTGAATTCAAGACTGCAGATGGAACCCCACTTGCGGATGGGATCTCTTCATTGGGTAATTACATTGTTACTGTTTCCAACGGGGAACAGAAGGCTGATTTGACCGTTGTCGTCAATGCCACTTCCAAATGAGGAAATTTGCTCATGACTGTATATATTTAAATAAACCTATTCGGGCCTTGGCCTTATCTTTGTGATATCGCAGCCTTTATAAAGAGAAACGAATGGTTAAGATAATTTCATATATTATCAAGAAAATCATGGTATATCTAAAAATCGATATAAACATTTATATTACAAAACTAAGCATCATCATCAAATTACTCAAATCCGGGTTTGTCCTTAAACCCCCATAAACCCGTTCTGTTCGTCCCCATCCAATAATGCATCATTCATAGAGGCACTTGGCAAATTATTGGTATCCAGCAATCCACTTTGGGCGGCACTCTTGGCCACGTAATTTTCACCATTTCCATCGTCATCAATTGTACTGGGCCCTCCTAAGAAATCTAACATCATATGCATACCACCTCCACCTGAGTATTGATCAACGTCTACAGGTAAGACGGTTGAAACCCCTTCCAAAAACCAGACCTTTTCCTTCATCTCTTCAGTGAAATTTCTCAAAAGGGTATAGTAACATCTCATTATTCTCATTGCTGTCAAGTCACAGTTGATCAATAACCCCAAGAAGGTCTTATCCAATAATGCAGGAAAAGCAAATATCCTCAAGATGAAATCCGACTTCTTCCTCTCTTGATACAATTTGAACATGTAAGCCAGTGTGGGGAAGTATGGCGAATTTAATGCAATTGGAAACATGTCTGAAATCTCTTCATCAAAGCATTGAATACTGGAGTATCTCACTTTATCCGATTTAGAACATGTTTCAGCAAGAACATTGGCCAAAGTCGTTAAATCCGGATTTATTTGAATGGTGTGTTTTCTGTTCTTCTCCACATCACCCGTTGTAGTAGTGGACAATTCACCGCTAATCAAATCATAACCAATTTCACCCAAATCACCTAAATCCACAGAAATAAATTTATAAAACCGGGATTTTTCACTTAAGGGCCAGACAGCCGTCAAGATGGTGGCTGCACCCTTAACATGGAAAATCCAGGCAGATGGTGGTAATGATTTCATAGAAGTTGAGGAAGGTAGTGATGCATTTGCTAGAGAATCCATGATCAGGATCAGAGCTGAAGCCACCAATGCATCCGTGTTCTCCGGTGACATTTCCAAAACGGCATCCCTTAACAATCTCAACGCCTCTGCTCTATGGCAGGTAACATACTGGTCCAATCCTATTTCTGATCTCGAAAGATGTGTTGCAGAAAAGGCCAAAATTGAATGCATCAAAAATGGATACTTGAACGCCAACATTGGTATATCATCCGACCAAATCTTTGAATCTGAGATACCTGCATCTGTGATAGTTGGCCAAACCTTGGTGGTATAATGATACATCAGTCTTAAATCCAACAAGTTTAAACCTTCACTATTTGGTTGATTGCTCATTTGGGGGATTGGTGAAGATTTGATGTTATCAGGAGATATTGATGGTTCATGCTGAAGACCAATCGGTTTCACATTGGAGTTGGATTTTCCCTGTTTTATTGGACCACAATTTGGAGGTCCCATAGGAGCCTTAGCTGCTGTGAATTCTTGTAATTCTTGTGGAGTTGGGGTCTTCCCCTCCATCTTTACCTGAACTCTATTGGGTAGTAGTTCCCCAACAAATCCTAAACCACCAAGAGGATCCATATTACCAAAGAGTTTCCCTAATGTATCCCCGTTAAGATTCATACTCATTGCCTGGCTTTGCAACTGTTGCTGCTTTTCTTGGGGTAAAGATGAGAATTGTTGGATCAATTTCGCCTGCTGTTCTGGAGCCATACCTGAAAGAAAATGTTGTGCTAATGCAGAATTGATACCTGCGCCAGGTGAATTCCCTTGGGGCAAAGAATTACTTTGAGGTGGTGCCAAATCTGGTAAACTGCCGTTAGATATCGAAGCAGCAGCATTCACCAGCCCAGACATTCCTGAAAAGGGGCTACCCACTAGCCCACCGATAGGGGATTGGTTCAATTGTGAAAATAGTGTGTTTGGAGTCATTGGTGAAAATCCAGATGTAGTGACACCATTACCCAATCCTGGAGGTTGGAATGTCACAGGGGTGGTTATTGGATCCTGTGGTGTTTGTTGCTTAGGATTTGTTGAAACTTTAGCCATTTTAGGTGCTTTGATAGTAACCGGTTGATCTTCCAAAGGTTGATAAATACATTCAATACCCATTCGATCACAATTTTTGCAAATATCTCTAGTTTCATCACATTTGACTCTCCTCCTCTTACATGTCATGCATCCCTTACGAGACTTCTTGTGAAACTTCCTCTTTCCTGTGGACTTCTTCTGCACCTTGGAGTCTGTTATATTTGATTCCGTTTTGGTTGTTCTTCTGCCGATCATTTTATTTTATCCTCTTAGAATCTCCTGGTTGAATTTGGAAACTAGAATTGTGGTTGAACACTTCTTTTCTTCGGACTTTTGTCACTTCTAAGGGATCAGATGAAAATTTTGTCGTTCCCCTCGTACCGGTATCACCAAAAAAGGGCTTAGCAAATGCCAGTATATTAGGAGTTAAAAAATTGGAAAATGACGCCATAAGACGTGAGGTGTGGCTTCATGAAGAGAAGGGATGTTTAAAAATAATTCAATAAGTTAGTTTATGGTGTTACTTTTTTTTGAAAGACAACACTATTATATCAGTGAAGTTGATTTCACGTGGGTGATTTCAAAGGAATGAAACCGCTCATTTAAGTGACGAATATTTAGCTATGAATATGAATCAAAAAGTAAAAGAATTAATTTTAAATCCTTGGAGTCTTCTCTGATTAATCGAACCAAACATTCATATTTTTAATTGTTTTTATTAACTATATTCATTATATTAAGTGAATTATACTTGAATACCAGGTTGGATCACCCTATTTAGGATTGCTCAATGATCATGTCCATGAGGATCCTCCTTAACAGGTTCAGGGTCAACTGTAATCATTGTATCGATTCTCAAAATGGCAATGCAAGCTTCCAAAGCAGACTTCAAAGATTTAATCTTGGAAAGTGTTGGCTCCAAAACCCCATTGGCCACCTCGTCCACCACTTTACCCTTCACCAAATCCAGACCGTAATTCTTATAGTTTTTCCTCTTAACATCGGCATCTGAAACCTGTTGAGAGGCGGCATGATAGGATCTCAACTTGGCTATTAAATCACTCGAGTCCTTCGCAGCATTCACAGCCAAGGTCTTTGGGATCACCAAGAGGGCATTGGCAAATTCAGCAATGGCTAATTGTTCTCTAGAACCCACCGTTGTAGCGAAATTCTCCAAATAGATACTCAAAGCACATTCCACTGCACCACCACCAGGGACAACCCTCCCGCTCTCCAAAGTCCTCTTCACCACACAAAGGGAATCGTGAATGGATCTCTCCATCTCATCCAATGTGTAATCGTTTGGACCTCTCAAGACCATAGATGATGCAGAATGTTTGGCTGGGTTCTTGATAATGATACATTCGTCGTCGGAGAATCTTTCTTGGGAGACAACTTCGGCTTGACCAAGGTAACTGGCTTCAAAAGTTTCATCACCTTCCAAATTGGACATACTTGTAATCAAGGTGGCACCGGTGGCCTTTGCGATTCTCTTTAAGTCCTCCTTTTTACACCTCCTGACAGCCATGACATTATTTTCCACAAATTCCTTCAAACATAAATCATCAATCCCCTTCGTAGTTAGAACAACATTTGCACCTGCTGCAATTATCTTCCTAACTCTTTCAATGATAATACCATATTCTCTCTTTCTGATCTCTTCCAATTGGTCGGGATCATCGATGTTGATTTGAACACCTAGTGCCATTCTTGCCCTTTGTAAGTTCATATCTAAGACGGCAATTTTGGCTCCTTGGATTCTCTTTGGCATGGCTTGAGATGCCACTGTACAGTTTAATGCATACCCTTGGACCAAGACCGATTCCAAAGATGACTTACCATGAGCTTTTAAAATGTTGATGGCCTTGACTGGGTACTTCAATTCACCTTTACCATTTGTTGTTTTCACTGCTAACATTGCATCCACCACCATCTTTGAAAAGAATTCGTCATCTGAACCAATGATCTTTGAACTCATTGAAGTCTTTGCAATATTGATCAAAGTTTCTTTGCCAAGGGAATCGACGGATTGAGATAAAACATCATTAATAAACCTGGTCGCTTCCCTCAATGCCAATCTGTAACCATTAATTATAGTAGTCGGATGAATCTTATTTTTGACTAAATCGTTTGCTCTCTTGAGCAATTCTGATGCAATTATAACAACTGAAGTAGTACCATCACCCACTTCTCTATCTTGCTGTTGGGCCAAATCCACCAAAATTTTACCTGCAGGATGTTGAACGTCCAATAGAGAAAGAATCGTGGCACCATCATTTGTGACTGTCACATCACCAATGTCATCCACTAACATCTTATCCAAACCAACTGGACCAAGGGAGGATTTGATCACGTTAGCCACTGCTTGTGTAGCTAAAACATTCTGATTTCTAACATCCTCACCCGAAAGCTTTTCACCCCCCAAGAAGAGGGTCTCTGATCTCTTTGTTGTGAACATTTGTTGAAGAGAGTGGTGAATTCGAAGATTCAAGGTTGTGAAAATTATTGTGGAAAAATTAAGGGGGGTTACCCGGCTTGAATGGGATGTTGAATGATTCAACGTCCAAAGGGGTGGATGAGGATCTTGGAAAGCCATTGGCAAGCCTCAAATTAGAAGACCATTTTAAAAAAAACTAGGAGTTAATACCTTTAAAATTGGAGAATTTAATAGTGAAATGGTATTAGTAAGGAATGAAATATCAAAAGCCACTGAAATATATCAAAATGAAAGCTATATCGGTTACAGAGTTACGGAGGTGTCATTTATTATGGCATTAAATTGTGGAATTGTTGGTCAACTGTTTTTGGCCATTTTATTTCAATATTTTATGAGTAATCTACTGAGAGCAAGATAGTCTGTTAGTTAGTTGATTGGACGGAGCAATAAATTCCAACAATACTAGGAGTATATTATATTAACTATTTTTCCAATGATAACGGACGTCTTATATGGTGTTATTTATATATATGGTGATAAGCGGCGTGATAAGTAGTTCACCCAAGCCATCAATAATTTTGTGATCCAACCATAAATTCTTAGTCCGTGTAGATGTGGATCATAGCCCATTACAAGTGGAGCAAGAATCCCCTTGTTGGGCGCTGGGTCGCGGTGCTTTCTTTGGTGGTATATTAGAACTTATTTCGTTCATCGGCATAGCAAGTGTTAATCGTCAACGCTAGTAATTTAATGAGATAAAGATACGTAATTTTTGAACATAAAAACAGTGGTGTTCATTATGTAGGTCTGAATCAGTAAAAAAAAAAGGAGTATACACCATTAAACATGCTTTAACCATCAATAGCAGAAGAGAAAAGCTTCTATCAAATAACAATGATAAATCATTTTTATTGTCATCCTTCTTTTCTTCATTTCAAGTATTGCAGAAAGTAAAGTACCAGAGCTTACGCAAAGTCCCAGAAAGTCTCTCCTACAGTAATCCTCATTTCTCGGCTTATCTACGATTTTTCAGATGAGCTTTCTTACTAATCAACATTGATTGCTATATCCATCATTCTCGTCTAACCAGCTGAAACAAAATCCAGAGCCTCTCACAGCATCCAAACAATTTCTTTACCGATATCTTCAATTAAGGCCAATTGTAAATCACTTTCTTCAATCAAACTTCGCTCAAATGAAGCTCTTAATGTATCTAATACATTCCCTAACAAGATCACAGGTTCAATTGCGTTATTGAACTTAAACTCTTTTGTTAGCACCACTACAGTATCTAATTGGGTGCATATACTCACAAATTCTTGTCTGGCTCTCTACTATTCACTAACAAACTCATTTGGTTCGTTTGTTAGCTGGTATGAGTTCTAAATATTAATCAACACATGATCTACAAATAGCGGAAAAGTATCTTAAATTGGATCTTAATGGATCAAATAACCCGTATAAACCACCCAAACCCTTTTAAAGAATTGTACACTTTTTCGACTTCTTAATCACTGGAGGTTCCAAAGCCGCCACAATGGCGTCATCAAACAAGCTCTTCAACCCCACTTGAGTCAATGCAGAACATTCTGAATACTTAACAGCCCTTAATTCTCTAGCTAATCTTTCACCTTGCTGTTGGGTGATTGGCTTTTGATGTTGTCTCTTCAAATTCGCCAATGCAGTGGGATCATCCCTCAAGTCAATTTGGGTCCCAACTATTATGCATGGAACATGAGGGGCATGATGCGAGATTTCTGGATACCACTTTTCCTTCACATTATCAAACGACGATGGCACAACAACTGAAAAGCAGATAAGGAAGATATCCGTTTGAGGGTATGACAACGGTCTCAATCTATCATAATCTTCTTGACCAGCAGTATCAAACAACCCAAAGGTGTACGGTTCGTCCCCTATCATAACGGTGACTGCATAGTTGTCGAAGACTGTTGGAACATAGTCTTCAGGAAACTGGTTCGAAGTGTAGGAGATAAGCAAACATGTCTTACCAACAGCACCATCACCCACCACGACACACTTGATTGTATTAGAGAAAGCACCCATTGAAGAAGAAGAGAGATTGTTGTGGACGAGAAGTGAAACAGCGACAGGAAATTCACCACGTCGCGCTTCTTTCCTCCAACACGAATATATCTTCTGGGGTGACGAAATGAGGAGTGACTTTGAACAGACACAATCCTTACCATTGGAATCCCCTGGAACACAGCTTCGAAATGATACCGATAAAGCCATGGAAGCACAAATGGTCAAACTTTTGAGGGATCAAATCGACCAATTGAAACGAATTATAGAATTGAAGGATGAAGAGATTGGTGATTTGAAAGCCCAATTGGGGCTGAAAGAATCAGCAGAGCCTGAAGATAGTCAACTCAACCCACTAGACGCCCCACGAGACCAGAAGTGCCGATTGGATAGATCTTTACACGGCGGACAATCTTCGAGCTGGTCCATCCCGGAGAGAAGCCATAGACGAATGACCTCGCAAACCTCTGTAACATCATCACACTACTCCCCAATGAAGGTTTCTGACAGTACAAATGATGATAGTAATCCGGGTCTAGGATTGACATTAGATTTGTCAAATACAGAACAGGAAACAATAGCGTTGGGTTCCTCTCCAAGGAAGGGAACTCCACGAAGGTTCAAGTTCACAGAGGAGGAGTTTCATGGTAAGACAATTGACACTCTGGTTGACAAGGAAGAAAAGGCAGATCTTGAAGTGACTAAACCTTCATCTAAATTTGAGATGGGTACAGCCGTGGAAGATTGTGAAGATGAGACAATCATTGAAGAAGAAAAGGCCGACACTACGTTGAAGTTAAATAAGACACCGGTGGAGTTTTTAATTCAAACACCAACAATGGATGAATTTAACTTCAACAAATCATCATCAACAACACCATTAGAGCCTGTCTATAAAAAATTGACGGCAAGCAGTGGTCCAGTAGAAGAATCGTTACGGTCGCCTATCACCCAACGAATGCTCATGTCTCGTACATCCTCTGAAGTCAATCAACTGGATGATCCAATTAAAAGAGAGGACGGCAGAGTGTCAATCGATCAATCAAAGGATCGAGCCGAATTTGACATTCTCAGGCCATTGACACCACCCCCATTGGTGTCAAATCCTCCCCCGATTGACCAAAGGTTGCAGAGGTTTACAAATCCCGATTCTAGTCAAGATCAGAACCCAATACTTGAGTATGGAATTGATAAAAAGTCCATATCGCCCACTGTTGTTAAACCACTGGTATATAAACCAGTGATCCCGAAGAGCTCGACACCAATAGCCACACCAAGACAACCATCTGATGATTCTCAAAAGTTCTTAATCAACTCCCTTCAGTTCACCATCATTAAAGTGGAAACGATTGTGGACCCTGCTTCAATCAATGATCCAAAAAATCCAGATTATACACTTCAATTCATTGTTTACACGAATGAATCTCCTTCTCAGCTAACTCCAATGTACAGGGTTAAAACCCGATACTCACAATTCCTCCAACTGGATAAGCGTATAAGGAATCAAATGCCCTTTTTGCAGCATCCCCCAGAATTGGCCTCGTTGAAAAGGTTCAATTACAGACTCTGGGAGCAAAACAAGTTGGTCTTTGATAACTATTTGGAGCAGGCCCTGGCCTACTTGAAAAGAGGCATGCCGAATATGGAGGCGGTGGTCAAGAGTTTTGTCACCTTTTTCGAATTTGTGCCACCTCCACCAGGTGAAGAGGAATTGTTGAATTTAAGAACTCATTGGGATTACATGCTCAACTTAAAGCAAAAGTTCCCAAATAAGTCATACGAAATAATCCAGTTGATATTTAATGAAGATAGCGACCACCTCCAGCTAAAACCTGTTGGGGGTACTAGCACAAAGACTGAGTTGATACCAAGAGAAGATATTCAGGTAACTTTCAAAGGCCAGGAGGTGATGCTGAAAAAGAGAAAGAAGTTTGCGGCAAATAGGGTGTGGGTTCTTTACGCCCAATCCCATCAAGATGGTGAAGATATAGGAAAGAGGTTGACAGAGTGGGTGGGGGATATAGGTGATGCAGCAGACGATTTCTTTGTGGAAACTCAGTCGATACCTAGTATGAGCACAAATTCAAGCGTCAATGTACTGGGAGTTCAATCAACAACAAACACTACAGGTACCACCGGTGGTACAAGTGGTGAATCTAACGGAAATTCTCCATCGATTGGATGGTCCCTATTTGGCAAGCGTACTTCAAAGATGCCTCCACCGGTGAGTCCAAGATCACAAATATCCAATCCATCGCCTCAAAAATTGGATGATGTTTTAGCTTTCAAGAGTCAACCATACGATGGTGTCATGACCACAAGCACCTCTTCCTATCGAGCCACCTTGGAATCCCCAAGAAAGCGAGTGGGTGTCTTTGAACCTTTGGAGTCTCTTGGGCCTAAATATTTCGGGACGACCCTTCAGGGGGCATTTGATATGTGTCCTAAATACCAATTGGGTGGCCACAATGTTCCTAGTGTGATTTTCCGTTGCATTAACTACCTCCATGGCAATTCTGCTGAGGGATTTGAAGGGATATTTAGGTTGAACGGGATGATGAGTGAGGTGAACAACATCGAAAGAGAATTCAATTCGCACCATGATTGTGCGCTTGAGGAGTTGACCCCATCCCCAGACGTGTACTCTGTCGCAACGTTGATGAAGAGGTATCTGCGGAAAGTTGACGGGGGTATCATATTGGAGGACGTTGCTGAAGAGATGTACCAGATGGTGAAAAATGGGGATCCCGAATCACTTAGCCAGGGAGATTTGGAGAAGCTGAGAACGCTTTTGTTGGGTCTACCAGTGATGAACAGGGATGTTATATTTGTTGTTTTCAAATACTTGATGGATGTGTTGAAACAGGGTGCCCATAATAAGATGGGTGTTAATTCCATGTCGGTTTTGATTGGCCCAAATATCACAGAAAGCAGGGGCATGCCCATTGCTGCTGTCTTCCTTACCCATTTCAGGGTCATTTTTAACTTCAGATCTTAGTAAGATCACCTAAGTACGTTTTGTAAATTAATCCATTTTAAATTTGGACCAAGTAGATCCAGAAAATTGTGACCACGTTAATACAGTGTATTAAACCCACTGATTTTAAATTCAACTATCCTTGCACATTCTCTACCAACCTCAGTGAGGTACTTCCACCCAATTTATCCCCCATGTTAAACCTGCTGAGCATATTCTGAGCCTTAGCTTATGTAACCTTATGTAAGCACCAATTTTTGTGAATCGCCCAATTTGGGTGAGCAAAAAGTTCAACACCGTCAACACCAAATCAGAGGCCATGGTGGAATTGAAGAGAACGGTGAGAATCACAACCCGACAGCACGTGCTTCCGGATGTTCAACCGGTTCAGGAGGGGTTTCCAATGAGAGAATGGTCGATAGAGGTTACAATGGTCACAGAGGATGGTGAGGAGGTTCCCGCCACCCTCTTTGACAAGGTGACATATTCTCTACACCCAACTTTCCCAAACCCGGTGAGACCGTTCAGAACACCCCCTTTTAAGATCACAGAACAAGGTTGGGGTGGGTTTGATATTCCGATCGCACTCACAATGGTGGAAAAGGGGGGCACGATCAAAATTAACCACGATTTGAACTTCTTCAAGGACCAGTACATTGTTGATAAGGTGATCACAATCTCGACCACAAGACCTGCGTTGCTGAAGGAGTTATCCAAGACAGGATCAATCCCTGCAACGGCCATCGACTCTCAGGCTGGCGATAAGAGAAGGGGGGTTCCAGTCGATAATAAAAATGTCAAGAGAAGCAAATCCACCGCCACAAAAGGTGGGATAGATTTGGAACGCATGGCAGATAACTTGGGCAAGTTGAGAGAGGATGATCTCTTGGGTGTTGTACAAATGATCAATGATAATAGAACACCGGAAATGAACATCAAAAATGACGTGGATAATGGTGAATTCACCATGGACCTGTATACTCTGCCCGACACTCTACTAAAGTCCCTCTGGGATTACATCCAAAAGAAAGTGGAGTAAACTTATCTATCTTTTTCTTACTCTTTCTTTAAAATACGAATGTATGTATAATCTAATTGTACACAGTGATTGGACTAGTCCAGCTAGACAGACCACACCTTGACGGTCCCATCCATGCTGGCGGTAGCAACACCCAGACCGTCTGGTGACGCCGCGATTCTACTCACTGGTTCACTGTGGCCCCTCAGTGACCCAATCACTGTACCATAAATCACGTCCCAAATGAAGACATTGGGATTCTCCGCATAGGAGGCAAACATCAACCTACCAGAATGGGAAAAATCGATCGACAGTACACCTGAGGAGTCCATTACTGTTTGAACACTTTGTCGTAGTGAACCCAACTGGGATTTGGTATCAATGTTTGTATCGTTTCTGCCACCATCTACTAGTTCTTGATGCAGAAAACCATTGGCTTCGACGTAGCTCTTTACCTGGTCCACTCTATAACTTCCCAGTTCACCATCTGATCGCAAGTCGTAGATTTTGATGTTTCCATCGTCACATCCGACACTAAATGTGTATCCGTCGGGACCAAATTGAAGAGCGGTTGCGTCATAATTTGAACTCACTAAAAACTTGCGAGTTGCTAATGGATCTCTAATATCCCAAACCATGGCCAGTCTATCGCATGAACAAGTGGCAAATAAGTCACGTTGACCATCGTTCCTATTAATACCCAATGAGAGTACATCTCCAAGGTGGCCATAAAAATGCCTCACATGACCCCCTTTAGTGGTATCCCATAAAATTGCGCTCTTGTCTCCTGATGTGGTGACCAATTGAGAGCAACTTCCATGCAAAAATCCTACATCTGAGATATACTCCTCATGGCCTTTCAATATGGACATAAGGCTATTGCCATAATTTCTCTCATCAAATTTAACTCCAATTTTGTGAACAGTGCAAATATTATCCAACCCCCCACTTGCAACTAATGCCCCATCAGCACTAACATCACACCCCAGGACGTATGGGTCATCCAGTTCAACCAGGTTCCTCTTTAACCCGGTGTTTGCATCCCATACAAGTAAATAACCGTCTTGGGAGGAAGAGACCAAATGAGAATTGTCTGGATACCAAGCGCAGCAAGACACTTTGTCAAAATGTCCCTTAAGTGTCCTGTAATTGTTCATCGTGAATGGTGACCGTATACTCTGTCTGCAGTTGCCTGACATCAACTGCAGAGATGAATCCAATTTCTCCTCTTTGATCTTCTTCAGCTGATCGGCTAAATCATTGCTCTGTGACTGTACTAAGATTATTTTGTAATTGAGTGATTTTGAAATTTCAAACTGTTTCTGCAATTGGTTATACATGTGCATGTCAAATTATCAAATTACCAATATAAAGTGGCTGTTAATTGGTTCGAAATTTACAACGATATCACCTATCAATTACGCACGGCACCAGTAAACACATTGGAGCGATATAAATCAATCTGAAACAGCAACCTATGTGTTTCAGAAAAAATTACAGGGCGTTAAAGCTTGCGAAAATTACAACATGCTCATGTGCTCGTTAAGTAAAATGGACCAAATCGCGTGCATCTTCGCGAATATGGGCCTTAACCTTATCTCAACCTCAATATACCTCAATTTATTACTGTAAATACCGGATTGCTAAACCCAAACATCCAACTCCTCCACCCCTAAATCGCGCATTCCAACCTGCAGTGAGTCCCTGCATGGACCAATATGTTTCATTCTCGGAAAAAACGGAACCATTGCATGTTGAGAATCGACGTAAATAATGTTCCAAACCTTCCAATAGATGCTCCGTACCTTCTTGGCAGGATGGAATAGACCCTCCCATATGTATCCCAGTAGAATTCCAGGACCAAGAACCAAATTCAAAGCCCTGATAGTTTCCAGCACTTGGGTAATCACATGTGGCGATGTTTCAAAAATATTAGGCCAGATAAGATCCAAAAAATTAATAAAAGCGTCCTCATATCCCCCGCCAAGTGCTCCCATAGCCATATGGTAAACCACACCAGAGGCTATCTGTCTATGAACTAGATCCCTATCTGTCAAGGCATCCAATACAAGAGGCGTACAGGCATAGATATAGCCCGCACCCAAATCTAGAGTGTATTCAAACATGAAAGACATAGACTTCAAAACTCCATTTTGAACGTTCTTATCCAAGACGCGGTATTCATTCATCAATGCCGGTAGAACAGTGAACGGTTTACATCTCTCAGAGACGATACCAATGGCCACAGAGGTACAAACTCTCAATTGACGCTCCTGCATCTTTAAATTGTTCAACAAAGTCACCAAAACGTCGGATGGACCTATTGCCACTGCAATCAGACCGAAGGTTTCATTTGCCGCCTTACGGATGCTCTTCTTATAAGCCTTCAACATTTCCAACAACTCAAACGAGATTCTGACCCACTCTCTGTGATTTATCAATCCTTGGGCTCTTTGAGCTATGTCACCAATCAAATTGATGGTTTTCTCTTGGACCTTTTCATGTCTGTTTCTCAAAATTGGGGTTAAGGTGGACAAGATTTGACCTATTGGTGGGTTCAAGAGATCAATTGACCCAATATTGCTCACCACCTCATGAAGTGCCCCTAAAATAGAACCCAAAACATCCGGATAAACCTCTCCTAAAGATTCGTAAAGAATTGAACCAAGTCTTATCAATAGATCCTGCTCCTTGCAAACGACAACAACAGGCACAAACTTGGAAATAAAATCAGCAGCCTGTTCTCTCACTTGAGGGTCTTTGTTCTGTAATCTGTAAAGGAGGGCACTAGCAATCGTCATCACGTTAGGCTTGACCCTAACTCCCAATGTGTTGACAATATTTCCTGAACAGGTCAAAACCACATTATTAGCACCCTTATTCTCCAAATTTTGCCTCTGGAATGTGAAGACGACACCATCTAAGAGCCTGATAATTGACCTCTCGCTCAGATCAAACCCCCCTAGCTGACTGATGATTTTATCGCACGTCTCCAACCCCATTCTTCTGAAAGGCTCTGATTCGTCCTTCAAACTCGTCAAGATTTCTTCTATCACTACAGAAGATCCCAGCTTCAAAGACAACGAATAACAGGCATTGATGCATAACTGGCTGAATTTCTGATCCATAGAGACCCTTCTCAACCAGAACTGTTTCAAAAAGGTTGGGAATAATTTAGATTTCTTTATTATGGCTGAATCAATCTCCTTCATTGAACAAACCCTTTCGATGATAGTCAAAATTGTTCTTTTCATCTCCTCATCAGGTGATGTCATTTCCTTAAGAAGAACTCCCTTAACCAACTCATTTGTGTAGTAATTGGCATACTCTGTATCCATCAATGGGATAAGAGACCCTATAGCTTTAAGAAATTGGGAAAGAGTTTTACCTCTTTCCTGCTTCAAACCCGTCCATAATGGATCCAATAATGGTTTAAGTGATTCAAACCCATAGGGCGCGCATGCAACTGCTAAATTGTTGATAGTAGACGCAGTAATGGATCGAATTTGGGTATTCTCGTCGTCCAAATTCGGTTGAATGCATTCCACTAAGTAATTCAAATGGGGTAGTATTGATGGTCCCAATAATATAGCCATATTATTGATAATCCTAACCCCGGTGTGTCTACCAAGGTAATTTCCCTCTTTATTCAAGCAGAGGGACCTAATGAAAGGTACAAGAGATTGGACCCCCAAAGAATTAGCCACAACTGCAAAAGTTCGTGACACCATGTTTCTTGTATGATCATCATCTGATGTAAGGTCTTCTTTCAAGGAGCTGATCATTGTCACCAAGCCAACTGACTTAGTCAAGTTGGAAATAACCTCTCGACCTTCAAGCTTGATGTAGGTGTTATCATCCATTAAAAGGGGCATGATTACTAAGAGAATCCTCCTTGTGAAAGGTTTGATTTGATCATCCAATTTAAGTAAGACTCGGTCCATTATTTTAATAAGAATGTTTCTCTCTTGATCATCCAGAGCATTATCGCCCAGCAACGGTAAAACAATATTGAGGATAATTTCCGGTCCAAATTCTCTCGAGTGATCTATCAAATTTCTTAATGCCAATTTACGTGACAGCTGACCTGTGTTCTTCACCTTTAGAATTAGTTTCATACATTTGATCTCCAACTGGTCGTTAGCTGATAACGTGTCCACAGGAGTGTCTCCCAATTTAAGCAACTTCTCAAAAACCTTAATATCGTGCTCCTTGTGTATGGTGACGTCCTTGAGATCTGGAATCTCACTCAGAACCAACTGAGGATCAAATTTATCCTTTGATATTAATGCGATGTCATTTTCCGGGATGATATACTGATCTGTTTGAAGCACGCCTGATAGCTTTGAAATGTCCACCCCACCACTCTGGACAAAATCCTTTGGAAATGGGATCCATTTGAACTCCTTGGGAAGCAATTTCGTCAGATTTCCTTTGGTTAGTTGGATTCCGTTAAATGTCGGCACCTTGAGCTTTAGAGGGGCCGCAACTTCTAAATCATTGTCAGATACATCTAATTCATTTAAATGTTCGGTGAGCACTCTTCTCTTTCTTCCTCGACCTGATCTAGTTGGTGTGGAATCTCTCACTGGAGTTTTACTTCTTGATCGACTCAACTCTTTGTCCTCTGTAGGTCTTTTTCTGCCTCTAAAAACTTCTCTAGGGGGTGTCTTATCCCCGTTTTTGTCATCAAAATCTGCTGTGTAATTTCTGGAGCTTTCTGTGACCTCTAAATATTGCTTTTCTCTGTTCTTGTATTCAAAATCACAAAGTTGTTCACTATCAGAGCCAATTATAACTTGTCCCTCTTGTGCTCCAATCTCTTCTTTTGTCGAACCTTTAACATTATGGTTTTGTGTTTCTAGCATCCGTTGTCCCACGTTGCTAGCATTCATTACTCTTTTAAAACACAAAAAAGATGATAGTTCTTAAAATATCATGAGAAGGCTGAAAAAAATAAACCTCTTAACATCACTTGTTTCTCTTCAAAGTAGCAATGATCTCCTCAATATTGAGTGGTTTCACCCTTCTGATGTTTGCTATAACATCGGCAGCTGACACAGCATCTATTGTGGGCACTTGGAGTTCGAAATCAAATTCTGTCTTCACAGGACCGGGCTTTTTTGATCCAGTTGATGAACTACTCATTGAACCTGCTTTACCAGGTATATCCTATTCCTTTACAGATGACGGTTACTGGGAACAGGCCATCTATCAGATTACCCCCAATCCTCAGAATCACTCCTGTCCAGCGGCTGTTCTCATTTATCAACATGGATCCTATGTGGAGAATTCAGATGGATCCTTAACGTTGACTCCATTCGATGTGGACGGTAGACAACTTCTCTCGGAGCCGTGCCAAGATAGTGGTGTTTCCTCCTACACCAGATACATCCAAAAGGAAGTGTTTAAAGGTTACAGTGTTTATGTGGACCCATACCATGGCAGATGGAGATTAGATTTGACAGAATCTACTGGGGAAATAATGCAACCACTCTATTTGGCATATAGACCTCCAGAAATGTTGCCTACAGTTACAATGAACCCAACCGAGGGAGCAGCAGCGGCAACAGAATCTTCATCCGCATCCGCATCCGCATCCGCATCCGCATCTGCTAACGCCAAGGCCAAAAGAGATGAATTGGGACTTGATTTCTCCCTTGGTCAAAGGGTGCGTAGGGGCTTGGAAAATAGGTTTAAAACAAACGCTGTTAAGGAGCAGGGTTTCAACTATTCTCTCTGGTATTACACGTCGTTTGGGATGATGATCGTTGGTGGGTTGCTCTTTTTTTCGGCTATTTAGTCTTTCCTTACACATATCTCTGAATTATTGGGTTGGTTGAAATATGTAGAATTATAAATCAGTTCTTAACTTCATAGAATCTTCTGTATTTGTCATCCACGTTGACAAGGTAGAAGGATCCCTTAGGGATGTACTCAATGGAACCTTCTGGTTTGAAGTCCTTTTGCAAGTGAGCCTTTTCTCTCAAAGCAATAGCCTCCTCGTATTGAGCGGGAGTCTTATGTTCTCTCTTGGACAATCTTTCCTTAACATTCAATTGCTCTGTGATCTTAGAAATGTCACCAACAACCTTGACTGAAAGCATGGTGGCGGCCAAGCCAGACCCATAGGAGAACAACCCTATTCTCTTATCTTGAAGGTCTTGAGAACCAACAATTGACAAGAGTGAGCACAACGACCCCCAGGTGGAACCTGTGTACATGTTACCGACGTTGGTAGCCAAATCTAAAGCTGGGGCAACAGTCTTGGCAAATCTCTCCTTTGCAAGGGGCATGAAGACCTTTTCAACAGACTTGTCAACCAAGGTTTGTTCATAGTCCATAGTCAACAAAGATCTGTCCACCTCTGGGAATAAATCTGGGTTGGCCTTCCAATCGTTGTAAAGCATTCTAGCATAAGACTTGGTAACAAGCTTACATGTTGGAACATGGAAAGCGTTGTAGTCGAAAAAATCAATACCCACTGTACCAGTCTTTGAATCACTCAACCCTTTAGCGATGGCCTTCTTGGAGTATGTCTTGTAACAGTAATCAACAGCCTTCACATAACAGGAGAGAGAAAAGTGGCCATCAACAACTGGGTATTCAGAGGTAAAGTTTGGCTTGTAGAAATCATATGCATGTTCCATAAAGGAACCTCTAACTGGGTCAAACACAATTGGAGCATCTGGACCTAAAAGCAAAGCAACAGTACCTGCACCACCGGTTGGTCTGGCAGCACCCTTCTCGTAAATGGCAATATCACCACAAACAACAATGGCATCTCTGCCATCCCAAGCTTCAGATTGAAGCCAACTGATGGAGTTCAAAATAGCTGCAGTACCACCGTAGCAGGCGTTGACATTATCAATACCTTCAACATCCGTGTTTTCACCAAACAATTGCATCAAAACGGACTTGACAGATTTAGATTTATCCAAGAGGGTTTCTGTACCCACTTCCAATCTACCAACAGAGTTGACATCAATATCGTACTCCTCAATCAAATTCTTCAAAACAGTCAAAGACATAGAGTAGATATCCTCTCTATCGTTAACAAATGCCATGTTGGTTTGACCCAAACCAATAGTATATTTACCCTTAGAAACCCCATCAAATTCTTCTAATTCCGATTGGTTAACATATTGACCAGGAATATAAAATTGGATTGCTTTGATACCCACGTTTTGAGCTGGCATTTGATTAGAGCTATTTAGTTAATGAGGAGAGATCACTAAATGAGAATGGAGAAAAATCATCTTCTATAAACGAGCGGAGCGAGAGACGCCAAAAAATGATGTTGCGAAAAAGTATTCACAGCGAAAGAGCTACAGAGACTGTGGATTCTTCCTTTTTTTGGCAGTAATGCAGGGGGATCAATTGGTAGCAATAGGTTAATATGGAATATCTTTTTAAATTTAAATTTTGGCCAAAATTCACCATTTTAACTTGACTGCAACAGTATTGAACACTTATTTCAATCTTACAACATACTGTTGGCATCTACTTGATACTCCCAGCTGAATCTCATTAGTTTCAAGTCTTCCTACCGCTTCTTTATCTCATAATTACGCGTTTTACTGCTAAAATCCGATTTTGATTACCTAATTTTCATTATTTGGAACTCATTATCACCAACTTTCTCTCAATGAATCAAATGGCCGACTTCCAAATCGGTAGAAATTTGGGCACAATGTTCGAATCGGCTACTAGAAAATTCCAGAGGGGAGTTGATACATCCAATGTGTCGCTTCCACCATCAGTTGCCACCTTCATCAATACAAACTATTACAACGTTGAAACCAAATTCTCGTCAAGTGAGATAACAAAAGCCCTTGATTCCACAAACGAGGGGGAAATCTATGCCGTCTTAAAGTATTTGGTCCATTTGGCTGTCACCAAACCAACACCAGAACTGGAACTTCTGGATTACTTCCCATTCATTGTCAAGAATGTCAACTCCACTAATCCGAAGGTGAAGCGATTGGTTTACATGCTATTGCTTCAATTCAATCATCACAATCAGGATGTTGCCTTACTTTCTATCAATGCAATCCAGAGATCCCTAGTGGATAAAAATTGTGTTAATAGATCATTGGCAATTCGATGCCTTTCCGGAATTCAAATACCTGCAATTTTGCCAATTTTGGTCCTCTCCTTGGAGAAATCCATCAAGGACTTTTCCCCATTGGTAAGAGCAGCTTCTGCTATAGCAATAAAAAAGTGTGTTGAATTGGATGCTATATATAACGCCCCAGAGGGAGTGAATCAAAGACAGTACATCATTGAATCGCTGAATCAACAAAATTCCACAATTTCACAATTATACTCCTTTTTGGACATCCTATTAAGCGATAACGATTCCAAAGTGTTGAGTGTCACTTTCAATGTTTATCAAAGCACATTTCCGGGGTTCCTAGATCTCTTCCATAACAAGATTGAGAATCTCATCAGCCATTTGGTGGAGCTAGATTCCGAATCAACGTGTGGGTTCTTGGACTTTATGACAGATTATTCCAAGGCATATTTCCCATCATTCAAGACATTCGATGATGCCCCAAGGTTATTACAGACCCTCTTTGAAAATGGTCAATCATTTGTTTACACTCCTCATGGAGCAATAATGTTGAGTTGGATACGGTTCTTGCAGAACGTTATGCCCTTTACTTTTGATAAAGACTTTCCACTATTGAGAATGTTGCTTAAGTTTATAAACTTGAGTGATGATTCAATAAAGGTGATTTTTCTTAACGAAACAGAATATTTACTCAATGACCCCACAATCCCTCTTGTTATTAAGGACTATCAATTGAACTATTTTTATCCTCTTAATGGTGATTCCAAGGAGGTATTCCAATCAAAAGTGAACATTATTTTTCAATTGCTTAATGAGGAAAACTTCACTCAAATATTCGACCAATTGAGTGAGTCAATGAGCATTTTCCCTATAGATGACCAATTGACTGTTTTGGGTAAATTGAATGCTCTCATTTTAACCAAGGGGCTAACAGAAGAAGCTCGTGATCATCTAATTAAGTTTTTCATGACCAGATTACAATCCCAACTTGTAACTAGTGACGCCTTGATTGGTGAATATATCACAGGCTTAAGACAACTAATCCAAAGGGATTTGGCGATTCATGTTGATATTCTCATCAAACTAGTGGGGAAATTATATCCAAAGGATAATTCTGAATTATCCAATAATGCCCGTGGTTCAATTATTTGGTTAATGGGTGAATTCGTCTTGAATACTGAGGATCAAAACCAACCTCACGTCAGTACCCTTTTGAACTTTATACCCAATGTTTGTCAAATGCTAGTCAGGGGTTTTACTGAAGAGGTGGATTGTATGATCAAAATTCAAATATTGACTCTATTGGCTAAATGCGTAACCACTAGTCTTTTGAGAAACCCCACCTTGGATTTGAGTGGGGATAAACTTTTCAAACTGTGGAACTATTCGTTGGAATTAGCTAAGATGGATACCAGTTTGGAACTAAGGGATCAATCTCGTTTCCTTGGATCTCTTATTCCCAACGTCATTTACAACAATGAAATCAATACCAAAGAGGAGTGGTCTATTAAGGATTTAGTGGTGAATCAAGATGGTGACCAATGGAAGAGTATCGATTTGGGGCTATTAATGTACCAAATTAATTCAACTGTAACCGGTGCCGGCGGAGTCAAAGTAGATCAAATGGAAACAATTCCTCTCATTTGGAACTTCAATAAAGTGACCTCGGACCTTTTGGATATGGGGTATTCAGATTATTATGATAATTTGAGATCCATTGGGTTTGAATTAAGGGATTATAATAAGTATTCAAGGGGGTTATCATCAGCAATGTTCCAAGAGAGCACCAAAAGACAGTCCTCGAATAATAACGGACAAAGAATTAATTCCATAAATGCGGATAATCATGGATTGACAAGCCCTGCTGGATCATTTAAATCGAAAAAAGTCAATCAATATAAATTTCAAACCTTAGATGATTTCTTGGGAGCTTAAAATTTTCAATTTTATAACATAATTAAAAGTCATATGTCTGCTGAGCCAATCTGATTTGCGTTAGAAAAGACCATACGAACGGAATAATGGAGGCATCATAACTATGAAAAAAACAGCCCAAACTGTTACATAGGTTTATTATGCTCTTCATCTCCCTGCAACGCCATTATGTGGTTTGGTTGCTGATATTTACTCTTTTGTAAATTGTGGAACTAAAGTGTGGCTCAGTTTTTGATTACTTAATGTTTACCATTTCTGTCAAACAAAAGCCAAATATTTACATCTTAGAAATAAACAATGGCGCATCAAGTGTAAACAAAGTAGAACCCTTCCCCTGTAGGACCCTTTCCCTTGTTATGCCACCGGTGCCATAGCTTCATTGCATGTGACCTTGGTGTTACGTAATCAACGAAGTTAATGGTGCTGTTACGTAATGATTGCATTTTTTCATTCTCCTAAGAAACCCTTCTCTTATTTAAGATGTCTTCATTTTTGGGTTTCGGCGGTAACAAGGATGCCGCTTCATCACAAAGTTCTCCTCTTGCTGATCAAATTAAGCAATCTATTGCAGCAGAACTTTCGACCGCTTACGCACAAGCTTTGGTGAATGGTCTCACAGAAAACTGCTTTGAAATGTGTATTTTGTCACCAAGCTCAACAATGACCTCGGTTGAATCCCAATGTGTTAATGACTGTGCAAGCAAGTTCATGAAGTCTTGGAACCTGATTTCAAGAAGTTACATCCAAAGAATTAACCAGAAATGAACAATTACGTAACTGAAAACTTTTCCGATTGACATTATAACTCTCTTTTATATATTTAATTCACTTGTACATAGGATGCTAATAAGGAGAGTTTTCAGATCATTCTCCTCAAAAGTTGAAGGGGAGCTTAATTTACAAACAAAAAAAAGAAGATCTCATAAATCAACAAGGATCAATAATCCTAAGGTGCAATCACCGCCAAAATCAACTCTAATACCTAAGAGGGTAGAGGGAACTGCAACTCAAATCTCATCTAGAGTTATTCATTCTAATAATGACACTGCTCCCATTAAAAACTCAAAAATCATTCAAGAAATCAAACGAATCGATTGGATGAAAGCTATTCAAGAACCTTGTAAAGTGACTAGGGAGACCCGCATTGAAACCTTGTTAAAGCGATTAATTAATTATACTGTTATTGATCAAGTGAAGGAATTAAAGCCGAATTTTCAATCGATGTATAAACCCCTCATAACCCAATTTGGTCAAATGAATCTTCCTTCACCGGAAGAAGATATGGAGGAATTCTTCTACTATAATCAGATATTGGGTGGTATTGTCAAAGGAGAGAGTGTGAGGAGAGATAATGGACAAATAGAAGAGGTGACGCCGCAACTAACTGAGGCTTTGAGTAGATTGATCCAATTTTATCATTTGAAAGACAAAGCTCTCTTGAAATCTTTAGAAATGGAAGAAATGGGAGAGTTTTTAAAGAGTTGGAATAATATACCTGAGCCAAAACTTTCCAATATTAGTTTGAATTCATGGTCATTATTAGAGGAAGTGATTGATAAATTTCAATTTCCTCTTGAATTTTATGACAATTATCTTAAGGAATTGGTGAAATTGAAATATCCGGTTGATATTAATGAAGTCAATGGCTTTGTCAAGGTTTATGTCAAAGACGGCATAACTATGAATAAGTATAAATCTCTCATTGGATTTATGAAGGGGCTATCGTTACCCATTAATGATCTCACATATATTCATTTAATGAGGGGGGCATTGATTGTTGATGATTATCAATTATTTGATGAATTATTACTTCAATACTCCAACTTTGGATATACTCCTACCAGACAACTTTTCAGAGTGCTCATTGAATATTTCACCCAAAAATCACAATTCGATCAAATGATGAACGTCATCCAATTACAAACAGGTTCCTATGGCATGTGTTTAATGGAGAGTGATCTTGAAATAATTATTAAAGGGATGGTCTTGGTTGGAGAGAGAGAGGTTGGTAGTGATATTCTTAATATTCTTATTTCCCTTAGAGAAAGGTTTGAATCACTTAATGATGAATTAATTGATAGAAGTGTTTACGATGAATTGAATGTTCACATATTGGATGCTGCCTGTCCGCAGCAAGGTCTTTTAGGATACCTACCCGAAGTTACCGGAGGTATGTTTAAATGGCTCATTTTAACGAGTGAAAACTTTGATCAGGTTAAGGAGTTAACGGGGGATATGAAACAAATCAATGTTCGTTGGGATGTTGACACATTTTTGGCATTTTTGATGGCCATTGAGATCCACCAGCCGCACAACCCTGCTGGTATCATTAAGGCTCTCTTCAAGACCATCCAGCAAGGTGATGAAGATGATGATGGGGTGCTGAGCGTGCTTCTAGCAATCTCATTCGACGGGGAATGTATGGCACTCTTACGTAAGCACGGGTTTAGTGAAAAAAATGTGGCGCTGTGGCTTACGTAAGTGACTGTGGTGGACATTTCGGAGGGAGTCATTTCCGCAATCGATGACACACTAAATTTTTCACTTAGTATAAAAGGCGGCCGTCTCCCCCCGCTTAATGGTCTGATTACAAATTTAAACATAAAGATAAAGAAAAAGATGAGCTACAACTACGAAGAAGACTTATTCGACATGGAACTTGACACACAGACTGTTGACCTTCCACAACTTATCCCAGATTCAGACGATCACCTTGTCTACGATGCCGTTTCCCCTCAACTGATAGCACAAAATATGGATACTGGTATGAGGATAACCCGAATGAACTTAGAAGACCCAAAGGGGTTTAGAGATACATCAAAGGACAACTACAAGCTATGGTTGAGAACACTCTAACATTAAGATATTGAAGTGAAGAATGATTTGCTCATTATCTTTTAATTTGAGTAATAAAAATCAAAAAAAAAGCACAATGTGATCATAACAACGATCACCCTCTCAACCTTGGCATCAAATCCTTTATACCCCCTTCTTTCTATAGCATTAAAACTTACCATTTCTGGAAACTTGGTCACCGGCTTTACCGTGTTTTAGAAAATTGCTCATCTTATCATTATTAATTGCTGTCACGTGCGGAGTGGCACTTTTAAACGCGCCACGTATGTTTACTCCGCGTAAAGAAATTTCTAGAACGGGACAAGTCGCGTGATTGGCATGTGATTTAACTAATAGCGCGCCTTGCCAGATAGGCCCACGGCTTATGTAATAGCGGCTACCTACGGCCCATAAGATAGGCGTGGATAACCTCCCGCGGTGCATCACAAAGTACCGGCAGATAACTTATCACTCTTAAACATGAGGATGACTAATTATCGATTTGAAATCAAAGATAAACCCAACTGTTATCTGAATCCAAACTCAAGTATGTCATGTCACGTGATGGAAATAAGGGTATACGGTATTTTAGCTCATTTGCTTCAATTTCATTTTAGCCTTAACTCACAGATCTATTGTCACTTTTTAATGAATATGAGACATCTTTCATATTGATGATCTCATCCATCTTCAAACCGTCACCATCGACATCTTCAACACATTCAATTTCTACTCCATTTTTCCTAAAATTCACATGGGGAACTTTTGTCTTGCCAGTATATGATATCCCTTTATCACAAACTAAATCATCTCCAATTTTAATATCAATATTTGTCTTATCTCTTGCCCAACTGGTCCAATTGGTCGTCGCTCATCATCTCAATGGTATTGTTTGGCTTATGTAATCATCACGTGCCTGAAACATATTGTCCCGTCATAGACGCGGAAAAAAATTAAGGCTAACAGCACGTGATTTTTGGCAAATTTCATCGATGAATTCTTTTCATAGGCGGTTGATCCGGAAATGACAGATAGAGTCTCACTTAAAAGGACAATCTCAGAAACCCTGTTTGGGTCTCGCAAAAGATCATTGGAAACATTAGATCAAAACTCAATTGATAATAAAAAGCCCAAGTTAGAGCCAAAAGATCCAAAAGTAGAGGCTAAATTCCAACAACAAGAAAAGGAATATGACAACTTGTTAGCTCCAGAAGATCGTAAATGGAGACCAAAGGGATACAAATTGAACCCACCTCCAAAAGATAGACCAATCAGAATTTACGCAGACGGTGTTTTCGATCTTTTTCATTTGGGCCATATGAAACAATTGGAACAGTGTAAAAAGACATTCCCCAACGTTGAATTGATTGTAGGTATTCCAAATGATAGGGAAACTCATAAGAGAAAGGGGTTAACTGTTTTAACAGATAAACAAAGGTATGAGACCGTTAGACACTGTAAATGGGTCGATGAGGTGATTGAAGATGCACCTTGGATCCTCTCGATGGAATTTCTCAAAAAGCATAAGATTGACTATTGTGCTCACGATGATCTCCCTTATGTCGCAGATGGTATTGATGATATTTATAAACCAATGAAAGAAGCCGGGATGTTCATTGCAACCCAAAGAACTGAAGGTATATCCACCTCAGATTTGATCACAAAAATCATCAGAGATTATGACAAGTATTTAATGAGAAACTTTGCTAGAGGTGCTACTCGTCAAGAACTGAACGTTTCTTGGTTGAAGAAGAACGAATTGGACGTGAAAAAACACATCAATGACTTCATGGAAACTTGGAAACAAACCAATGATAAATATCAACACATTACAAAGGATTTGTACACAATTGTGAGAGAATCCCTCATTAAAAACAACACATTGCCAATGAAACCATCCCCATTGGAAAAATTCGCCCAAAAGTTCAATGCAAACGGTCTTCAAAGATCAAATTCCAATAAATCATTGCTCAACACTGTCATGGATTGGGTTGGATTCCAGAGTGAGCCTCAATCGGAGGCTGATGACTCCTCCGATGACGTTACTTCCAAGTCCCGAGTCTCTACGCCAAGAAAGGCCAAAAAGCAAAGGAAGATCGCCCCTCTCAAAACCAAAAGAAGAGATCAAGTTAAATTACCCCATGTAGCATAGTTTTTTATTATAATGTCCTTCAGTTTATCCTCCGTAAAACACATCTCGCCCCAAACACTTAAGACCTGGATTCTACAAGGCCATACCGGCCTTGGTGACAACTTTCGCGTCATCGACGTCAGAGATTCCGATCATTTTGGTGGTCATATTGTCAACTCCATCCACATACCTTCGGGTACACTACCAAGTAAGCTGGATTCCCTCTACGCCACGGTAAAGCAAGAAAACGTTAAGGCTATTGTCTTCCATTGCATGCTCTCCCAGCAGAGAGGCCCTCGCGCTGCTCTTCAATTCGGCAGATATTTAGAATCTCAAGGATTACCTTTAATTGATATTTATGTCTTAGATGGAGGATTTAATTATTGGCAAAGATTATACAAAGACGAACCAGATTTAATGGAAAATTACCATAAGGACCTCTGGTAACTTCCCCATCACTCCCACTCTTCATCAGATCCCAAAAGATCCTCCATCTTTTGGACCTCTTTATATTTTAATAACTTCTTAATTGATTCCTGAATTCTCTTACTAAACTTCCCAAACCTCTTTTTTCCATCTACACCAACGTCCATATACTCGTCAATACTGCGCTGTACTGGCTTGGACAGACCTTCCAAAACAAGATCTAAAACACCCTTAATTGTCTCGTAATTCCACCCCAAGCTCAAATGCAAATACTCTGTCAATTGAGGAACATCGACTAACCCCCATTTAAACTCAGTATCATCTTTATCCACCTCTGGATGCAGATATGCTTCCTTGACAGCTAAAGAAGGGAAATCCTCAATATTGTTAATAAAGAAGCCCATTTTGGCCAATCGGGTCCTTATCGATTTTCTAATGGGATTGTCATCCTTAATTATCCCTCGCTGATAGTCCATCCACCAGTTTCTAAATCCATCCAGTGTTCCAAACTCCCCGAGAATTTCCATAGCCATAACTTTACCTACACCTTTTACCCCTAAAGTATAGTCGCTGCCAAGCAATTGGGCCAAATCTACCAATGATGACCGTGTTAGTCCCATGTTCACATTCAAATCATTGAGATTGAACCTTTCAGTAAAGTGTTTCTTCATGAACATGTTTTTATAAATGTGGGAACCACCAAACAAAAAACAATCTGAATCATCTGTTATAATACCGTCGCATAGACCCATCGTCTCTAATTGCGCACATTGGGCTTCTGCCTCCTGTGGCGACGTCAAGTAGGGAATTCCCATCAATGTAAGAAGAGTATGGATTTCCTGAACCATTTCAGGGGTTATATCATCCGATGTGAATGTAGACGGTTTAGAAGAGTATTCTAACTCAGAAAAAGTGTGGATCACATCAGCGAGGTCCGATCTTTTGAATGATGAAATTGTGGGTATACTATAATTGTGGCCTTCATCATCGGAGAACAAATCTTCCTCAAGTTCAATCGGCTCAGCAGAAGTCTTTCCTGTGTTCTCATCCTGTGCTTTTGATTCTGCGTCTGGCTCTGCTTGAATTTCTACATCTAGTTCTGATTCTATCTCTGATTCTATTTCTGACCCCGGCAATAGATCTGACTCCAATGCTAATTTATGCTCTGGCTTTGTCTGTGACTCTGGCGTTTTTATTTCAATGACCTCTTTCAATTCTTCAGTGGCACGCAGATTTGGCTCCTCAACCAGTCCAATAGGTTCTTCTTCTCTGGATTGCATTTTATTATCCTCATTGGTAACTTCAGGTATAAACTCTTGTAGGGACTCCTTGATATCTTGTACATCCTCCAAAGATTTATCCTCTTGGTTCTTTGTATGTTTTGTTAGAGGAATTTTCGGAGCCTGTAAAGAATCTGCATCTGAATTAGGCTGAGATTCAAGTATAATATTCACATGTTCAATGTTCGTTTCATTTTCATGCTCATCTTGTTCCTCTTCTTCATCATCACTCTCAATATCCTTTTTATCAATTGCTTTCCATGAATCGAAAGTGGATGTTTGAAACCAGTCGGGTAATGGTAACGGTTTCTTTTCTTCTTCCTCACTTTCTTCTTTCTTTTGAATTTCTATAACAGTTTCATTTTCATCCTTCTTACCCTCCTCATTGATCTTCTCATCCGCTTCTTTTTGTACTGGGACAGAAGATCTTTTCTGAAATAGGGTGTTCTTCGAAAAGTCCAATCCCTTGAACATGGTTTTTGAAAGTACACCTTTTGATAAAATGATTGGAAGCTCGCTTGCCTTTGAGCTCTTCCCTGATTCAACATCTAGCAAATCCCTCTTGGACTCCTGGATGGCTCTTTTCAATTCCAGCTCTTGCAACCATTCAATTTGGCCTTCAAGACCTTCGTTCATTCCATGTAATGGTGAGGGGGTGTTTTTACCATTATTTTTCTCTGCATAGTTGTACAGTGATTGAATCTCATCCATTGTATCCTTTGGTTCTACTGCGGCCACCTCTTCAAAATCCATGTCATCGAACTCTCGTTCATTCAACTCTCCACCAGCATCTTCATCATTGACAAACAATCCGTCTTTTTTAACTTGTTTTTCCTCTAATGGAATACCGGATTCCACGTGATCATTCCAGTCGATGTCATCCTCATCGGAGACATCGTCGAATTCCTTTCTAACAGACTTTTCCAACTCGGTCCCCTTTTCATTCAAGGTCATCACATATCCATTATCCATCCTTTGTAACTCGTACAACCTATCTTTATCCCCTGCAAGTCTACCGGAGGTTATATCATCGGAATCCATACCGGTAACATTCATCAACTTCTGAGTTAGGAAATTCCTCTTTTGGACCATTCCAATTTGAAACTTTGAAAATTCCATGGGATCTGGGAAAAGATCCATCAACTGAGCCTTCGTATAGCCCATTCTTAATCTAGATCTTAATCTCAGATGAGACAAGATAATGTATTGGGTCTCGAGTGGTAATTTACTGAAATCTTCACCTTGGGGATCAATAGTATCCAAATCCATCCTATCGATATCTATGAAGACCTCTTGTGCCAATTTGTCGTATTCACCATCCATTTGAAACCTCTGGTCATCCTGATTATCGATATTAATGCTCACTGGTGGTAGATCATAATCGTCTTGTTTTTTAAATAACAATCCCTCTTTTTCCTGAGGAGCACCATCTGGATCATAATATGCATCAAATAGGCCGTTTGTATCTTGGAGTGGCTTCTTTTGGACCTTTCTCTTTTTTGATGGACTTGGTTCCTCGATGGTTAAATCGGCCTGTTCTTGTAACTTTTTGGAAAGGATTCTTTTTGCTGTTGTTTTTAAATCTATTTCCTCATTAGTTCGCTGTTTTCTTCGCTTTATAGTATCTAACTTGAGTAGAGGGGGTTTTCCGTCAAACACAAAAATTGGTTTTATGCCGAAATATAATAATTTACAGATTCTTTTGAAGAACCCCCAGATATGGGGATTGGGATGAGACTGAGAGTCCTTCAATGCGATCATAAATTGATAAATCCAAATCGACGCATCAATAGCCAACCGCTTATTTCTCAATGTCTCCACCTTAATTGGCTTACCCATTGGGGTCACCAACTCCCAAAGATTTTGGACACCCATTGAGGTTAAAGGAAAAAAAAAAAGTGGATTTGAGAATAAAAAAAAATGAAAATCATAGATGGGTCAAGTGTGTATTGGAGATCACCATCAATCGTCATTATCAACTTAATAACTCACCCCAAGGCAAAGTTCAACGATTTGAGTTTCAATTCGTAAAAAAAAAAACGTTTTTGGGTTTCAGCCGTTCGCTACAAAAGAAAACTCCGAAGTCCGAGGGAACATTTTTCGATGGCTCTGTCGTTTGCCCTCTCTGAAAGGTTTCATATCAATATTAAGATGGAATCAAAGAGGTTTCCTTTCAAGCCAATAAACAGTCAAATGAAGGTGGTTAATAGGAAGGACACGTTGGTTGTCCCTCCAAGACCACAAGTTTTTCCGTCGAATTTCGACCCAAGAAGAGAGATTAATATGCCTCATCAAGAGAAGGTGGACAAATGGATCATCATGGTTCCTGTTTATCCGTCAAGTAATTTTGAAGAAGCATGGGATAATTCATGCTATTGTCCAATGGTGGGTCTTAGCGACAAGGTAGATGACGAAGACTATGCCAGTCAAGAGTATGATTTTGCCAACATCAGAGACGTGGTGGAATTCCAGTCCCATATAATAACATTTCAAAGTAACCGGCTTTATTTTAGAGATATGGAGCTGGTTAAACGGGCCCCAGATAGAAAATTGTGATTTCGATTTGAATAGATTAGATTAGCTATATATGTAGTATCATGAGCAAGAAGAATTTTTTTTCAGACCAATCTTCATCCCAATTGAAAGGACTTACGTGGAGTTATGTCGGCAAGTTTAGCTTCCCCAGAGATTCTACTTGGTAGAATTTTGTCTCTAAAAGAATCTTCACCGTTTTTGCTTTCTTTAGATACAATTAACCAACCTCATGGTCACATGACGGAAGAATTTGTTCATATGATTAAATCACTGCCAACACCACCACAGATAACATTCATCTCGTATGAAACCCCAATGAAGTGTAAACCCCACTATTTGTCTTCCTCAGATATTTTCATACCATTTTATTCAAAAAATGAGCAGGAACAGAACCAAATAATAACAAAGTTATCACAGCAAAAGGAGGGCAGACAATTAATCATGATTGATTCATTCAATTCGTTATTAAGATCCCAATTGATGAATCTTTTTAAATCCTTTCTTTCTTCCACAAAGATTGTCTATGGCGTCTATCATTTGGATATCCCAGGTAACCAAACTACGCTAAATTATTTACGATTCCTCTCATCAACAATATTCGATATAAGAAACAAGGATATCGATGATAATGAATATTGGACACATCTAGAAGCCCCCAATTTTCCACAATATCCAGTTTCTTCCACTTTTCAACTGAATCTGACTTACCGCAGGAAATCAGGTCGTGAGCTAAAGTACAAATTCATTATCGACTCCGCAAAACACAGCTACAAACAGGTGGTAACAGACGAACCATCAGTTCAAGAGGAGGACGAATCCCTTCTCAAAGATCTCACAACTTTCAACCTCACCACCAACGATAAACAAAGAAAACAGAGAGAACAGGTGGAATTACCATTCATGGAAGCGCAGAAGTCCCTAGGAGCTGTGGGGTCTGCAATCGTCTACACTTTCGAAAAGGATGATGATTACGACGAGGAAGACCCATACGAAGACCCATTCTAATTTATACTTTATACACTCTCTTCCATATTAACCCTTGTGTTCTTCTTCCTTGGCCATAACGATGGCAACTTGATCAACTGGAACCTTGGCTCAATGCATCTATCAATAAACCACTTCCTCAGAACGTTTTCCACCAATGAAGATATTCTTGGGATATTCTCCAACTTTGCCTTCGATCCAATGAGAGATTTTATATCAAACTCTAATCGGAAATCCGGTGAAAATGCAAACATCAACCCAATTGAATGTCCCTTCCTTTTATGATCATTCTTCCCCTCCTGTTGATCCCCTGTCTTTTCTTTATTGGCATCATCCTCATCATCCTTATCTGTTGTTATGAGTGATACGGTCAAGCAGGAAGAGAACCTCACCAATGACACCTCCAATTTAATTGGTAAACAGGCGGACATCAATCTAGGCTGATTTATCAAGAGATTGGTTTCTATTCCCAGTGTAAATGTATCTGCCACGTCCACATCAATCTTAGCCTCCAATCTACCATCGTTGTTCCTAACTCTACAATTTGAAAAAATTGGATAATCGTGGCCAATGTTCACCTCTACGATCTTCATCCTGTCGCAATACTGTAATAACATCGGTTGATTTAATGCTTTATCTAATGAGTTGTAAATGTTATCATTCACCAATGCCTCGAATCTCCCCTGGGAAATGATTTGTGCTATAAGTACATTGAACCAATCAAGTGATTCTGCTTGATGTTTATTAACATCATAATATGTTTTTTCTAATATTTGGTTCACAATCTCGTCATCTGACTCCAGCAAATCTGCATCCAAACCTGATGATCCCATACCATTTCGTGAATCTGTGGAACGCTTGAGATTCTCCTCACTTGGTTTGCTGCCTATTTTCACCTGAGGAGCTTGAATTGGTGTCGCCTCTGTAAACACAAAGAATTTAATAAAAGCACATAACAAAAGAATAACACTTACTTGACCAATAAGCAACCCCTGGGTGAATGTCCATGCCGTTGAGGCTCTTGATGGCATCACCGTTGAAATTGTCACTGTGGGTCCCATGAATCCCATTGTGGGAGTTCCTTCCACTGCCGTTGTTGCCGTTGATGACGATCCAATCATAGGATGTAATTGATCCATAATCACCTTGATAAGTTCTGTCTTCTCCTTTTCTTGTTGCTTATGATACTGCTCCAAGAATTTATTAATTAAATTAAGTTCATCGTTGTGTGTTTCACTCAGTGCACAAATTGCATCACTCTCTACAAACGACATCCCTGTTAGATCCAATCACCTTAAAGAAAAAGAGAGAGAGAAATTTAAGAAAAAAGGCTCAGCAATGTTACACCAAAATGAGTTAAATTTGCAAGAATAAAACTTAAAATCAACATCTACATCTAACTAAAGATTCTTTTAAACTATTCTAAATAACGGAAGACAAAAGAAATAAACATGGAGGCAGCTAAGGCACCACAAATCATTCTTGGGCCAAATTGATCGTCATACCGGACAGCTCTCTTATTCCTGATTGAGATAACTCTCCAAACATAGACCCCAGAAGAATAGGCAATAGTCAGGATGGCGGTCAAGTAAAAACAGGCAGCAGTAATTAATGAGACAACATCCCCATAATTCATCAAAGTGTGAGCAGTGGCACCAAACACCAACGACATAGACAGCCATGAAAGAAATGTTCTCTCGGTAGCAAAATAAACCTTTGGTTCAACACGAACTGGAACTGATATCTTCTTACCCGGTGGAGCCTTAAACAGGGTTTCAAACGATGTTCCCTCAGGAACCTTATCAAAGGAATGGTCTTCCTCAAACATTGCCTTGACAAAGTTGACCACCGGAGCCAATGGACCTGTGTATCTTCTTTGTGGTGGAGACTCAATGTGGTTATGTGATTCATTAATATTCACAGATCCATACCCACCTGGGGTACCAAGCAATTCCTCTTCATCCATTGCGTTACCGGTGGCACCAGCAGTTCTGTGTTTGGAAACAATACCATAGGTGGCATCATGTTTTGGCTTTCTAATATCAACATCCATCTGTGGAGCCCAGAAAGGAATCTGATTCACCATATCTGGCAATAGGGTGGAACAACCGTGAATGAACTTGGAGAACTTTGGAACGGCTTCAACCAAATGAGAAGAAACCATCTCTCTAACCCATTGTGGTGGCTCTTGACCCATTTGAGTTTGCAACTTGACTTCTAAAACAGCATATGGAAATCTTTCCACATCTCTCTCTGGTAAGTTTGAAAAAGGCCAGTTGACACCAATGTCCATTCTTCTCCAATTGTTGTTGGTTCTGTTGATGCCATCGAAGTTGTCCTCTCTCACCATTGTCAATTCTGTATCAAGAGAAATTCTCACTCTAGCGTCACCAGGTAATTGGAACGCAGTTCTGTCGTAAAAGGTTCTCATAACTGGTCTCATCTTATCCTTGAGAACTCTATATTGAACTTCTTCGGCCAATCTCTGTAAAGAATCGATCTCTTGTGGGGATTTCTTACCATCTTTACGAGCCTTTTCAAACAATTGTTTAGCAGTGTATTTACCGGCCAAGAAGTCATTGATCTTTGATTCCTTAATTGGGAAACGGGCTTTGACCGACTTTTCACCTGTCCAATCTTCCCTATGAGTTTTTCTTTCGATAAAGCAAGTATCTGTGGACATACCACCATACCATCTAATTCTGATTGCTTCCGCACCTTCCGTTTTCAGCAATCTACCATAATATAAATCCATCTCCTTATCATCAAAATAAATCGATGTAATGGCAGAGTCCTCAACTTCAAATTCCTTGTTTGGGTTGAACACCAAAACAGGCAAATGCTTCAAAATGATCAATTTCAATTCCGTGATATTATCAGGATGAACCCAATACTTTGTAGTCTGTCTAACGAAATTTTGCATCTTTCCACCTGCAGAAGAATCACCTAAAACTGGATTACCTCTTGTTCTCACCAAATCGTAGAGCTTGGATAACTTAACAATTAGAGCATCCAAGTTATCCTTAAAGAAAGCCTTGGAATTCAATCTCACTTGGAAGATTGGTTTCAAGATGAAATTGGTCAATTTATCATGTTTTTTCATAATCTTTTGAAACCCAATGTAATTCAATCTAGAAAAAGTGTTCAAGTCGTGGACATCTGCAATGATATCACTTAATTCCTCTTCCAGATCCAGGAAATCCTGTTCAAAAAATTGTAATTCCTCTTCATCAGTAGCATTTTTGGCAGCTTCCACAGTCCTGTTAACAAGTGCTTCAGATTCCTTGACTCTTCTCAAGATCTCTCTATGTTTTAAACGAAAGAAATTGTAAACCTTATCCAATTCCCCCTCCAATTTAGCAACAAACTGCTCCTCTAATGCATTTGACCATAGGTTATCCGTCTTTTCAAGACCTTTCTTCAAGTCATACTTTAATTCATCATAACAAATGTAGTAGTATGCGTAGTCCTTGATAAGGGACGATTTAAGAGTCTCTCCGAACTTCATTGAATAAAAATCTGTCACTCAGCAGGTACAAATTAGAAACTTGTATTGAAGTTTTATCAATCTGCAAACCACGTGGGAAAATTAAGACAGGTAGAACAGGTATATAAAGATATTTCAAAAAAAGTGTTTTCGCGTAGTCGGATGTCGGGTATCGGATATTTTTTGTTTTTGGTTCTCGACACTCGGCTACACTACCCGATCAACAGAACGTCAAACAAAAAAAAGAAGTAGCAAAAAATGCCAACAATCACCTCATCACCAAATGAAGGAGACGGTGATGGAGAAGGAACCAGAGACACCTGACACATCGGTCATTGCAGAGGAGCCTCCACAAACCCCTCAGGGAGTTATTTTGAACGAAAAGGAATTCAATCTTGAAACCGATGGTGAATCAATAACCAGTGGATCACCAAAGCATAAATTTCAACCACCGAACTTCAGACCCAAAGTGGTATTTCAACATAGAAATTCCACTTCCAACATTGTCAATGTAAGGCCGAGAACTTTTAGGCGGAGAGCCAGTGCACAAGTTTTAACAAAAGCCCAAAAAAATCAAATGTTTGACGAAGATGATGATTTCATCGATGATTCAATCATTTACAACGTGCCCATAGCATCACAATCCTCACTGGGCATTCTGCATCAAGGAAATATGAAGAAATGTTGGAATTCTTCCGATTCCAATTTGATAATACCCCCATCTCCTCTTCCTGGTATATCATCAGATATATCGATATCCACCCTGGGAGCCAGTTTTGTGAACAGTCCAAGGTTGAAATCCAATACCAGCTTTAACATGTTATCACCGGAGGCGAAACAGTTATCCGCCTTTTATGCATACACTCTACAAGCTACTGCCCAGGATGAATTAAAGAAGAGGCAAAATGTCAACTCTGAATTGACCAGTGCATCATTGGATAATTTACAATTAGCATCACAGGAAAAAATGGGTCAATTGACAATAACAAGACCCACGTGGTTTCCTCCTAAGCATCAAACAGAAATAAAATTGCATGAAAATGAATACAGAAAGATGTTGATCACTCAATCCAAAATGGCCCTAAGGGAATCCCGCAAAATGGAACAATTGAACGCTTTAAGATTGGTTGGAGATGAAAGATTAGGATACCTTACATCAAAAAAGACTCTATCCAGTAAGAATTTAAACGAGGTAAGAAAATACATTGGAGGTAGTAAAATCACTTGTGATACCAAGGCTTCCCTTCTTAGATTGTGTGTGGCATCTCGAATAGAAGGCTCAAAAAAAGTTAAACCCTTAGAAGGCGAGGAATGGGAGGTTATCGACGAGGCTATAATATCCTCTGGATACACCTCCAAACAGGGGCATGAATTGATGAAATGGTTGAGTCTTGTTTTCGATGACAAATTTCAATCTTCCTTCTTAAAAAAGTTGAAATCCTATCCTGTCACCAAAATCTTAAAGGATTTTCAAGATGATCTAACAGTTTTGAACTTCAAGGGCTGGATTACCATTCTGAGTAAATTACCCCCTAATATCATCGGACGAATTGTCGAAATGTTAATTAGTGCTTGGTGCTACGATCTTAGTAGGTGCATTAAACGTGTTGTTTCCATTTGTGTGTGCGTTCTCAGGGATTATCACTTTGGTTGGAGCAATCTTCAAATGTTAACTATGACTCCAGAGTTAACCATTTTTATTGGAGATTTTGAAAGAGATATTTTCAGCTTTTGGATGAAGGTGGAGAAATATTATGGGGCCATTTAGAACCCCCCTAGTTCTCCCCTCTCTTTTCCCTCCTAGAAATGAATGTATATTATGTAATCATGAGCAATCTTATATCAAACTCAATGTGAAAAATTTATATAGAGAATCAAAGAAAAGTTTTCAGTCAACCAATCTTGTAAATAGTAAGGGATGCTGCGTCGCTGTTTTAGGCAGATACTTTTTAAAAGAATACCCATACGAAGTTATGCAACAGATTATAAATTACACCAACTTTCCTCTAATTTATCAAAAAATTTGAAATCTCTAGAGGATTTAACTAGTAAAGTGGAAAAGGTGATCAAAGAGAGGAAGATTGAAGATCAAGCGGCAGAAACAAAACAGGAGTTAGGCAAACCTGATGAATCAATAGTTCCTCTTGAAGAGGAATCAATAGAGGAAATATTTCAGTCAATAAACATTCCACAAGGTGGATCAAATCCCATGGAAAATATCAAATTGTTCCCAACACCAAGACCTTTTGTCCACTTACCTGCCTCTGTTACAGAAAATGTGACTGTGGAATCAATAGGGAAGATTTCTTCTCCAACAACAGCAAACTGGACTCCTCTACTTGAAGAGCTCATTGTTAAAACCGATTTGGAGAATCTATCGTTAGATTCAAGAGTGGAATTCAGAGCAAGCGATTATCACAATCTAGTTAAATCTATTCCAAAGGATCAACGAGGTTCTGTGATTGATTTATTGAATCATTTGGCATATTCAAGTGGTGTAGTGTATGAAGGTAAAACCGTGGTTATTAACGATCTCTTATCTTTATCCACGTATTTGGAGCCTGAAAAAGCGTCCATTGTTGTTGATAAGATATTGGAAGATGTGGACACTTCATCTTTACCCATCGAGAGAAAGGAGAACAATTTGGAAGGAATCAAACCGGATTTGGCAACAAAATGCATTCTCATCAACCATTTTGCAAGGATCAAGAACCCCCAGGTGGTGAAGAAGTTCATTGACGACATCAATAAACTCCCTGCTCAGGTGAACCCATTGCTGAAAAGTCCTGTTATTTACACCAATGTCATGCAGATGTACATGCGGATGGGCCAATATGCGTTGGCCAGAGAAACTTTTGATACCATGACGTTTTTGAGTAAACACACATCTCCTTCTTCAAGAACGTATTCCTCAATGATATTGATGGATACTTTGAACAATGGAGTCGAGCACGGTTTGGAGGTTTACCAAAGAATGGAAGATGAATCGATGACTGTTGAACCTGATGCCCTTTTAGCACTTGCTAAAGGTTGCGGTACGCGCGCAAAGTTTAAAGAAGGTCCCCAAATGATCCTCAGAGGATGGAATTTCATTATTGAATATTATAATTTGGGATATCCTATCAGTGAGAGGGTTATGGAAATCATGATGTATTTGGCTTGTGTGGATGGTGATTTGTCTTTTGCAAGAGCCATTTTTTTGAATGTGTGCAAGCAAAGATCCATTGGCATCAATGGTGTCGATATCAATAACGGCAGGATGATCAAGTGGTTGTTCAATACCTACTATAAGATTGCGGATGGTAAAAGGCCGATTGGTGTGCTTGATGACAAAGTGAGGAGTATAAGGAACAGAGTGATGGGGAACGTTGATTTTACCTTTAATGTCAATGCTCCACCGTTCATTCCACAGGTGGATATGGATCCCAGAATGATTCTCAGTGAGGTGAAAGCACTTTGGAAATACATCAACAATCACCCCAATCATAACCAAATAATCAGTGCTGAAGTTTATGAGGCCTACATGTATGTTCTCGGTAGGTGGGGGGCAATCAAGGAGTTCCAAAGGGAATGGGACAATCGACTGTTCACAAATGATAGACTTTACTGCATGTGTCTTCATATTTCCAGATACCAAAAAGATCTTGATTTTGCTAAAAAAGTGTGGGTAGAAAGAGGCGAATACCGTTTGACCACAGAATTTCAAGAGAAGCCCGCATTGGAACAGGATAAGGCGGATTTTAAATTTGCACGACTGATGCTTTCTCTTTTTGTTACCACTGGGGAGATTGATGATGCTGTCAAGATCATTCTCAGTAGCAAGAGGCGATTTCAATGGAAGTACTATCACTTGAAGTCACTGATCCAACTCTGTGACAAATTAGGTGATGAAACCACTAAAAAGGAACTTCTTAAGGTGGTTAAATAAATGAGTTAATAATGATTACTGTATATACAAGAGATTAATAGACTAGATCAAAAGCATAGATGGAAAATCACTCCTTTTGTCCTTTTCATCAACTAACGCTTAAAAGTAAAGATTAATTGATGGGTCCGTCAACAAATCAACAGTTTTGTCTTTTGAAATAAGTTCCCATTGAATCATTTCAAATTCCCCCTCAGGGCCTCTTCTTGCCTTCAAAATCATTAAAGCGCTTGACTTGTCACCAGAAAGCTGTGTCGTACAATCAACCACACCCTTCATTGTGTTAACCTCCCCCCAAATCCATGGGATAAGACCAGAGTAAGTGATTGTAGAACCCAAAAGATCTCTAGCCTCGGCAGATCTTCTGAGGGAGTACATTGTGGCGTTCATCACCGGGGAGGACATCTTTTCGAAGTTAAAGATACCAAGAGAAAGAGCCGTGACACCTGCTGAAAAGCCAAGGAAAGTCGTCCAATTGACCCATCTCTGCTTAATACGTGGATCTGGTGGTAGCTCGGCATTAACCACCATTGGGCCCCTCGCTTTAGTGGCTAATCTGCAAAGGGAAGCTCTCATTATTAAAGAAAAGAGTGCCAGTGAAAATCACGTTCCTCTATTTCTCTTCCTTCTCTTAATGGTCACTGGACAAGCTATTCACATGAAGGCCTTAGGGGTCTTGTCACTAGAAGAAGAACAAACTCCTCCTATGTTAAACTGGAGGGCTCTCGAAGGGGGGAAGCATGTAGAATTAAATTTGAATGAATTGAACTCCCTCCAGGCCTCAAAACCACAGAGTGGAAAGTTGGGAATAAAGCTTATATTGAATGATGCAAGTAAAGTTTTTGCATTTAGATCGGTCCAGGTGATGGATACGTTCAAGGAGGCCCTTCAGAGGGTCATTATCAGAAGAAAATCAAAAGTTGAAGCACCAAAAGTCGAAGTGGTGGTGGTGGATCAAGGATTGGACGACGAATCTCTTCTATCAAATCTTCCGCTTCAGCAATTGGTGTTGAAAGATTCCCCTCCGTTGATGAAATTGTTTACCAGCGCAGTGATAAAAGAGGGTCTGACGCCTCAAGAATTCTGGTCCACAAGGGTTCAACATTTAAGATCATTTGCTATTCAAAGAAATCAGAAGAGAGGACCTTTCAATGTGTTAAGTACAATTAAACCAACAGCTTCCAGTGATAATGAGGTGAATGTGAACGTCACTAGAGAAAAGATTAAAGAAATATTTAACCAGTATCCGATTGTCAAAAAGGCGTATAATGATCAAGTGCCTAAACTTTCAGAAGGAGAATTCTGGTCTAGATTCTTTTCTTCTAAATTGTTCCGTAACTTAAGGGGTGAAAAGGTGAATTTCCACGATAGAGGTGATGTTATCATCGATAAATACCTTCAGTACGATTTGGATTATGATGGTGAAGAAGATAATGAGGAAATCAATAACCTCATGGATGATACTGGAACAATGAAGATCAAGCTATTTCATGATTCTGTCCATCCGATCACAAAATCTCTCGATTTAAAGGCCAATGATGACGATTATAATGTAGGTGGTAACAAACCCGATATTACAATGAAAAGAGATCAGGATCCTCAGTTGGTGAGTATTCTCAGAACAATGAACAGATTATCAAGGAGAATGATGGATTCCACAGAAAACGAAGAGGACCCTGTAGACCCTATAGAAACCCCGTTAAAGGATTTGAACACAAAAAAGTCAAAAGCATTCAACGAGCTACATTTTGACCAAAAATCCAACATGGCATCGAACATTATACCCAAAGATACCACGGGATATTACATGGACGGGATGAAGTTAATTATTGAAGGAGGGTTTGATTTGTCTATTGTGTATGATGATTTGAAAAAACCGATTCACGAAGTTTACAAGGAGATAAACACTATTGTCAAATCCAACTCTAAGCATTCTCTTGATGATGTGGTAGCCGATCATTTAATTCCCACAAATGCAATGGAATCTATTCAATTGACCCATGCAACGACCATTGAATTTTTGACCCAATTTTGGGCTAAACTTAACAAAATTCAATCCTCGAACCCACATAAGACCCCCAATTTTAAATCCATGTTGATCAAATTGAGAAGAGACTATTTTGCTTTGCAGAATTGTGTCAAGAGATTGAACGCCCAATTGGATCAATTTCAAGGTAAGGAAAGAAATGAGGCGGAAGCAATGTTGGCCAGTGTATCCAACAGTTTAAAGATTGCAATGGAAAAGTATGAAAGTTCTATGGTTCAGGGATGAGTAGTTTTAATGGCTGTTGATGAAATGTCTACTGAAAAATATGTGTAATGGCTTTATAGAGATTTAATAGTCGGAGTTGTGGGTTACTAGGCTTTCTTGGTTTTCAACTAAAGTCTTCAAATTTCGGAGTAACTTAATACCATCTTTTACGATGTTTTCATCCTGCAGAGAGTTTACATTGCCAATCCTCAAAGCGACGCCGCTAGTCAAAGAGTTGACACTCTCAAAAAGCCGAAATTTTAAAATTGGTTATTGTGTTCCGGGCACTCGGCTCGGGTAAAGAGCATATGTTAATTCAATCACTTCAAACATTGACATTATATATCTTGATGCTTTTTTTATACATACACCTAATTAAACAATATAAATGCAACAAATACCCGAAAATGTGTTCCCTTCTTACTTTTTGAAATCTTCCCATGCCTGATTTAAAGTAACAAAGACCCCCTCAGCAATCAATTTCCTCTCAACATTGGTACCTTGAGGGATTTTATCAGGATGAACCTTACTGACCGCCTTCATGTAAGAAATCTTCACCTTTTTGTCCAAAACTAAATCAGTTAATTGAATAGTCTTCCACCCCAATTCTGGCCAAAGAATTGAATCTAAGGAGCATAGCAATGCCCTAATATTATGTTCATTACCCTTTCTCCACCTGTCCAACTTCTGAGTGGTTTGATCATGCAATTGGAATTTCTGAGCTTCCAATTGAGCGTTGTTGATGTTCTCTCTACGCACCTTGTTAATTGCTTCCTGTTGTACTTTAGAAGGTGCTGAGACTGTAGGTTGAGAGTTTGTTGTGGGTTTTGGTTTGGCTGCTGGTTTTGGTGCAAGTGCCTTAAGACAACGAGCCTTACCATCTCTGATTGGTTTTGTAGATTCCCCCAAAGTGATCAATTCCTCGTAAATCTGTTTAGCTTCGTGCCATTTTTCCAAATGATCCAATGCCTCCGCCTTTTTGGTTAGTAGCTTTACCCAAAAGCCCTTGAGTGGTTTGCCTTGTTCTATTTCCACACGATTTAATTGATCCATTTTAGGTTTCAATTCTGTCAGGCTTCGGATTAAGGATAACCCGTCTGAACTTGCCCGTAATTGCTCCTTGGGATTTCCTAGTTTAGAATACACCAGGGCCAAATTTGAGAGGAACATGATGGATAGAGGATGGCCCTGTGGTAAAGTTCCAAGGGCATTTTGATATAATTCGATAGTCTTAGAATAATCACCAATTTGAAAACATTCACCCGCTTGGGTTCTCAAGGTGGAAAGTTGTTGACTTTGGCCTGGGGTCAATTGGGGTATTTTCAACGTGTAAACAGTACTTTGTGGGGTTGCATGAACATTTTGACGACGGCGGTTGTTGATTGGAATGGAATCAGCGGACGGGTTAGAACGAACAGGTTGCGGTTGCGGCTGTCTAACCGGTTGAACCTTTCTCGGTAGTGGCTGCTGTCCAACTGGTTCTGATATTTTTTCTTTAGTTGGTTTCAACTCCGGTTCAAAATCGTCAAGTAGGGATTTTTGCAATTGAATCTCCTTTTGTCTTTGTCTTTGATTTTTCATTGCCAGTCTTATCTGCTGCTCGTCCACTTCAGCGTATTCACCATCTATAATTGTATTCTCGTGATTTTTGTACACTTCCGCCTTTTCCATCCATGCCGGCAAACCATTGGTTGGTTTATTCTGGTTTGTGTAACTTTCAATACCCTTTTGTAGTTTCTTCTTTCCTGAATTGAACAAAAATGATGCTTTATTGAAGAGATCTGTGGATAAGTCATTTGCAATTTGTTTAAAATCTTCAGGATGCCCTTGGGGGTGGTTATTTCTTGTCCTGGGTGCATTGGACATTAAGTAAGAGATTGCTTCATTGAGGTCATAACCCGTTGATGTTGAATCAAGAGCTCTATTTGCCGATTCCAGTGGGAACCCCATATCTAACAATTCTGCAAGAGATTGATCACGATGATCTTGTTTAGATGATGTGCGATTATTACGAGGTTCCGGAGTTAGATTTTGATTTGCATCACTCTTATTATTTGACTTGTGGAATGATTGTACGGTTTGAAGTGATTCCTGGCGTGATTTCTCATGTAGTTCCTCATGTAGTTCACTTTTCGGTTGACGTGGCTCAGAAACTGGGAAATCAAAATCTAGTCCATCCAGTAAATTGCCAACGTTTGCCGTATTCGATTGCTGCTGGGTGGGTGCCTGATGTTGAATCTGTGATGGGATCCATTGAGTGGATTGATTTGAAGTCTGCGTTGGTGTTTGTGAGGATGACTTTGATGCCACGTAAGTGTCTAAAAAGTCCAAATCTAAGTGGTTTGAAGGCTTGGATTCTCCATTCTTTAATTGATCCAGAGTTAAATTACCTCTGTTTATAGAATTGGGCTGCTGTGATTTCGAACCCTTTAATAAATCAGCAAATAAGTCACCATTCATTCGAATAGGAATTCGATAAAAAAATATGCCTCTGTGAATTGAAGTAAAAAAATTTTCATTCATCTTAAGAGAACTCTGCTCTACTGAATAAACCTTTCAAGATGCATTTGATGTACACTTTGGATAACGAGGGTAAGAGAATCTACACGTTGAAGAAACAACTTGAGGGTGGTGTGATCACAAAGTCTGCTCACCCTGCCAGATTCTCCCCAGATGACAAGTTCTCCCGTCAAAGAGTCACTTTGAAGAGAAGATTCAACCTCTTACCAAAGAAATAAAGGATAACTGGTGTATAAAAAACATATAACTAATTAATAGATCGCTTGTTGGGTAATTGGTCCATATAGGACTCTTGTAGTTTGGCAGTGATTACTGTCTTATCATTCACCTTTTGGATCGCATCCAACTGGTGGGCAATGTGGTCCAAGTTGGTACTGAGTTGAGTCAACTCCCTTTGGATTTTCAACTCCAGCTGTGATTGTTTCTTCCTCTGGGGGTGGTCCATAAATGAAGAAAAGGTGGCGAATTTTCATCACCTTCTTTATCATAATAATGTTCAAAAGAGTAATGTCTACGTTCAACAAATCTCACCATTTAGCTGACTCCGGGGCACCAATTGCCCGTCTTAGCGCAAAACCCTTCTTTGATAAATTAACGCCAAAGGAGAAGCTTTATGCTCACCACTTCTCAAAAGCCTCCCATTGGGGTTCCAGAGCAGTTTTGAGGTCCGTTTCTCCCGAATCTGAAGGTATTTTTGACCTCATTTTAGCCATTGACAGAGAGGTTGATCACGATTATACAAAGTTGAGCTTAGATCAGACCAACGTTGAGCTTTACTTGGAATATGCTTCGATGTTGCTAGCAAATTTAGGTAATTATAAATCCTTTGGGGACTCGAAGTTCATCCCCAGAATCCCATTGGACAGGTTTCAAGAATTGGTGGACTCTTTGGGAAACTCTGACTTGACAAAATCATTTAAAAACCTTCAATCGGGTATTTATGATATTGATGAAAAGAGTGCTTTGTTGGGAGATCCATCAAAGGGTCACATTACCGGTTACTATTTGAATGTTGTTAACCAAATTGAAGGTGAGGCAGTGGATTCTGCCTTGGCCCAACATGGTATAATGCCAGAAAACATCCGTACTGAAAAGAAGTCTGACACCGAATTCATTGTACACGTCGCCAGTGCATTTCAATCTAATGCAACCGGTTATTACCCCGAAAGAATTGAATTTGAAATCCAAGATGGTAGAAAAGCCTTCCTTACCTTTCAATTTGGTGACCACTCAAAGGAGTTTGAAAAGGTTGTTGAACATTTGCTCTTGGCAAAGAAGTATGCCGCCAATCCTACTCAAGAGGCAATGATTGAACAATACGTGGAATCCTTTATGACCGGTTCTATGAAAGCTCATTTTGACTCTCAAAAGTATTGGGTTAAGGATCTGAAACCACAAGTGGAAACAAACATTGGGTTCATTGAAACATACAGAGATTATCTTGGTACCAAGGGTGAATGGGAAGGACTTGTTGCAATGGTCAACAAGGACCGTACCGCGAAATTTGGTTCCTTGGTCGATAATGCCAAGACTTTCATTCAAGATCTACCATGGTCACCAGAATTCGAAAAGGATACCTTCACTCCACCCGATTTCACCTCATTAGAGGTGCTCACTTTTGCTGGTTCTGGTTGTCCAGCTGGGATCAACATTCCAAATTATGATAAGATTAGAATTAATATTGGGTTCAAGAACGTTTCCCTTGGTAACGTTTTGAGTGCCAAATCTTCCAAGGAGCCAATTTCCTTCATCTCTGAAGAAGACCATGAATTGTATGAAAAATACCGTGTGGAGGCGTTTGAAGTTCAAGTTGGTATTCATGAGTTGTTGGGTCATGGTACTGGTAAGTTGTTGATGGAATTGGATGATGGTACCTTCAACTTCGATAAGGAAAACCCACCAGTTGGTGTTGACGGTAAGCCCGTTTCCACTTATTACAAGAAGGGTGAGACTTGGGGGTCTTTATTTGGTTCTATTGCTGGTGCTTATGAAGAATGTAGGGCTGAGGCTGTTGCAATGTATCTTGGTACCAATAGAACCATTTTAGACATCTTTGGTTTCAAGACCAAGCAAGAACAAGATGATATCATCTATGTCATGTATCTTTCTATGTGTCGTGCCGGGTTTTGTGGTATGGAATATTTCAACGGTGGAAAATGGGGTCAAGCTCATTGTCAAGCTCGTTATGCAATTCTCAAAACTTACTTGGATGCTTCCAATGGTCTTGTTACTTTGGACTCCAAAAAGGACGACTTTGATGACTTGGTGATCAGAGTTGACCGTTCCAAGATTGAAACCGTTGGTCAGGAGGCAATTGGTGAGTTGCTTAAGAAATTGCATCTTTTCAAATGTTCAGGGGATGTCACCAATGGTAGTTCATTCTTCAAATCCCAGAGCGATGTTGATGCTCACATGCTCAAATACAGAGATGTTGTTATTGCTAAGAAGTTGCCAAGAAAGCAGCTTGTTCAAGCAAACACAAAAGTTGGTCAAGATGGTTATGTAGAATGCTTGGAATATGACGAAACACCAAAGGGGATGATCCTATCTTTTGTTGAGCGTGAGTGCTGAATGCTGAGCAGTTATAACACCCGTGCACCAGAAACCATCGTCAACCCCCCATTTATAAAATTTTCCATTGGTTCTCACATAAAGTAAATCTTCTTAATAAACAGATTGCGATGTCCGGCGGTCCATTACCAGTTTTTAAGAAATATACCACGGGCTCCACCGGGATCTGGGAGGTTCTCAGACAATGGTTAACTCTTGTTCCAAATAGATCCAGTGGTAACCCATATGTTCCATATTACAGAGTTCCAGCTCCAGCCAGTCAACCCCAGAAATACAAGGATACAAGGACCATTCCAGCAGGAGATATTGTTGGAAACGACTTTGTTGCCAGAGATTTCAGAAGGAAGTACCCTAGAGTGTCCACATTTAACCAAGAAAGTGTTGGTGCTCTCTTGAAGTTGGGTAATGAAACCAACTCTCGTTTGACCAAGGGTGATGCCGGTGTCAAGGAATTGGCAGCTGCTGTTGGTGGTGTCAACTTGGTGGAGGTTCTTAAATCTAGTCAAGTGATCAAGGGTGAAGTGTTAGCCAAGGACGGAGGTCCAATTGTTGCACCAACCTTAAACCCACAATTCAAGTTGGCCATTCAAAGTGAGGATGTCCACGGGATGTATGACTCCTCTTACCCGGTCAGAATGTTCAAATAGGGGACAAAGACCATATTTATATAATCATTATTTATTCAATATATCGATCATTTACTTCTTCTTTATTGATTTGATGCCCGTGGCTGAAAACCGGTTCGGTGAAGTGACGGGTCTCTTCTCATTGGGTGTGGTGGCCTTGGTGGTGTATAAGGTGGTGCACGCCGCTGCCGGGGTCGTGGCAAACACCCAATCAATGTGGACTGACGTGACTCAGTTTATGGAACTGGCTGTAACTGTTAGAAGCCCAGGTGAGGTGGAAAGCCTCATAACTCAAGGAATAGTTCAAAACACTCTATTGGTGAAGTTCGGTGTCATATTAAGCAGGGAATTCCCCCAGTTGACACCCCCCATTTGGTCATTATTGACATTAATTTGTTATTCTTGTTATGTCTCCAGTGCCTCCTTTGGTACTTTAGCGGTATCTCTTTTCAGCACTCTATCGCTAATAGTGGCGTTGGCCGTAAGGTGGAGACTCATCACCAACTTGTTGATAAATACCATTTAATTAAAGCTTTTATAAACTTCACCATTTAACCTCAACTCACTTCTTCTCGAGAGAATGACCGATAGAAAGGTGGAAAGACAACAGAATGAGAACTTGCCGTTCTCCTCAATTCCATTCATTCCTCTCATCAACCAGAAGAACTACTACACAGAATACCTCAAGAAGGACGACCAGTTCCGAATGATCAGAAACACGAGAGAGACAGTTCTGAATAATATGAAAAGAAGGAAGTTGGCTAAAGCAGGAGGCAGTACTGCAAACAATACAGGATCTGCAGATGCAGAGGACACGGCAGCAGAAAACGAGAATAACCCCGAAGATGATGAGGATGATTTGGAAACCAATAGAGTCTTGGTGATTCATCCAGGCTCCGAAACAATCAAAATGGGATGGTCTACAGATATCTACGCAAAGGAAGTTTTGAATGTGATTGCATATAAGTCAAAGACACCAATGAATATCCCCTTGGATCCTAAGAGAGAGCAAATTGAAAGAAAGTCCCAAATGGCCGATATGGTGGACTCACCACATTTCATTGAGGAAAAGAAACCAATTAGAGATTCTTTCAAGGAAAGAATGAAGTATTACAAAAGAAGAATGTTGCCCAATTCTACAGAACAATGTTTCTTATTCAATAGAAAGGTTCAGCCAGAAACCGTTGAATTGGACGAAGAAAATGATACCATCTTTAGCGATGAGTATAAAGAAGCATACGTCGTGGGTGATCAAGTTTTGAAGATTGGGGATATCGAAAATTGGAAATTGAGATCCCCCTTTACTTCGGGTTCAAAATCTGGGTTCAATGAAAATGACCCGTGTTATACAACCCCGGAGGAAATTTATGGTGATATTGAATTGATTCTTAGGGAATCACTTAAAACCCTATTTGAATTAAAATACAAGGATTATGGCAATGTCAATGTGATGCTCGTCTTGCCTAACCTTTATTCAAAAACCTACATTGAGACGATGATGGAGATTTTATTGATGAGGTTGGAGTTTAAAAACGTCGCATTCATTCAAGAAGCATTGGCTTCTTCATTTGGTGCCGGGTTATCATCCAGTTGTATTGTGGATATTGGTGCTAGAGGGGTTCACATTGCTTGTGTTGAAGAGGGGGTGGTGGTGGAACACTCTCGACTGGAATTGGATTATGGGTTGAACGACATAATTCGTGTTTGGAGTAAAAGTTTGATAAATCAACAATTGAAGTGGCAGGTGAATATGTTGGATATCAGAGACGTTTGGAAAATGAGAGGTTTATTCAAGGAATGTGCCACTTTTGATGATGAAATCGTCAATATTAAGACAACAAATGTTATTGTTCGGAATAGACAAAATGAAAGAGGTGTTACAAAGGTCAAAGCAGAAAAATATTTATTGAAAGTGTGGGATGATGCGATGACTTCCCCAATGGGTTTGTTTTATCCAAGTGTGTTTTTGGAAACGGAGCAAGAGAGTGTTTTAATGGACCAAGCTGTTGATAATGGTATGCTTTTGGACCAATTAAACCCTGTTAGAAAAATTAGACAAGATGGAATTCTCAAGAATAAAGCAGGAAAATTCGAGGGGTATCTCAATGAGAGTGGAATTTCAGCTTTACAAAAGTTGCAGGAGTCTAATATCGAACTCTCTCAAATGGAAACCAAGGAGGCTTTGGAAATTTTGAATGAAATTTATCATGATAATGAACCAAACACTGCAGGAGGTGGTGGTGCAAAGAGGGCCAAGGCCAATAAATTTCAGACAAATGAGTGGTTGATTGAAAAGTACCGGGATCAATTCCAAAGCGAGGATTTGAGTGGTTCCACGTCGGCATCCCTGAGAAGGAACATGAAGCCTTTAGATTTGGCTATCATTGAATCAATCATGGTTGCGGGATGTGAGGATTCCGAAAGAATGGAGAAGTTTTGGTCGAACATCTGTGTTGTTGGTGGTGGTGGTTGCATTGGAGGGATTGAGAATATGTTGATTGACAGATTACACATTCACAGGAATAACATCTCCGGTAATACTAAGTTGTTCGAATGCTTGAAGAAGATGAAGGAGTGGAGAAAGAACGCCTCTGGTGTCTTTGAACTTTCCGGGGACCAAACTACAAAATTGGATAAGGTGTTAGATTCGGGATCTGATTCCCCTGTGGATGTCATGGGACCAAGTGATTTGAATCCAGAAACAATTGGCTGGAAGGGTGGTTGTGTTTATGCCAAATTACGTGTTATTGAAGAAATGTGGGTCAGTCGGGAGGATTGGGAATTACTTGGAGGACGCAGTATTCGTTACGGTGGGTTATTTGTTTCTTGATGAGCATATGAGCTGATGAGCATATGAGCATTTGCTCGTTTTGATTCCGATTCATTTTCTGATAATCTCCTTGTGTAAACACAATTATGTTTAGTAGATTGAGATCATTGGCTTTTACTTCAATCCTGTCATTGGCTGTTGAACTTCAATCTTTCTTTCTTTTCACACTCCGATGGGGTCATTTTCTCTCGGTGGAGCGCTACGCGATATTTTTCGAAATATAAAAAGGGGGACTCCCATCCGATACCACCACATTCCTTTTGCAGAAACTGAGTCAACGAAGATGTTTAGAAGATCCCTCCACACAACAAGATCCTTGAAGAATTACGCCGCAACAATTAACAACCTTAAGATCAACTCCGATACTAAGGTTATTTACCAAGGTTTCACTGGTAAGCAAGCTACCTTCCACGCCAAGCAAGCCATTGAATACGGTACTAAGATTGTGGGTGGTACCAACCCAAAGAAGGCTGGTGAAACTCACTTGGACTTGCCTGTGTTTGCAACTGTTGCTGACGCAATGAAGCACACCGGTGCCACTGCTTCAGGTATCTTTGTTCCACCTCCAATTGCTGCTTCTGCAATTGAAGAGGCTGTTGCTGCAGAAATGCCATTGGTTGTTTGTATCACCGAAGGTATCCCTCAACAAGACATGTTGAGAATCTCCCAATTGCTCAAAACTCAATCTAAGACTAGATTGGTGGGTCCAAACTGTCCGGGTATCATTGCTCCAGGTCAATGTAAGATTGGTATTATGCCATCTTCCATTCATCAAAGAGGTAAGATTGGTATTGTTTCCAGATCCGGTACCCTTACTTACGAAGCCGTTGCTCAAACCACCCAGGTGGGGTTGGGGCAAACCTTAGTCATTGGTATGGGTGGTGATCCATCCCCAGGTACTAACTTCATTGACGCTTTGACCTTGTTCATGAACGACCCAGAAACCGAAGGTATCATCATGATTGGTGAAATTGGTGGTTCCGCCGAAGAAGAAGCTGCAGAATTCCTCAGACAACACAACTTGACAAGAGATGTTCCAAAGCCTGTTGTGTCATTCATTGCCGGTGTCACTGCTCCTCCAGGTAGAAGAATGGGTCACGCTGGTGCCCTCATTTCCGGTGGTAAGGGTACTGCTCAATCAAAGATTGAAGCTCTTACCGCTGCTCAAGTCGAAGTTGTTCCATCTCCAGGTATGCTGGGTGAAGCCCTCTACAAGCAATTCCAAGACAGAGGATTGTTGTAAAGTAACCGGTCCTAGTTTAATGAGGTTAGATAATTGTATTCCATGTGTATAAGAGATGGTATAAAGAGCTTCAGAAGGAAGCCATTATTTATTCACTAAGTTATTCAAGTAATTTTCCCAAAACTCCTCTCCATTAGGAACCATTCCATTATTGATCGCTTCTTCCTCCAACTTGGTACATTTGTCAAATATATCCCACCTCATGTTATTGATATCGTTATGCAATTGTAAAAAATCTTTCACCTTGTCATTCCACCGATTTAGGTACCCAGACCATTGTAAATTTGTTGAAAAGTCTCCCCGCAGATCTAAGGGGGATCTATTCACTCCACTTTGCAATAGACTTTGAAATTTCGCCCGGGAATCTTCATTCATTTCATTGATCAGAACTTCTCTAAAATGAAACCAAACAGCCTCTAATTCATTAAACCATTGAAAGTAAATGAGGTATCTTTCTTGGAAAGTCTTAACCATATCTTTGAGTTTTTTAATCTCATCTCTGTATTTCTTTTCTGTAGATGAAATGACCGTTGATGCCCTGGTTTCCTTTGGGATAGATTTCAACGATTCATCTTTTCTTTTAACCGGTTTTCTACTAACATTTTTAGATATAGGTACCTCATTCTTTTCTTTCTTGGACTCTGGGACAAATGCAGAGTTGTCCATCACCATTTGATTCGTCAACAAATGGCTCATGAGTGAACCCTTCTTATACCCTAAACTTTCCACATAATTGCTCCAGTGTTCTGATTCCAGTCTGCCTGTACCTCTTTCAAATAGATCATCCCAGTTAATCAAATTAAGATCTCCTTGTGATGTGCAGTTCAATTCCTTCATCAATTCATCGTACAATTTTAAATCAATCGTCAAATCATTCATCAATAATCTCCTAATTTTAACCTTATCAAAGAGCAACCCATTGGAGATCAATTTCGTAGCCTTATCTTCTAATATTGATCTGTATATTCTCTCTTTTTGAACGCGAACCTCAATCAAATGCAGTTGGTTTTGGTTCAAAGAGGGGTCAAAGTTCACCAACGAAGTGACCGATTTTTGTGGCCCCAAATCAACCCCAATGTCCTCATTCACCGGCATTATGACTTCAACCGGCTGGTTCAATGGGGTATTGATAATTTTGATGATTTTGGACTCTAAAACTGCACCTTTACTAGAATGGGTCTTGACCTTGAGTGCCAATTGGACACCTTTCTTTACCAGTACCGTGACCGACTTCTGAGGGTCTGTACTCATTGCCAGTAAGGCCAGTAGCTGTTTGTCTGAAAGCCCCAATAACGTTGGTTGAACCGCACAGTGGGTGGATTTGATTTCCATTTCAGGAAGAAACACACACACCACAATCCTCTTCATCACTTGAAGTTAAAACCTATTATGGGCTTCACTGAAACGCATATGGAAGCCACTAAGGTTCTCTCTCAGTTAGAGGGGACATCTCTACAATCCATCCAATATCAACCGCTTGAGACAGGCTTCGTCAGTCTCATCAAAGACCTAGAGGCTATGGAGGATTTGACGTTGGATCAAAGGACGGAAATAGAAGCATTAAAGACCCAATTGATGGAACTGAGGAGAAGAGGTGGTGCAGAGCAGCTGCGGGGCCACTACGGTGAGAACCCATTTGAATCTCGAGAAGAGGGACTGAATGAATATCATCAACAATTACTACAAGAACAAGACTTACTCATCTCTACGCAGTTAACACAGTCGATAAACAACTTACATCAACAGGCTCTACATATTTCTGGAGAATTGGAAAGTCAGCAATCTTTATTAGACCAGGTGGAAGACTCTATGGATAGAATCAATTTAAAGATTGTGGGTACGGGAATGAAGAAGATGAACCAGTTCCTAGAGACAAGTGAGTGGGGAGGAAATTGTTGCATTGCGCTATTAATAATAGTCTTGGTGATACTTCTTGTATTACTTATAATTGCCTGACTCTTTTGTATATTAATACCTGATTATCAAAACTTTATTCTTTATCTCACAAACATGAATCAAAATTGCACCAGGAGACCCTCCCGTATTACAGGACTTACTAAGAACCAACAACTAGATATCAGAGCACATCAGAGGACTTATCAGGGGACGTATATTAGAACTTGTATTGGAGTGTTATCATTCTCAGTTTTGGTGATGAAGTTATTTTCGAAAGAATTTGCCTCTATCGGTTTAGTATTCCAAATTTATGCACTAATACTCTGTTGTGTGGGATATTTCAGGGGACAGAACTTGGATTTGTACTTCATCAATAGGGAGACGGGTAGAAATTGGAAGATTGACCAAGAACTTGACTTCGATGAATCTTACTTTCAAACTAGCGGTCATTTTGTTCTTCTTTTGTCTACAATAACAATAAGTTGTTTCATTGTAATGATAGGGTTATTGGCTAAAACTTGAATACTACAAAGAATGATTCACTGTATAAAATAGTGTATAATTACTCCTCCTTGATCCCACCAGCACCAGCGGTTTCTGCCTTTTCGATGGAAGCCTTATCGGTCTTGTTGTCATTACCACCAGTAAGACCTGCAAGAAGAGATGGTGCAGCCTTGAATGGTCTCTTCAAATCCCCCACAGCAGGTGAACCAAAGAGGTGAATCTTAACAATGTTTGATTCCAGAGCACCCTTCAAAGGAGAAATGGACTGCATAACCAATGGGTTGGTAAACTTCATATACAAGTGCATGAAACCTGTCATGGCCAATGAAGTGAAAATCCCCTTAATAGCAGATTGGACTTGGTTCAAATCGTAATCCTTAACCGTTGTAGTGACCAACTTATCTTCGGTTTGCCCAGCCATCTTATTGGCTGGTTCCAAGTACTTCAAAGTGGTGAGATCATTCTTGGAGATGATCACCTGTCTAACATAAAGGTAGACAGCCAAAGTCAACAAGGTACCAGTGGCAAAAGCACATCTCACGTAGAAGATCACCTCGGGGTTTTCCAAGTCAAGTCTCTTGGTGACCTGCATAGAAACAAGCATCAAAACGAGGTTCGTGATAGCTGGATTCATCGTCGGCTTCGTTAAAGAGAAGATGAGTAGTGAGCGGGTGGCGACAAGCGAAATGTTGGAATTTTCCACATGTTCGGTCATTTCGCCAGCGCGGCTCATCTTCAACATTTTAAAACTTTTGGAGAATTATGTTTTCGGATAACCGGTTGATCGGCTAATATCGGGATTTTTGCGTCGGGAAAATCGACGCGACGCGAAAGAGTCAAAAAAAAAATTATAGGATCTTTAAATAACAACAACAACCCTCTAATCATCTCAAAAGATGCCCCAAGGTTATATACCGGGCCACCAGGGACCACCACTTGTCGAAATATCTCCATCCACATTGAATAGGACCGCGTTTCCGGCCAACTCGAAAAAGAGGGTACACAATTCTCCCTCACAGAGCCCAAGCTCGACTCATTCACCATCACCATCAATAAAACAAGAGGGAAAACCTAATAACCTTAAAAGATCATCAGGGATTCTTAATCTATATTCTAGAGGATCCTCCAATTTGTCTACAGTCACAACCTCACCAACAACTTCAAGAGTGATACAAACAACCTTCTCAAAAAATGATGAAATGTTGAGGAGTTTTAACGAACTTTCCTTTGATCAAGGTGTGGAAATGGATATAGATAGCGAAGAAGAAGAGTCACATAGTGATCGAAGTAGAATGACATATTCAAAATCCACTTCTTCAATCATAAATTTACCAAAGAAAATGTTCCCTTTACACAAACATTCTCTAAGCAATGCCATCACTAGCTCCAAAAAACCAATAGAGACCCTCTTTACTTCATCAAAATCTATACCAAAACAGATCCAACTCATCAGTCCCACGAAAACCATACACACCCCACCCATGTCATCAGGTCCAGGAACAAAAAAATCGGGCAATATATTTGGTTCCATACCTTTACGGTCATCTTCATCATCAGAATCCACCTCAGCAACTATGTCAACAGTGTCCCCATTTTTTAGACCAGATGAACAAAGTCATAAGAAGACTAAGGGAAACTTTGTTACATCTTCAACACCTAGAAAAAACATAGAACCTCTCAATCTACCAAACCCTTTAATGAGATCATCGGTTTTTCCTAATAGGAGGATAGTTTCAGCCCCCATTTCAACAAATGGACACTATGCTACACCTTTCAGTGATCCCAGCAATGAGCGCCTACCTTCTTCCGCATCCTTAAGTTCAGTGAAACCTCTACTGTCAGTATTCTCTTCTTCAGGGTTGATAAGTAAATCTGATAAATCATTTAGAGACCAACAGAGGGAAAAATGGAAGCCAGTTCCCGAAACTCCTATGAAGAAGGGGTTAAGGGATATCATAGGACCCGAAAGGGAATTGACTCCAAACAACAATACTACCTCTTTCGCAACAACCGCAATGGGTACAATGGTCAATAATTCAACATTGAATACTAGTATGGGTAGCAATTCGGGTTATAACAAGAAGAGTTGGGTAGAATCTTCAAGGCTGGATGATTTCGAAATGAGCGTGGATTCTATCTCCCCGGGAAATGCCCCAATGGAAGTCACTACAGAAGATGATTCCAAGGATCTATTGACAGACTTACATCCTCCAAAATTTTCATCGGATTTCTTCTATGATGATATCGTAATAGATAATGAATCACCAACAATTAAAAAATCCAAAAGATTTCAAGGGGGTCTCTCAGACACCAGTAAGGGCTCATATTGGCAAAGAGCTGGTTCTCAACAATCTTTAGTATCCGAGAAGGTTACAAAGCCATCAAAATTGATTATAGCCAATAATGAAAATGGAAATTCGGAATCTTTGAGACCCAAAACACCCATTGAACCGTTCAAGAGACCAATAACGATCACTAACCAACCACCACTACTTCAGTGGACTTCCAGTGTGGTCACTGATATTGGAAATACTTCTGATGTTCAAAAGATGGAGGTTGATTCCCATTTATATGAAAAATTTGGAAATTGTTCATTAGTTGGTAATGGTGAATTCTCTGTTGTCTATGAAGTAGACTATAAAGGAATTAAGTATGCTGTTAAAAAGTCTAAGGAGCAGATTTCCGGGCCTAAGAAAAGAAAACGGCTATGGGAAGAAGTGGAATTGTTAAAAGAGGTTTCAAGTTTGAATGATCAAAATAATCAAAATGGTCAAAATGAGGGTAATGATTACGTGGTAACACTGATTTCCGCATGGGAATTTAATAATCAACTTTACATCATGACTGATTATTGTGAGAATGGCACTTTAAACAAGTTTCTTTTAGAACAGAACTCTGAAGGGAACAGATCCAAATTAGATGAGTGGAGGATTTGGAAGATTCTCGTAGAGCTGATGTTGGGATTGAGCTGGGTTCATAAGCATCAAATTCTTCACTTGGATCTCAAGCCTGCCAATATCTTCATTACATTCGACGGTACCTTGAAAATTGGGGATTTTGGTGTTGGTGTCAAATTACCAATAAAGAATGAAGATGGAGATTTTGATAGGGAAGGTGATAGGGAATATATTGCACCAGAAATTATCTCCAGACATGATTACACTACAAAGGCGGACATATTTTCGGTAGGTTTAATCATGTTGGAAACTGCTGCAAATGTTGTCTTACCCGAGAATGGATCCCCATGGAGAAAGTTGAGAAGTGGAGATCTATCAGATGCGGGAAGACTAAGTAGTGGGGATCTCCAAAAGAGGACAGTTGGTAGAGGTAGTGATGAAAGGTCTTCATCTTTAGATAACATCGATTACATTTCCAGTGTTGAAAATTGGGCTCCTCTTTGGCTCTACGATGGTTCCGGTGCCTTAGACAAGGTTGTGAATTGGATGATGTCCCCAAATCCTCTTGAAAGACCTAGTGCATTGCAAATTTTGGGCACCTGGGAGTGTTCAGTCGTGGAAATGAGAAGAAAATCTGGGGCCACCATTTATGAAGGAGATTTTGGACCTCCTCTTACTCTTGAGGAGTTGGAGTTAGAAAACAGTCGTCTAGTGACTAGTGGGGTGCAGAGAGTCGTTCAAATGTAAATTTGAGGTTTGTATATTAATGAGCATTTGTAATTAAAGATTACCGGTAGAAGATTAAAAAGACAACCATCACTCCTTCTAAATATGACCAGAGGATACTCTTTTCCGGCATGCACAGATATCAACTGAAATATGCCATCTTTAACAAGAAATTCCATACTTTTAAGTGTGAAGTAATACTTTTGGTGAAGTTGGTCCAATATCTTAATTTTTGAAGTAGAATAAAAAATTATGCTTGATTAATAAAGATAGTGCATTCCGTTGCATTAGCCAAAAATATATCCTCTGAAATGACAGCTGATTCGAAATTTCAAACTTAAAGTTTTAATTTATGAAGTAATTGCTGTCATTATAATTCTCTCCTCAAGTGCTTATTCAACATATAAGGATTGACGGCCCAATTATTTCTAATAAAAATAGCCTTATTTCCAGTGCTCTCAGTAGCAACTCCACCTCCAATAAACTTCGAAGAGGTTACCAACTTTAGAATACCAATTATTCTACAATTTACAAAGCTCATTAATGCAAATATATAAAAACCTTAATAACCAAGAGAATAACCAAGAGAATAACCAAGAGAACGACCAAGATAATAACCAGGAGAACGACCAAGAGAGTATCCAACAAGATAACCAAATTGAAACGCCGAAAATGAAGCAACCAAAACCCAATCATCACCATAGAAGCTGAAGAGGAACAAATCAAGCCAAGAAATAAGAAACAGTCCCAAACAGACGACAGAAAATCCACAACAAAGCCAGGATATCCGACCATTGACGCCACACAGAAGGGTAATTAGACCATTGGCAAACATGACCACCATCCAGAGGACTCCAGGCCTCAAATCCAACCGGTGAACCAAAGACGAAAGAAAACTAAAAGCAGAAAAAGTCAAAAAACCAGGTTCGAAACCAATACCCAAACCAACATCAGCACATTGAATCATTGAAACATCATTGCCACCATC
>JAJMCD010000010.1:0-290182 GCA_030584985.1 Saturnispora galanensis | reverse complement strand
TATCACTTCCCCCCCCCCCCCCCCCTCTTTTCCTATTATTACAATCATTGGAAGTTCATATTAAAAGAATTTTAGGTTTTAGCAAAATTCATTAAACAAATGATGATTTATTGCATACATTTGAAGATAATTCTTCAACAATTTCATGAGTCATCCCATTTTAATTAGTAAAATGGATTCTATCCCACTCTTCCAAATTACGAAGCTTAACCTTAACAACAATGTTCGCAAGTTCACCATTTTTAAATTTGTAAATCAATTCACGATGAACATACCCATCAAGCTTTGAAAGGGTATATTTTCAAACAGCATAATAAATGGCACACAAAGCGAGTAAACCAATAGTGACGATAGGATAAGGAGCATAGAAGAAGGTGATATCACCACCAATTAAGGGGCCCTTTGGTGGAACAAAGGCAATAGTAATAACCATGAACTAAATTACAACACAAAATGATGACAATTGGCAATGGAAGGCATTGACTTTTTTACCCAAATCCTTCACGTGAAGTTCTCTTCTAATCTCTAATATCCCAATGATTAGACAAAAAAACGAAAATTTCAGTGGAATAGGTACCGAACTCAACAACAAAGTTAAAAACTGACCCAGCTGGTGGGGAAACAATCAAAATAAAGCTGCCCAACCAAATAATAAAAATCGAACCCAAAGGAATCCTCCAGTGGTTCAGCCGATGTCAATTTTCGAAATGGTGAGACATTTTGCCTACCACATTCTTTCAAGGCTCTACTGTGTGATAAAATGGTGGTACCCAAGTTTCCCAATGATGACAGGGCAACCATCGCCGACAACGCGCTTGTAGCAAGCTTGTTTTCAAAAACGTGTCTGAACATCAACGGAAATACCGGAACTTTCAATATCCTCAATACTTGTAGATATGTAATAACACGTGAAAAGCAAGATATAAATCACAAAAATGGCAAAGAGGGACAATGGAACATAAAGAGAATAAGTCCTTGGAAGTTTCTTGTTGTTTTCCTGAGCATTTGTATTATTCCTATGGGTTTGCACCAAAGGCGTGGTTTTAATCAGCATGGAAGAAAGCAACCTTTATAATGTAATTGGCAATGTCGTTACCATCGGTGGTTTTATCATACCAGAGTTCTGACGTAGATCAACAACTCAAAAGATCCCTCGCACCAGGTATATAAAGAGTGTTACGCCGTGGTGTTACGTAAGCGCTGCGAGATGACCGCATCCACCATGTTGAACACTAACAAAATCACTAAAATCATGAAAAATCGTAATCTTCCAAAAGGAAATAAACTATTAAAATTGCTTGAATTCAGGATCGGCCAACAAAGTTTCCGCAGCTAATTTGCCTAAATTATTGGCTGCCAAGGGGCTATCTCCTGTAAGCAGTTTTCTGTCTTTGTGGACTTTACCACTTATATCTTTATTAATGATATGGACGCCTGAATTTTGCAATTTGTCACCAAGTAACCATTGCAATTGACCTGGCATGTAACCAATATCTTGATTTGCGCCAGCATCCAAAGAATCTGGAAAGCAACAAATCGTATAACCCTTAAATGGGAAGTTTTCTGGCTTTTCATCAACTCCTGCAGAGAGAAGACATGCCGGACCATGACACAAAGTAACAATGTACTTATCATTTTCCAACGCCCAGTTTAATAACTTTTTAACAGATTTACTTTCTGGAATTTTGATCATAGCACCATGACCTCCAGGAATAAGCACACCTGCGTAAGGGGAGTTTGAACCTGTCGCTTCTTCCAAAATATCACTAAGATTCAAAGGATTTTTCAACTGTTCCTTGTATTGGGCATAAGTGTTCATAACGGTTTTATCCTCTCGTGGCATAGCCCACATTTCTAATTTAACAGGGTTACCAGACAACGTGGCAATGTCAAATTTGAAACCAGCATTATCGATATAGAACATGGGCAACAACGTTTCAACAGGGTGGTTACCAGTGGAGAAGAATCTGCCATTTTGAGTCAAAATATATCTTTCATCTGTACCAATCATTAGGAATTTCTTATCCCCCGTGTAAGGATTTGTGTATGTCGTTCCATCATAGTCTGTCTTTGGGGCGGTATAAAGAGTTAACGAGTATGGTGAGGGGAAGAAAGCATTATCTTCTGCAATGTCAGGTGCTGGGTTGTGGTCAAGTTCTGTAGCAGACATTGTATGCTAGTAGTATTGGTAAGACAGGAAGATCAAAAGAGCAAAAGGAGAAACAGAGCCCAACTATAGGTGATGGGAATTACAGTGACCTTTCCCACCGTAATGGTACCCCTCGCACCTGGTATAACCACCCCATGTAAATAGGGGATGTAAACATTATATTATCGTGGTGAATAGAAGATTTGTCACCAACTTTCGGATAATTGATGTCATCCAGCATAGTAATAATGTCAATATGATAACCAGAAAGTATTTCGTGCATAATTGAACCGTGAGTTTGTGCGATTGCATGTGAGCCCTGCATACATTGTTATTGGAAACGCCAGTGATGTTATGAATCACCCGTGAGCTTCACCATAGGCCTTCATCATTGCTCCAGCCCAATCAACTGCCGATAATGCTGCAAGTGACGTGTAGCAGTATACTTCCTGGTCACCTTGGAATTCACTACCTGGAAACCCCATTTTATACGTAATTCCATGTCCGAATATACTAAGCAATACACTCATGACGGCCGTGTATGTTGCCATGAAATAGTTGATAGCCCCGTCGACGGCCCATTGACGCCACAACACGTTGGATCAGCGGTCAATTGTCATCGTCTTACCGCCGGCATACGGGTATGGAGCCTAATCTCTAATTCCCCCCCAACGCTGATATTAGCGACGTAAATTGGGTTCAATACTGTAGCTATCGCTGCGGCTACTGTAACTACTTTCTTAATGGCTCTGTAAGTCTTTATCTTGCCACTGGTGTATTGCATGTTTCGTGATAATTTTTCTACCAATTGTAACAATATGAACTCTGATCTAAATCAGTAACTACCCCCTCAACCCCCCCCCCCCTACTGGGCTGTCTAGATCTATGATTAAAAAGGAATTTTTATGTGATGTGGCATCACATCCCACCCCTCCATTTTATACACCAATTCGCGCTTTCTTAGTTTATCGCGTGCGAGAGTTAATTGAGTGGATGCGCGTAGCTCTGTAAATTCTATTTGATCGATTATATTCAAATCGAAGCACCTTTCGTTCCTTGTATAGTTGAGCTATGCTCATTATCTACTTTGAAATTGAAGATGATATCAGTTTTGTCATACCGATAGACTGAGAAAGTGTTGCATGCTTTTAGCATCAGTGTAGTCAATCTTCTTTTTAGTCATTGTTGAGAAAGGAAGTCTGCACCCCATTATATACATAACAACAGATCATTGAATCGTCCCCGTGACTCTGACCTAGCTCAGAATAGTTTACAAAAAAAAATGCGAGAGCCGGGAATCGAACCCGGGGCATAACAATGGGAATGTTATATTTTACCACTAAACTACTCACGCGTTTTGCTATTTTTCTTTCATCTAATTAAAAGCCCAAAAACAGCTCAAATAAAATTAATTCGTATTCGTTTTATTCAAGAAAACATTGATAATAAAGTCACGAAATGAGCTAAATTAGGATGTAAATATACAAAACTTTACAAAAACCCATTTAATAACCGTCAGGAACCAAATCAAAACACTTGAAAAAAAACAATGAAGATAAAAAACTTGTCTAAACTAATCATTACAACGTAGGTTGCAGTACTATCATTTAAAATACACTTTTGGTATTATTTCTGGAACATATGAGCTCCAGTATCTATTTACCATCGTTTGTTCTCACAATTTCAACACAGCAATAATAATTGAAGACCCAATAAACTCCACGTCAACTTAATGCATTCATAAATTGATCCGGAGCAAAAAGCATATTTACCCCCATTGCTCTTCCACTTATTATATTCTAACGGAAACTTTTGAAACTCTTATAACCTATAACTTTCAATTTTGCCTTCCCATGAAAAGCGCCAAACAATGTGGAAAAGCCACCACCGCAAATTTCATTTCGGTAATACCAAACACCTCTATGAATATCAATTCTCAAGAAAACAAACTACATTAAAAAAAAAGGCAAAGATCAAGACAAAGAAATCATCTACCATTCAAATCAACGTCTGCAACGAAGAAATCAAAAAGCCTCCAAGCGAATGGATCCATCCATTTCGGATTCATGAGCGGCATCCCTCGGAAAAAAAAATTCTGCCACAAAGGCTAGATCCATTTACACGTGAATATTGCTTGGCTGAATAAGTATGTCCTCCTCTGTGAAGTCCCAGTATGAGGAGTTGAAGTTACTCTACCAGGAGCCGACCAAGATTAGAAAATTTATATATGATATGATTTTGTGGGTCTTCGTTGTTGTTTTCGATTGCTTTTTTAGGGAAATTAGATCTAGAGGTGGATTTAAGGTGCCTAAGAATGAACCCATCATCTTTGTTGCTGCTCCTCATGCCAACCAATTTGTTGATCCGATCATTCTGATGTCCCAAGTGAAGAGCGCTTCTGGGAGAAGAGTCAGTTGTCTAATTGCGGAAAAGTCCCACAGAAGGAAATTCATTGGTCTTGTTTCTAGGTCTCAGCTGTCAATTCCCGTCAAGAGGGCACAGGATAACTTAGTCACCAAACAAGGAACAATAAGGTTGGATTCCGAGAACGAATTGAAGGTTTTGGGTAAAAATACTAAGTTTCTATCGCAATGTGAACAGAAGGGTTTACTATCCTTACCTAAGTCAATCGGTACAGCTGAGATCGAAGAGATCATTTCCGACACAGAGTTGTTATTGAGAAGGCCATTTAAGTTCACCAATGAAGAGAAGTCAAAGAAAGGCCTTGAATTGTTGAAGGAAGGCACTGGTTTCAAGGCGGCCCCAAAAATCGATCAATCGGAGGTTTATGCTCAAGTCTTTGAACATTTGGCCCATGGTCACTGCCTTGGTGTTTTTTCCGAAGGGGGATCTCACGATAGACCGGACTTGTTACCATTGAAGGCGGGTGTTGCAATTATGGCACTAGGGGCTATGGATGCCAATCCCGGCTTAAATGTCAAGATCGTGCCTGTTGGTATGAACTACTTCCACGCACACAAATTCAGATCAAGAGCCGTTGTTGAATTTGGCAATCCAATTGAAATCTCCAAGGACTTGGTCGAAAAGTACTCGAATGATTCCACATCGAAAGATGCCGTTAAGGAGTTATTGGAGAAGATCACCAAGGGGGTCAAGGCATGCACTGTGAATTATCCCGATTTTGAAACCCTATCTGTGGTTCAAGCTGCCAGAAGACTCTACTCCAATAACTTATCATCGAAATTGAGTGCCCCGTCCATTGTGGAAATGAACAGACGGTTAGTGAACGGTTTTTTGCATTTTAAGGATGAACCGGAGATCCAAAAAATTAAGACCAAAGTCTTAAAGTACAACGACGATTTGAAATCATACAACATTCCCGACCATTTGGTGGGTCAGACTCAAGAGAAGGAGAAAGTTTTGGTTTTAGGCGATTTCCTCTCCAACCTCATCCAGGTGACAGTTCTCTCCATTTTGGCCTTACCGGGTGCCATCTTGTTTGCTCCTGTTTTCATTGCAACTAGACGAATTAGTGAAAAGAAGAGGAGGGAGGCGCTTGCAGGGTCCACGGTCAAAATTAGGGGTAACGATGTCATTGCCACATGGAAGATTTTGGTGTCAATGGGTTTGACTCCAATATTGTACACGTTTTATTCCATTCTGGGAATCTACATTGTCCAGAGCTATTACCCCAATGTTTCCAAAATATTGGCATTCATATCATTTTACACTTTCTCCGCGTCTATCACTTACTCGGCATTAATATTTGGTGATAGGGGCATGGAGTTGGCAAAGTCTTTGAGAGCAAATTGGATCATGCTGATCCATGAGAAAGGGTTCAACCAGTTGAAGGAAGAGAGGGAAGAATTGTCAAAGAACATCACCGAATTCATCAACGAGTATGGTCCAAAGATTTATCCTGATTTCGATCTCTTCGAATACGAGAAGAAATTGGAGGAGAAGAGATTGAGAAAGTTGGAGAAGAGGAAGCTCAAGACCACCTCCCCGGCCAACATTGAGCACTTGGATGAGGAGGATCAGTTGGAGGAGCTCAAGACCCAACAATTACGCCAGCGGAGGGCTCTCAGGACCGCTGCTAAGGTGAAGATGTTGCAAAACACCCCAATAATGGAAGATATCGTGTCTGCCTCCACCAGTGAGGTGGACACCGAAAGTGAGGCGGAATCCTGCACCGACGGCACAACGTTGAATGAGTCTCAGGAGGCGATTGTCAACTTGGTCAGGGACAAGGTGATGAAGGCGAGAGAGGACTCTAGCGAGGACCAGCAATAATTACATAGCAATAATATTACAACCCAGTCATCTGTATAGATCTAATTTCTCATACCACTGTGATATGATTAAAATGAGGCTCAATGTTGAATTATCTGGTATTTAGAGCTTTTGTTGGTGTATGAAGCGATATTTAGAAAGCATTTGATAGTCTTTCTTCAGACAGCCATCGTTTACCAAAAGCATGCTCTGATTTCTGTAAAGCTAACATGTAATAGTGGATTTGCAAAATAACCTTATTTGGTTCATTGAAAATCTATTCAAAATAGATCAAATTACCAATCTAAACTATTTGTCGTACCCAGTACCAGCACCACCACTTTGTGGGGTGTAAAATTTGTTATCTCTGTCTAATACATTGGAAACCACATGAGCACATGAGCCCTACTCATGGAACAACTATATACCAGTAAACAGAGTCTTTTCATTGTATTTCATTATCAAACCACAAGGGCTATTCTCTCATAAAGATTTTTCGGTATAATCTGTGAGATAATTTGATTAAAATGTGGACAACCTAACAATATTTATTGTCTGCCTCTTTATAGGCTTATTTGTATTAAATTTACACAGGTTACTTATTCCATCCACCTGGCTACTTTGCTTCTTCTTGCACAGCTATGTTGAAAATTTGTCAAGAATTCCAATCATTAGATAGTAACATCCAATTAGATGAATAAGCTCACTCCAATAGACTTGAAGACCATACATATAATAATACGATTACAATACAACCAATACGTTGTATACATAATCCAAGTAAATATGGGTATATTTTTAATACAATTGAAATAGAATGGCCATGGAACAATTCAACCCAATTAAAATGAATAACATCAACAAAAGTACTGCAACACAATAACCATTCAAGAGGAATGCTGCAACCCAATCATTATATTAAAACAAGGACCATATAAAAATAATATTACAACCCAATTATTTGTATAAACTTAACCTATATTATCCCCCACTCACTTACCTCCTCATTTACTGGTCGGCTGGCAAACTCATTGGCTTCAGCTCACCTACTTGCTCACCAAGTCACTACTCTCGTTGGTTTGTCCCACCAATCAGAACGACGACCAATCCCAATCAACCGGCATGTCATTCACATTCTCCACAATGGTATTTCGCCTGGCCTCCCTGATCTTATTGTCCTGGTTGGCCTCCAAATTGTGATCTCTAGTTGTATGATCCAAGACGTACTCCTCATATTTAAGATAACACGACCGACAAACTTTACAGAGATGCTTCCCGTCTTTTGTATCGTTCACGTGCTCCGAATCCCCCCAATCCGGTCCAAACAACGTGAATTTCGCATCGTTATCGAGATAAATATAATTGAGCAAACAGGATCCACAGAACAAGTCTCCACATGATCGGCAATGGTGTTTTCTTCTTGTTTCCGTCAAATAATTGAACATCCTTCCACAATTGGCACACGAGAACCTACTGGAATCAGGTTTCCAGTGGTCTCTTGAGGGACCCTCGTAATCCTCACGCTGGTACTTAAATCCCAATCCATCTTTCACCTTGTCCCAGTAGAATTGGAACGATCCTGTTGATGACACCGAGCTGGATGAGGCTCTTCCGGCCAATTTTGGTCTTTTTCCTGGCTCCAAAGCCCCGTCTTGTCCGTTGGTCGTTCGCAACACCGCCGGCGTATACAGGGGCCGGCTTGCTGAGTTTATCTGCTTCAAATGCTGGTTCTGAGGGTTTCTAAACTCGGACATTAAGGAGGAGGGCGAACTCATTTGGACTGGAAAATTATCATCACCCTCTTCTCTTATAGGATGGCTATTGAATTGCCTGTTTTGAAGGTCGTGAGGCTGCTTCTACTGCTGGCAATCGCCATATGTATTGGGGTGGCCGCTGTCGGTGTACGTCTCTTTTCCGTGGTGAGATACGAGTCAATAATTCACGAATTCGACCCTTGGTTCAACTATAGAGCAACAAAACACCTTGTGGAGAATGGGTTCTATTCGTTTTTGAACTGGTTTGATGACAAGACGTGGTATCCATTGGGTAGAGTCACTGGGGGTACGTTGTATCCGGGTTTGATGGTGACTGCCGCTTCATTGTACAATTTGATTCATCAATTGGGGTTCCCAGTTCACATCCGTGAGGTTTGTGTGTTACTGGCGCCTGCATTTTCCACTCTAACTGCATGGGCTACTTACTCGTTCACAAAGGAAATTGCTGATTCATTACCATCGCTTAAGAGTAAAACTCCAACCGCTCTCTTCTCAGCAGCCTTCATTGCAATTGTCCCCGGTTATATCTCCCGTTCGGTGGCCGGGTCCTACGATAATGAGGCAATTGCGATCACACTTCTCATGACAACGTTTTTCCTCTGGATTAAGAGTGTCAGATTGGGTTCGATATTCTACGCCTCCATCGCAGCCATCTTTTACTTCTACATGGTTTCTGCCTGGGGTGGGTATGTCTTCATCACCAATATGATTCCGCTCCATATTTTCATCTTGGTTCTCATGGGCAGGTTTACTGAAAAGTTGTACACTGCCTACTGCACCTGGTACGCATTGGGCACATTGATGTCGATGCAGATTCCGTTTGTCGGCTTTCTTCCTATCAGATCCAACGACCATATGGCCGCATTCGGTGTCTTTGGACTTCTGCAACTTGTTCTGGTGGCCAGCTATTTCAAAAATAACCTTCCAAAGGCCCAATTCAAGACCCTGATGGTAATTTCAGGTGGGATCATTTTCGCCTTGGGAATCACCTTCCTAGTGATTGCAACAAGATTGGGATGGATCGCACCATGGACCGGGAGATTTTACTCTCTCTGGGATACCAACTATGCGAAAATCCACATTCCAATCATTGCATCTGTTTCCGAACACCAACCAACCCCATGGTCTTCCTTTTTCTTTGACCTAAACATCCTCATCTGGTTGTTCCCAGTGGGGGTTTACATTTGCTTCCAGGACCTTTCAAATGAGGCTGTTTTCGTCATCATCTATTCCGTCTTGGGGTCCTACTTTGCAGGTGTCATGGTTCGTTTGATGTTGACGTTGGCCCCAGTGGTGTGTGTGGCGGGCGCCCTCACAATCGGAAAGATCTTTGAGATCTATTTCGATTTTTCCGCTATTAAGGAAAAGAGACAGTCTCCTAACTTCAAGATGGCCATCATTTCCAGATTAATGGTCATTGGGACCTTCTTCTTCTACCTTGTCTTCTACATCCAACATTGTGTCTGGGTGGATTCCAACGTTTACTCCTCTCCATCTGTTGTCTTGACAACATCAGGCAGGAACGGTCAAGCAAGTTTGATCGACGATTATAGAGAGGCATACTACTGGTTGCGTATGAACACCGCAGAGGACGCGAGGGTGATGGCATGGTGGGATTATGGCTACCAGATCGGTGGTATGGCTGACAGAACCACTTTTGTTGACAACAACACGTGGAACAACACCCACATCGCCACCGTCGGTAAGGCGTTTGCCGTCAACGAGGAGAAGAGTGAGGTCATCATGAGACATTTGGGTGTGGATTACGTTTTGGTCATTTTCGGTGCATTATTGGGGTTCAACGGTGACGATTTGAACAAGTTCCTCTGGATGATCAGAATTTCAGAGGGTATATGGCCTGAAGATGTGACTGAGCGGAACTACTTCACCGACAGGGGTGAGTACCGTGTTGATGATCAGGCCAGTGATACTCTCAAGGAATCTCTAATGTACAAGTTGTCCTTTTATAGGTACGGCGAGTTGTACGAGGGCAGACAGGCCTTTGATAGAGTGAGAAACCAGGCCTTGTCACCAGAATACGCCGAGACCATTACCTTGGACTCGATGGAGGAGGTTTTCACGAGTGAAAACTGGATGGTGAGAATTTACAAGTTGAAGCCAGAAGATCCATTGGGACGACCACTGGCACAAGTTGCAGAGCTCGAGAGAAACGAACTCACCAAGAGACAAAAGAGAACCCTCTTGAAACAGAGACCAAGCGCAGTGGATCTGCTACTGTGAGGATGTTACGTAAGCATGGTGATGGGTGTATGAAATTCGGTGGCCGAGGATGGGTTGACGATGGGTTGACGATGGGTCAATGATGAATCACGAGTTTCACTAAGAGGAAATCTCTACGTTGAATTAAAATAAATATAGGTTTTCATTTAAACAGTGTATAGATAAACCAAAAATAAGTGTCTACAATGATATGAACAGGTTAAGAACATCTGGAGCATACTGTAGACATGAATGAGGTTAAGAAAGGTGACAGTGTATTGTTGAGGAGAATGATAATGGGATTTCAGTCGTAGACCAAAGGTGAATGTACCACCATGGAATATGAGGGGCTTTTTAAAGTAAAATAAAGCTGTAAGGCGTATGGCTATGGTAGCTCTTAAAGAGAATACTAGGTAGGGGTAAAATGCGTATTTCTAGCTGCATTTCAGATTATCGATAGAAACATTCATATTAAAGGATGTATCAAGAAGGTCTTACTTATTTTTAGAAAAGATAAAATCGCTATATGGTGTTAAAACACAGCTACCCCTACTGGGCAAACTACCCCTGCCAGGAGGCCTGAAAACCACCTCTGCTAGGTGAAGGTATTTCAAGTTAAAACACAGCTACCCCTGCTCGGTGGAGTGCATAAATACCCCTGCTCGATGGAGTGCAAAACTACCCCACTACGTGCATGAAACTACCTCTACTAGGTGGTTTTTGAAACTACTCTCATTGCGGTTTTGGAGCTGAACAGTAACCACCACTGATAGGTGCTTGAAACTATCCCTGCTAGGTGTAGTGAAAAGTACCTCTACTTGATGTGTTATAACTACCCCTTCTTGGCCCTTGCTTGTAGGAATGAAAGGAGAAATTTAAATTCCTATTTTTTAGCCGCATTAACACTAGCGTAAGAAAGTTTTCCTTGCATTGGGTCAATGAAACGAGGCATCAAAATATTTTGATACCATGAGCACATGAGCATACACACATAAGAGACTTACTCTTTAAAGTCCTCAACCTTCTTTCCACAGAAATTCTTATGCCACTCAGAAGATCAGCAGGCAAGTTTAAAGGTGGTTAATTTGGTGGACAACAAGGAGATGATTTCCGCTGAAGTGAAGTGTGGCGCAGGCACTATATGCATTGCCTTGAATTCAAAAGAGTAACCATACACAACCACCTCTCTTGTTCTTTATAAATCAATAACAATTTTACAGGGCTTAATAATTAGAATAGTTATAAGGATCCAGTTTTGTAGGATTGAGCGGGGGCCATTTCTCCTAATACAGGAAGTGGCACATTTGCATGCGCCACTGCTCAAAAGACGAATGAACAATCCCAGTGATAATTGTGTACTAACAATGGCTGCCGTCAAATAAACGTATACCCCTATTCTGGAATACTATACTAAGGAATTTACAATTTATCACGTCTATTCCTTGGAGTACTACTCAGATTGGTTAAACTTTATCACATATGTACATACGATCCCTGTAATGCGAGGCCTTTATTTCTATTCTGCAACAGGCTATCCTACGCACAAGTAAATAAATATCCATAGCATTTCTAAACGCCCTTTTGACCCATGCAGCACGTACCTACAACGGAGCAAACCTTTGTAAGTGGGATAATTGCAATATAGATAGTGACTAGTTGATATAAGTAGGAATATTCAGTAAAGCAACAATTGAATGTGCGAGTAAACCATTTGGCCCTACACTTGGAACACTGGCCTTTCTTTCCCAGGTGAAAAAAACGGTTCAATTGCCTAAGGAATGAAAGAGATAGTCTGTTATTTAGCCTGTTCCCGGAAATTTCTATTTAACTTAACAGTCCTCATGGGGCCACCAATTATGCTGGACTATATGATGAAATTCCATGTCAAAGGGCACCGTGGGAGTATTGAAATTGGTCAATTAGTGGCGCATGCGGTATGCGCCACTTCTTACCCCAGGAGAAACGGCCTTTACGAATAGGATAAATTCACTCTCTTTCACCACTACAACGAGCTCCAATTGTAGGAGCACACGCCACTCTTACAATTTTATTTACAAGAAACAAACAATTCATACTGAAAGGATTGGGATATTCGATGATAAATGGCAACGTAATTGTAATATGCTCATTTGCTCATACCGGCAGGACATTTCAAGATCCAATTACTAACTAAAACCAAAGAAAGTATGATAAACAAACTAAATAAACTCTTGGTGGATCTAGGGTGACTTTCCCAGATAATTCCCCACCCGTGATTTGTGCACGTGACCTAGAATTTAAAGTTGAATAAACCAACTCACAGAAAAGCTGGTGATTTTCCGATTTATTTCTTGCAACCCAAATTAATTGGTTCCGCGCTGGGGTTTGGGTTGGTATTGAAATCTTGTACATTGAAACCAAAAAAGGGGGTCATTTCTCCTGAGGTAGAGAGTGGCGCATGCAGTATGCGCCACCAATAGCTAAATGAAAGAAATAATCGAACAAAGTGAGCTTTTCAATGACTGCCCTCGCACCTAGTATATGAAACCTGAGTGAACCTTATATGATCGCAACACTCACAGTTTAGAAATTCTAATATCTAGAGATCTTAAAAAGGCCCTCCAGATTATAGAAACCACTGCGTGTTATTGAGATTTAAAATGGAACTACTCCTTTGCAATGCTGTGGAATACTACCCTCAGTAAGTGAAATGCAAATATATTCCTTCTGCCAATTTGGATTTAAATCTTAGCTGCCCCTGCTAAGTGGATGAAACTACCCCTGTTAGATGCTTGAAAGTTCCTCTACTAGGTGGAGTAAAACCATTTCAACTTGACATAAACATTGATCCACACGTATTCCACAACATCATCAATACCTAAGATAGTGCATAAGCAAAAGCTTGCTCATGCTTGCGTCATCTCAACCCACCCCAGAAAAACCAATAGAACGTCTCAAACTCGCCAAGAAAGTCACCATATCCTCATCAAAGATTACTTCTGCCCATCAATATATCATTTGGGTCTTTTTTCTGCTCACTTTCGTCCCATTCACGTCGAAACCACAGTCTTTCATATTTCACTTTGTTTCTCATTCCGGTTATTTCTGATTTTTTTTTAAACATCAACCAACAACATCATCCACTTCCTACTCACCTCTTCAAACTCTTCAAAGGCCCCGACACCTCCTCAACTCTACCATGTCAACCCTGGCGATTACATAATCCTGGAATCTGCGCAGCACAGAACTTATCACATGACTCTCTTTCCTTTTTTTTGCATCTCAAAAAAAAATTTTTCTTCTGCCTTTCTTAGCTTTCCTTCTTTCCCTTGTAATCGGGCAATCTCTTATATATAATGAAGTACGTTGTCGTCTCTGGTGGTGTCATCTCCGGTATTGGTAAGGGTGTGTTAGCATCCTCTACCGGTTTGCTCCTTAAAACTTTGGGGTTGAGAGTGACCTCCATTAAAATTGACCCTTATTTGAACATCGATGCCGGTACAATGTCTCCATTGGAACACGGTGAATGCTTTGTTCTGGACGACGGTGGAGAAGCCGACTTGGATTTGGGTAATTACGAAAGATACTTGGGTATTTCCTTAACCAGAGACCACAACATCACCACTGGTAAGATCTACTCTGCAGTCATTGAGAAGGAGAGAAAGGGTGATTATCTCGGTAAAACCGTGCAGGTTGTTCCTCACATTACCAACGCTATCCAAGATTGGATCGAGAGGGTTGCACAGATTCCAGTGGATGAATCGGGTGAAAAGCCGGACGTTTGTATCATCGAATTGGGTGGTACTGTTGGTGACATTGAATCAGCACCTTTCGTCGAGGCCTTGAGACAATTCCAATTCAGAGTGGGTCACGAAAATTTTGCCTTGATCCATGTGTCTCTTGTTCCAGTCATCCACGGTGAACAAAAGACCAAGCCAACCCAAGCTGCAATCAAGGATTTGAGATCTTTGGGTTTGTCTCCAGACATGATCGGTTGTAGATGTTCAACAGCTCTTGACCAACCAACAATAGATAAGATTGCCATGTTCTGTCACGTTGGTCCTGACCAAGTCTTGGCTATTAGAGACGTGAATTCCACCTACCACGTCCCATTGCTCTTGAAGGAACAAAAGATGATCAACTACTTATCTAAGAGATTGAACTTGGGCTCCCTCTCCATCTCACCTGTGATGAAGGAGAAGGGTCAAACCTTGTTCGACAAGTGGTCCTCCTTGACTACCCAACACGACAGATCCTTCGAAAAGGTGACAATCGCCATCGTGGGTAAGTACACCAACTTGCATGATTCATACCTCTCCGTGATCAAGTCCTTGGAACATTCAGCCATGAGATGCTCCAAGAGATTGGCAATCGTCTGGGTTGAATCCTCCGATTTAGAGCCTGAAACAGAGTCCGTTAACAAGGGCAACTTCCATTCCGCCTGGCAATCCGTCTGCAAGGCCGACGGTATTCTCGTCCCAGGTGGTTTCGGTTCCAGAGGTATTGAGGGTATGATCTCCGCAGCCAAGTGGGCCAGAGAAAACAAGGTCCCTTACTTGGGTGTCTGTTTGGGTCTTCAAGTTGCTGTTATTGATTTCGTGAGAAACATCTTGGGTAAGGAAGGTGTCTCATCTGTGGAATTTGACCCTGAATTGCCAGAAGAAAAACAAGCCGTTGTCTACATGCCAGAAATCGACAGAGAGAGACTCGGAGGTACGATGAGATTGGGTCTCAGACCAACTGTCTTCCAAGAGGGTTCCGAAGACAGTGTCATCAGAAAGTTATACGGTAGCTCCCAAGAAGTGTATGAAAGACACAGACATAGATACGAAGTCAATCCTGCCATGGTGGAGGAAATCGAAGCCCATGGCTTGAAATTCGTCGGTAAAGATGAAAAGAGTGAAAGAATGGAAATCTTCGAGTTAGACAACCACCCATTCTATGTTGCAACCCAATACCACCCAGAATACATCTCCAAGGTCTTGGATCCATCAAGACCATTCCTTGGTTTGGTTGCTGCCGCCTCCGGTTGTTTGAACGAGGTCTTGACCCAAGATTTGAAGAAGAAGACCAACGACTTTTAGCCACCTTTTTATTGACTCTTCTATAGCTAATATAATATAACGCATACAGAAAAGATGTGTGTGAGGGGGTTAAACTCGCACAATGACAGTCTGGTAAATTCAGTTTATAAACAACATAAATACAACAAATACAACTCTGTGGAATCGGTTCAAGCTGCCACCTTGCCCAGATCAATGACAATTCTCAGGAAAATGGATGATAATAGTGGGATCGTGAAGTTATCATCGAAATTCCAGAGATCAATGCCTTCTGATAATGATGCAATGAATCCACATGCTAGGGCCATCGTGTGAAGACCCAATGCATTCTCGCTTGGAACGTACTCGAAATCGTAACTATATTGAGGATAGTTTGGGGCAACGTATCCGTAGAAGATGTAACACGCCACAACACCCGTCACAAAGGCCGCAAAGGATCCTACAAGGGATTTCCCTCTTGCAATCTTTGGTGAATACTTCCCTAGGGCTCTACCCACGGTGGAGGCCGCTGTGTCTGACCAGGAAAGCAGTATCACCGACATCACCGCCACGTCCTGTTTTTGGAAGTAAAATGCCAGAATGCATCCCAACTGGAACCAAACAATGCCGTTGATCTCCTGCATCTCCTTTTCTCTCATTAGGAACCCCACCACCAAACAGTAGGCTCTATTGAATGCATCCCAGCGGAATCTGATCATATCGATCAAGAAGATGATCCCGCATGCAACAAGCGTCGGCTTCCACAGTAGATATGCTCTGGTGCCATGACAATGAAGCCATATGGTTATTAATCCGATGGAAGAATGAAGTAACTTTCTAGGCACTTCGTGCTTGTGGATGAAGCTGTGGAAATTATGGTATGGGATCACCACCTTTGTCGTCTTTTCAACAGTGGCATCCTTCTTTTCATCCGCCTCTATCTCTGGATCACTTTCCAACTCGGTTTCCTCCTCGTCTGAGAGAACCACAGTGTTTGAAAGCGTGTAGTCAGGATCGGCAGACTCGTCGTATGTGTCGTCCCTACCCGCCTCTCGTCTTTGGACTCCACTACTTGGCATAATGGTCGTTAAGCTTCCTTGAATACGTAAACAAGCCAGGGAAAAAGAAAGGGTAAGGATGAAATGGCGCTGCTCCGTAAAAAAAATATCGCATGAACCAACAGCGTTGAGCCACCGGCTGTACGTTAAATTAGGGGTGCCAGAGTGTGCAAAACAACTTTAAACCCATTAATTACAATCATTTTCATACCTAATATAGTATAAAAAAGTGAACTTAATACATGCGTCCCCTTTGAACAGTCCTCCTCACGATCACAGGTCTTGACCCAGCAACTCCAACGGTGGGGGCACTGTAGGGCACCAACTCAGACCAACAGTTCCATTGAAATTCCTCCACGGGGAGGGTCATTCTGCCGGTGATCAGTACTAGCTTTTCGTTACCACGCAATAATCGCTCAGCTAAATCCCGTGGGATGTCGGAGGTGTACAAATTGATGGAGTGCCTTTTAGGATCAACGGAGTGAACACACGCGAATGCTTCAAAATGGGGTTCTAATATGCCCAACGTCGATTCCGGTAGCAATAATGGCAGGTTTCCTGCGGAGACCGCATTGGGCAGTTGAGGTTCTAGCAGTTCACTCTTCACGGTGTGCAATGCCACCGTTTGGGCTTCCAGACACTCGATAAGGTCTGATGGGACGATTCCATTGGAGTCCAAGACTATAACCGCCGTTAGACCGCTGAATGTCATTATATCTTTGACCTCAGACTCACCTTTACTGTCACCGTTGTAATAGGAGAATTGGTAGGGAGGTCGTTCCACTAGAGGGGCGAAATCAAAGAAGGGTTCGTTGTGTCTCTTATGGAGAGGACAGAGGGTCTTGAATGTTCTGATTCTGGAAGCAGAGATGGGATTGTTTCCCGTGCTAAAGTCCTCAAACGCCATGGCCGGTAGATGAATGATTTCCACAGACCTGGGGAGATCCACTTCCTTTAACAGGTCCAACTCCCGGTTTTGTTCGTTTAAGATGAGAATGTGGGTCAATTGGCAGGACTCTAGGATGAACTTGACAAGATCTACGCCGAACCCCTTTGACCAGCCTGGAGAATTGATGATCGTGGAAAGCGACTGCTCGGCCTTAGCAATGAGCTTTTCAAGATGCTGGAAGTAGGCCAATGGTGAGACTGCAGGGGTGGTGAATCCGTAGAAATTGACATGGTGGCAGTCCCAGGGAAGCAAGTCGGGTATTATAGTACCGAAAACGGGGGTGGAGAGCGTTGTCAAGGACAGAGTCAATGGATAGGTGAATTCCGGCTGTCCTGGGTCCATATCAAGCACCTGGCATTTCTCTCTCGACGAGATGATGTTATTCAACACCATCTTGCTGAGGGTCGACTTTCCTGTGTTCTTATTGCCCAAGATCAGCACCTTGCTTGGGGTTTTGGCCATTTTGATGGAATTAATTGCACTCCACCAGGAATTGGGTATTGTGTTGCCGAAGGTGTCCGGTTCAGGCTTTGTAATCAACTTAAACGTGTATTCTTTTGAATTGGTCTCGTAGATGTTCTTTAATTGGGGTTGGATTGCGTGGATCGACGATAAACCCATATCGATATTGGATATTTCAACAATGGCGGTAAAATCGTCCCTCTTCAGTTCCTCATGTGAGAACGTCGTATCCCCACGAGGAGATACACAGGGTAGTGAATTCAATGTGGAGGCAGTGATGAAAATATCGTTAACCTCCACACCATCCATCAACACACAACCATTTAACACTTTCAATCTATATTGACCTTTAATCATCACCATTTCTCCCTTCCGAAGACCCAAAACAACTCCTCGTGGCTTGTACACAATATTCATCTTAACGCTAGCAGAGAAGGTGGATTTCAACACCACCTGAGGAGTTTCCCAATTGATTGTCTGGACACGGTTGTTCACATTACCACCAATTTCATCATCCAAAGCAGCAGAAAAGGCCGACAGAGACTCCTCATCACTCTTAGCGACCCCCTCTGTAGCAAACTCCAACCGGAGGGCCTCAAACGCCGATCTTGGTCTTTCGCCCATGGTGTCACGTGATCAGCAATGGGCCAATCAAATTCGCTCCTTACCACTCACAAGGAATCTCACCATGAAAAATTTAAACCTCCATTAAACACAGTGTTCTCCTTATAAACCATCTAGATATGTCTGACTACAAATTGCAAACACCAGGTTTCGACGCCAGATTCCCACAACAGAACCAAACCAAGCACTGTTTCCAATCCTACATTGATTACCACAAGTGTGTTGCCATTAAGGGTGAAGAGTTTGCACCATGTCAAGTCTTTTTCCAAACCTTCCAATCTCTCTGCCCAACCGACTGGACTCAAACTTGGGATGAACAAAGGGAGAACGGTACTTTCCCTGGTGACTTGTCCATTGAAAAGTTCAAATAAGTCTTTCCAATTTTAATTAACTCTTTTTTCATCCATCCCATATTTATCCCATTTTATCTCAGTATAGAAGGAATCAGAATCTCTTTTTTTGTAAATCCACAGCGAGAAAACCAATACCGTAATCATTTGAGTGGTCATTGGAGTCAATTGGTGTGGAGATGAATTGAGCGGAGCTTACGTAACACGCTCAGATGTTTGTTTCGCTTACGTAACGCCAGCGCCTTTCTCACAGAATTTTCTTCAACACACTCACCCCTCTAAACCATCACAAGTTACAGCTTTTTACCCTCTGGATACCGTAATGAGTGCTGAAATTGCAATTAAAGATGCCAAACCTGCTGCTGAGACAAAAGATGTTAGAACAGCAGCACATACCCATATCAAAGGCCTCGGTTTAGATGATAAGGGTGTTGCAAAGAGTGTTGATGGGGGTTTTGTTGGTCAAATGGAGGCCCGTGAAGCGTGTGGTGTTGTTGTTGATCTCATTAAGGCAAAGAAGATGTCCGGTAGGGCAATTCTTTTAGCTGGTGCTCCAGGTACAGGTAAAACCGCGTTGGCCTTGGCCGTCTCCCAAGAATTGGGTCCAAAGGTGCCATTCTGTCCTATTGTGGGATCCGAGTTGTATTCGGTCGAAGTGAAGAAGACAGAAGCATTGATGGAAAACTTTAGAAGAGCAATTGGTTTGAGAATCAAGGAAGTTAAGGAGGTGTACGAAGGTGAAGTGATTGAATTAACACCAGAAGAAGCAGAAAATCCTTTGGGTGGATACGGTAAGACAATCAAACATGTTTTAGTGGGGTTGAAAACCTCCAAGGGTACAAAGAATTTGAAGTTGGATCCATCGATTTATGAAGCTGTTCAAAAGGAAAAGATCTCAGTGGGGGATGTCATATATATTGAAGCCAACACAGGTGCGGTTAAAAGAGTTGGTAGATCCGATGCATACGCCACTGAGTTTGATTTGGAGGCAGAAGAATACGTCCCACTACCAAAGGGAGATGTCCACAAAAAGAAGGAAATTGTCCAGGATATCACATTACATGATTTGGATATTGCCAATGCCAAACCTCAAGGTGGCCAAGACGTGCTTTCTATGATGGGCCAATTGATGAAGCCACGTAAGACCGAAATCACAGAAAAATTGAGAACCGAGGTCAATAAGATGGTTTCTAAGTATATTGATCAGGGTGTGGCAGAGTTGGTTCCAGGTGTTTTGTTTATTGATGAAGTCAACATGTTAGATATGGAATGCTTCACATACTTGAACAGAGCCTTGGAATCGGAAATCGCCCCAATTGTCATCTTGGCCTCCAACAGGGGACTCACAACCATCAGAGGTTCAGGAGATGACATGAAATCCCCTCACGGGGTTCCACCCGATTTGATCGATCGTCTATTGATTGTCAGAACCTTACCATACTCCCATGACGAAATCAGACAAATCGTCTCCAAGAGGGCCAAATTGGAGTCAATCGTTTTAAGTGACGACGCATTGAATACGTTGGCCAACATCTCCGATTCCACATCACTGAGGTACGTTTTGCAGTTATTGTCCCCTGCCAACGTCTTGGCCCAAACAGCCGCTAGATCCCAAGTGGAAACTTCCGACGTGGAGGAATGTCAATTGCTCTTTTTGGACTCGAAGAGGAGTACTCAGATTTTGGAAGGTAATGGGGGTTACTTGTAAGATTTATTTTTAAAGTAGTAATAAAGTAATTTGACATTTTAAATATTGCCACACTCTTGTAAGAACTCGTTTGCGGTTATCAAACTGGTTGAACCGTAGCAGACGACCTTTTTCTTCCCCAATGTCACCCCATTGGTATTGTTCGACTCACTGGTGTTCAAATCATTACACCAATCCTGTAAGTTGGAATACTCCAAATAATTACCACCTCCCACAACAAAGACTGTGCACTCGTTATAAGTGGCCCTCTTTGGTTGTTTCGAATGAGAACCTCTCGTGATGTTTGGATCAAAATAGAGATAGTCGTCGGTCATTTTAAGAGATTGCTGGTTGGCGTTGTTTGGATTCATGATTGATTCCGTTATGTTCGTGATTGGTAAGTGGGTCTTAGCCGGTAATAGCTTCTTTAACCCATTGACGAGGGTGCCGAACCCTTCCGAAATCTTCCCCGAACCGTCCAAGTTCAAAAGCTTTGACGAGATGTTGGAGAATAGGTCCCCCCTGTTACCCAAATAGGATGCCGACTTTTCCTCCTCTGTTGTTGTTGTCAATTGCATTTGAGTCATCTTTGTCAACTCCTTGACCTTCTTGATGTGGACCAATGGGGACAAGTCACAACCCAGTTGTTCCAACTTGGTTTCACATTCTTGTGCAAATTCCTTTGGTAGATCCATTGACAGGTATAGAATCACATACGTTCTCAATTTGTCCAACTTATTATCCCCCTGGGCTTTAGAATCAAGCAATTCCTTGAATTGGGTTTGGACGTTCTTATCGTTGATGTTCTGTTCAATTTCAAAGAAGGAATCCAACGATTTGCTCTGGAGCTCCTTGATCAATTCGCTCAGCACGGACATGTGAGTGTCGATGATTGATTTTCTATGTGTCAATTCAGGTAGCGCCTTGATTGCCTCCTGGATGTGTTGTGTATCTTTTTGGTCATTTGGATCAATGTCCTTGATTGACGAGTATCCTGTTTTCGCAGTTATATCTTTTGCATCCTGAGTGTATTGGGTCAATTCCAGTTCGACGTTTTCCACTGCATCTGGAAACGGCAACGAGGCGTTTGCGTTCCAAAAGAAATCCTTTGGTTCGATGTCGTAACGTTTCACGCTCTTTTTGCCTTCGCCAATCTCCTTCTCCACAATGATTGTATTTCTTTGTAAATTGAACACGTCACTCACCATACACTGGTAAATCCAGGAATGAGCAAACATCGACTGTAGGTGGATGTTTCTATCTAAGAGCACAAAGACAGACTTTTCTCCACCGGTTGCATTGTTTTGATGTTGCTTAGTGTTAATGACGTGATCTCTCAACTTTTGGTCCAATCTTTGAGAGATCAACTCGGCGGGCCCATTTCTATTAGCTCTAATGATCGGAATTGGTCCCATTGTGACGATTTCAGAGAACAAGCCCTGGGCTATTATTTCCACCTGGGCATTGATTTCGTCTTCTGTTGTCTTTGGGGAGTTAAATTTGGAGTAGATGTGTTGACATTCCAACGAAAAGAGATTTGGCTCTGTGACAATGAAATCGAGGTATTGGTCCCAAACCTGTTTGATTCGAGCTGATTTGCCGGTCATTGCCACCCTCTTTGCAAAATCCTCCAAGAGGGATCTGTTCAACGAGGAGGTGAAGTTGATATAGAAGGAGGAATACTGATCTTCCTCCAAATCCTTGATAATAGCTGACACGTTTTCAACACTTGGTTGGACAAAATAAACAACAGGAACATCAACCAAGGAGGCTCTCTTTTGCGTGATAAGGGCATGCATAGTAACCCCGTACTCGAGCAAATCGTTGACACGGAGAACACTGGAGATGATCTTTGTGGATTTAGCATCAAGAATGAGAACCTTCCAGGACAATTCCGAGTCTTCCTCTTTGTTGAGGCATAGCATGCGCTTGAGGTGGGAAATCTGTCTGTCTCGCAGAGTCGCAGTCGAGGCGAAGAGCGACATTACACCAGGCTTACCAGGAGGAAGTTGTTGATATCCATAGTAAAATTTTTAGTTTCCATCCTTATAAGTGAAATGATCGATTCTGCCCCTGCAGAGGCCGCCCTTGAGGGGGATCTTGTTATGGAGATCACCAGCAACACCAAAATTACGAGGGCTCTTGATTCTGTCTTTTCCAAAAACGAAGAGACCAATGTGATGCTCAAAGCCACTGCAAAAGGCGTTCAGAAGCTGGTTTCAATTGTTGGGTTGATCTCCGACCGCCACCCAGGGATCTCTCAGTTGAACAACTTCCACGATGAAACAATTTACGTTTACTTCAACTTTACAAAGAATGAGGAAAAGAAATCATCCCTGTTGAAGTCTGGGTGGGTCCTCAATTGATTGTTGGATAGTAAGAGGCGTGATGGGCGATTCAGTTTTAGTGTGTGATATGCAGTTGAATGTAGACTGTGGGTTAGCTCAAACTAGTGCATCGTAGTTATCTAGCGCCTCATTCACACGTTTGCAAGGTGGATATTCTATCTAATCCTAACCCCAAATCCGACTTAAAAGTGACCAAATTGAAATTGTTCATGTCACAAGGAAACGCGTCACAGTTGATCGCCAACAAGAACTTATACTCCCACTTATTTATCGTACCTAGTCGCATTACGGTTATTCCAACTTACAAAGAAGAAAAAAGAGGTGTCACAGTGGATCAACCCACGTTTACACATCGAAGGTGTAGACATAGTATTGGACATGCAAGGTGTTGTTTTCGTCCCTCACGAATCTGCCCTTACCCAAGAAATTCTTCTTGTTAACCCAGGATTCCTCGGTGGAACCCTTGGCCAACTTGAAGAATGGGTGGTTAGTAACGTACCCATCTTCGAATGTCATTGTCTTCAACTGCCCACCGGCAACCTGGGCAACCTTACCATCGAATTGCACAACACCAGTGTACTCAACAAGCCCGGTTTCGCCGTTGGTAAACTCCAAGTAGAGGTTACAGTCCAAGTTACCGATGGTTGGGTTATGGGTGTGGAAGGTGATGTCGTCCTTACCGTACTTGATCTGGGCATCAAATGGCAACTTTTCGTCCAAGGATTTCACAAACCCTCCAACAATTCCAACGTAAGTTTGGGATTGGGTGTCATTCGTATAAACCGACTTTGGCTCCTCACATTTGATGTTGAAGAAGAGCACGGGCTTCAATGCTGGAGTGGCTTGTGCTGCAAAGTCGGGAATGATTGATGACATTGGTTCTTTATACTTTAATTTATAGGATGACTAAAGAAGAATCAAGATGTAAAAAGTTGGGTACTCAATTAAACAATAGGAGTGGGATGTTTTTGGGTAATATCTACATAAATAAGCTAAACTCTCTCCTCTAGGGTTCTCAAAGTCACCTGATAGAGTAGCAACATGACACTGGATTGGACCGACGTCCATATCAACCGGGGCCCCACTCCGCCGAACAAACCTCGGAAACCTTGAGATTGATAGATGGTTTTCAAGCTGGCGAGGATCGAGTTTGATTTGAGAAGGGGAGCACCGCTGGCCTCGTTCTGGGTCTGCATCCTCGTCTTGACTACGTCGAGGGGTGTTGTCATCATTCCGGCCAACCCCCCCGCACAGGCCCCGGTCATCAACTCGGCAAATAGCGGCAGGTCATCACCTTCTCCCTCGGTGACCTGGAACGCCAATTGTCTGAACTTTTCGTAAAATGTGAATTGCAATGCAGAAAAGGGGAGATCTCTTGTCAGAGTGGCCTTGTATCCGTAGAATAGGGTCTTGGGACCCTCTTTTTGGACGATCGTCTTCGCAGCATCAATCAATCCTCTATAATTGTAACCGGATTGAAAGTGGGGGTTGTTGTATCGTCCTTGGAGCTGCAATCGGGCCTTCATCACCTCGCTGGGGACGTAGAATATTGAACTGGCAAAATCTCCAATAAACCCTGCACCCAAAAATGCAACGGTTTCCGGAACGTTGTATTCATTGATGGCGTACCGCTTCACCGTTTCATAGGTGAGAAAAAAGACCGCCGAGGAGGGTAGTGACCCCAGCAACGCCGCTGAGTAACCGGAGTAAAGCCCCCGTCGAATCCCCTCCTCCACAAGGATCGTTTTATATGCTCTTAATGTGCTGTTGTATTTGGCCACATGAGATGCCCCCTGTTGCCTGGTCTTCACCGTGTCTAGTGAGTGCATCAGAGTGTCTCCCACAACTCCACCAAATCCCCCGGCTATCGTACAAGCCAACAAGGACGGTTCCTTTTCAGACCCAGATCCACTCGGAAGCCCTCCATCTCTCTCCAAAGGGGGTATATTTGACGCGTGACTTTTTGTGGGTATATGATCTCCATGTAGTGAAGGAATCGCTGCAGATGTGGACGTTACTATGTTATCCATCCTGGTGATTCATCAATGTCAAGACTGTTGACCAATGGAGAGTGAAAAAAATTTCAGCTCAGCATCTCTCAAATACCTTGTAAAGTCCGGGTAAATTCGCCATCTGAACAACATCCCCCGACAGGTTCTCCGTAGCTAGGAACCGGCGCTTTAGCAGAGGGAATAGGATATTTTCAACCGCGTGCAAAGTTGACAGATCTTGGTCCGGTTGGACGGCGGGCACATAAAAAAGCGCCAACTGTCGGAGGATACCTGCTAAGCATTGCTTCTCATCGTTGAATTCCACCCTGGTGAGCACCCTCCAGAGAAACAAACTAAGCTTAGACCAAGGAGGTGTGTATCCGGTCACCAGAAGGGGAAGAGATTTCAAAATCACGACACCGTCCACCATCTGAAATTCGATGTTGAAATATTCGATCCACATGTCATTCATGTCTAGAAAGTTATTCGTGATGGCTTGATCGAGATCAAAGTGTTCAATAGACTCCAATTGGATTGTCAGATGTTCATTCGACAAAATCTCCCTTGTGAGCAACTCACTCACGGCAACCCCATCCTCGATCTCAATCTTGCCGAAGTTGGAAAAGTCCGCCAACCCGATTTGATAGAACAATTCCGTCAACACGGCACCGTAATCCACAAGATACAAGTCCACATCGTATTGGACACAACACAACCGCTTGGTGTAATCGGCAATGCCCACAAAAGTATGCTGAGAAAACAGCTGCGTTAGCTCCTTTGAGGATTGTGCCTCGACGTCTCTGCGAAGCTCATTGATAGAAAGTAACTTCACAGGGGACCTCTCCACAGTCTGAGTGCTGGTGGAAATAATCCCGCCATTATCCTCCTCCTCCTCCTCTTGAGAAACGAACAATGTCGCCTCGGGCTTTTCTCCAGAAGCAGTTGGAGGCTGATTTTTCACAAAACTGTTGAGCGTGGACTGATTGAAGTCAGTCCGTACCATTTGATGCTCATAAATCTTCTTCAGCTGGTCGAGAGGCTTGGAAATCTCCCTTGTTCGGACCACTTTTGGTCGTTTCACAACCTGCTCATCATCACCTTTATCCTTCTTGTGTGTAAGCACCTGCTGGGTCATGAAGTTTCTCGTCGTGTCCAAGGAAGCTAAGGTCTTGTCAATGCACTGGCCAATGTGATCGATGATCTCGTCTTCGTTTAGGAACCTCACCTCACGCTTCGTGGGATGAACGTTGACATCCACGTTCTCTGATTGAATTTCCAGTGCCAAATACACGAAAGGTTTGTGGCCCTTGGGCAAATAAGTGGAGTAAACACCACCAATCGATCGTTTCAAAGGATCACACACCACCAATCGGTTGTTGATAAACACCACATGTGGTATTGATTTCTTATTGTCGAAGTTTGTGTTGGTGATCGAGCAGAGGCATTTTAATAGCCCAAACTCCGGCAAAGGATCTATCTCAATCTCAAGCAGATTTGTGGCAACTCCTGACCCGTAAATCGCCCTTATTCGGTCCTTTCGTGACATGCCTTTTCTGACCATCACGTCAACGGTGGGTTTGCCTCCTCTACCATCCTGACGCTGGCAGCTAAACCCCACATTGTTAATGTGGATCGAATACTTGCTCACAACATCCACAATCTTGGAGTATTCCTCGTTAGCGGACTTTAAGGCTCTCAACCTCGATGGAACATTGTAGAAGAGATCCTCCACCACCAAGACGGTGCCGTCTTTGCCTGCAACGGGCTTGATTCCATCACTGACACCTCCAACAACCCCACCCTCCAGGTAGTGGGCCTTCCACGCACAATCGCTATCCGTCGTCTTTGTAATCACGTTTAGCCGTGCAACATGCGATATAGAAGCTAAGGCCTCACCTCTGAACCCAAAAGTTCCAATTGTTTGCAAGTCCTCAAAGGCCTGCAACTTAGAGGTGGTGAACCGTTCACACAGAATTGGCAGATCCTCCTTGTTGATTCCACACCCGTTGTCTATGATTTGAAGTAACTTCAACCCGCCATTTTTGGTCAAGACGTCGATTTGAGTCGCCCCTGCGTCCACAGAGTTCTCCAAAAGCTCCTTAAGCGCATTACTAGGTGCCACAATGATCTCCCCTGCTGCGATCTTGTTCACAACATCTCCAGAGAGAGGTTTGATGCGGTTTGACATGAAGAAGGTGATTTACGCGTTTCGTCACATTGTCTCTGCTTGGATGGATATCTACCTCTGCGAGGTAACGCACAGCGCTAAACAGATGCTTCGAGACCCGTTTGTGTGGGAAATGGTTCTGAGACGGATGTCGTTGAACCACCGCCTGCGAGTGCTGAACATCAAGGATGAGAATGCCATGTTCGTTAAAGCGATCAACACGCTCTTGTTTCAATACGTGTTGGGTCAGAGACATGGGCAGGTCACAGTGGACATTGTGAGGGGCCCATATGGGAAGCCAGTTGACGCCAGCGGCCAGTGTGGGTTCAACATCTCCGACGAAGTGGATTTGGTGGCATTGGCAATAAACCTGGACGGATCTGATTTGGGGATTGATTTGGCTAATCCAGAGGATATTGAACGGTTTGAAATACCCCCAGAGAGGATCATTGAGGACGATTTTAGGGATATCTTTACAGATAGAGAGAGAACATTTATTAGGGGTTTGTTCACAAAACATGCTGCCGATGAGGGTAAGAATGGCCTTCTAACCCAGTACTGGGCTCTCAAAGAGAGCTACTGCAAGTATCTTGGTGTGGGCATAACTGGAGGTCTGGATCGCTACGAGTTTACAGAGAGTGTCCAGTTGGAGACGATGGGACCGCCCGAGGTCCATGAGGCTCACCAAAGAGACGATCCCCCGGATAACCCATTTCAACTGGTTGGTGCTATTCCTTTGCGAAGATTGTCCGGTTATACGCCCCGCCATTCTCTCTTTGCAATACCAAACTCCAAAATGCTCTGCTCGGTTTTTGGCCATTTCTCATCTGCCCAGGTTTATAGCGTGGACATCGTCGCCATGATCGAATTCTTTACAGGGGGAACTAGCTAGAGAAGGCTTAAAAAGGGCAGATCTTGATAAGACAAGAAAACCAATGAGCATTCATCCAAAACTCAAGGAGAGTCTGGTGGCCTGTGGTGCAAGCACCACTATAAATGCCAAAATCCCAACCTACTGATTGAATATTTTGTCTAAAAGGGAGGCGGTAGTCAAAATGATGAACGTCGTGATGAGTGTCGTGATGAGTGTCGTGATAAGTGTCGTTATGAGTGTCGTGATGAGTGTCGACCTGTGGTGATGCCACGACCTACACATCCACAGGCTCAGTTGTTTCCACTTTGACCGACGACTCTGGCTCTCCAACATCGACTGTGGTCTCCTCTGTTGTCTACGTTGTTGAGAACACCGTGATGAGCGTTTTGTCACTCACGATATGAGTGATGGCACTAGTTCACCAGCCACTTGGTCATTGGGGTTATCAACATCTGTGCACTCATTGACTCACCCATTCACCTATCAACTTGCTCGATCACCCACTGCACTCCTGAGTTAGCTCGCGATTATCCGATCTTCCCGAGGGTTAACTAAATAACTCCGAAATCTCACGATTGCCATTTTTTATCAACTCAATCCTCCCCAAAGATGTTCGGTATTGGGAGATCGATGGTCCCCAGAGTATCCACCATCTTGTTGAAACCTCCACGTGCGACCCACAACCAATTGAGATTGTTTTCGAATTGTTTGACGAGATTGAACTCTACTAAACAAGAGACAGTGCCAAAACGTGTGAACTTATTCAAGAAATCATTGAGGTATTTTTACATCGGTTGTGGAGCGATCAGTGGATCGGTGGTTTTGATCATCACCGGGTTCTTCATTTACGATTACACCACCTACACTCCGCCAGTGATCCCGGAAAACCTGATTGTTCCCTCAGAAGCACTCAACCCAATCAGAGGAGGTCCTGAGAATTTACCGGTTTTAACAAGACATTTGGATGCCTTCGACACTGAGGAGAAGTGCGAACAGATCGGCAAGGAGAAGTTGGTGATCTTAGGCTCGGGTTGGGGCGCAGTGTCGATTCTCAATCAATTGGATAAGAACGACTACGATGTGACAGTCATTTCCCCAACAAACTATTTCCTCTTTACCCCAATGTTGCCATGTGCGGCAGTGGGAACGCTAGAAATCAAGTCCTTAATGGAGTCAATGAGAGCCCTCATTAATTCCATCAACGGCCATTTTTTACACGGATCGGCTGAAAGCATCGAGTTCACTGATAAGTTGGTCAAGGTCAAGGACGTGAAATCCAACGAATTCTTTTACGTGCCTTACGACAAATTGGTACTCACCGTGGGGTCCATTTCCAACACACACGGTGTCAAGGGCTTGGAGTTCACAAACCAATTGAAAACAGCAGATGATGCTCTCTGTATTCGGAGAAAGATTTTAAACAACTTGGAGGAGGCATGCTTACCTACCGTGTCCGAGGAAGAAAGAAAGAGGTTACTATCGTTTGTTATCTGCGGTGGAGGTCCAACAGGATGTGAGGTGGCGGCAGAGATTTTCGACCTAATCAACGAAGACGTCCCACGTCTCTATCCAAAGTTGCTTAGAAAGGACATATCGATTCATGTCATCCAATCAAGATCCCACGTTTTGAACACTTACGATCAGAAGATTTCCGAGTACGCCATGAAAAGATTTGCTCATGATGATATCGACCTTCTGGTCAATTCAAGAGTCCACGAGATTCTACCGGATAGGGTGATTTACAATCAAAAGACCGCAGATGGTGAAGTAATCCAAAAAGAGGTGCCATTTGGACTCTGCTTGTGGTCCACCGGTGTTGGCCAGAACCCGCTGACGTCCAAAGTTGTTGAAGACTTGAAACCTCATCAACAGAACAGAAGAGCTTTGGAGACCGACGCCCATTTGAGGGTGATTGGGGCCCCATTGGGTGATGTCTATGCCATTGGTGATTGTTCAACCGTTCGTACAGACATTGCAGCCCACTGTGAGGACCATATCAGACAGTATCTAATCAAGCACCATAAGCAAATCACGGAGGATCACACCATTGTCACCGATGATGACATTCACGATTGCAAGTTGTCCTTTGCGGAAATCGATGAACTTTGTCACGATATTGGCGTCAAGCACCCATTGGCCAGAGAGGCCCTGAAATTGGCCAAGGAACTCGTTCCGGGATATGACCAGACTAACCAAGGGGCACTAAATTTCAAGCAATTGAAGATGTTATTAGGAGAAGTCAATTCAAAGGTCACGACTCTTCCAGCAACCGCCCAACGTGCCCACCAACAGGGCAAATACCTGGGTAAAAAGCTCCACAAGTTGGCCAATTATAAGGATACATTGGAAATGAATGATATCCACAAGGGAGATATTGATGACGCTGTGTACAAGCCTTTCAAATATAACTATTTGGGATCCCTAGCATACCTAGGCAACTCGGCTGTCTTTGACCTGCCAGGTTACTCTTTTGTTGGTGGTCTTGTCGCCATGTATCTCTGGAGATCGATCTATTTCACACAGAATGTGTCCTTGCGTACAAGGTTTATGTTCTTCTTTGATTGGTTGAAGAGGGGGTTCTTTGGAAGGGACATTTTTGCTCTTTGATCACCCGGATAGAGATCCATTGTTTTGATGAGCACATGAGCGCTCTTACTTTTTGCGTGGGTTTCTTATTTAATTAAAATTTGCTGAGCGTTTCTAATTTTTGCCCTTCTAGTAACTCTCCTTCTCTTTTCAGTTTACTCTGTTCGGTCAAAAGGAGAATAGGGCCTACACAACCTTTTAATTAACACACACAATTACAACCAATAACTTTAAAGGATTCTATTCTTCTTTTGACTCCTTTTTTTTTTAATTGAAAAGAAGTAAATAAAATGGCTGTTGATGAGAAGACTACAGGCGGTGAGGATACCAAATCCACTCAACCAATTTTAAATACCCCTTCAGGTAAGCTCAGAATTTTTAAGCACATTTGGGCAGGCAAAGAAGAAGATTTTGTTGCGACAGACACAACAACCGTTGATAACGAATCAAATTTCGAACCCACCTCGAGAAGTAAAGGAAGAGGGTTTTTTACAATAAGATCACGTAGATTTAAAGAAAAAGATCCAAACCTTGCAGAGGATGAAAACGAAGAGCCAAATATCTTGAATGAAGAAGATATACTGCCTGTGAAGGTAGAAGGTGATGAAAAGGTCACGGATGGCCACTTGATTAAACTGAGTCCATTGACTAAAAAAACAGCAACGTTTGGGGACGGTGAATTTCTCTTTGGCAATTCAGACTCCGAAGGGAGCTCTGAAATCATCACCACTACTGTCGCCCCAAATAGGGAAATGCTGAGCAGAAACGATAACATCCAACCATCAATGACATTTGACAACGAGACACTTCCGGTGTCGAACGCGATTAAGACAATAAACACAACGGTAACCGAAACCCCGGTCGGCAATATAATATCATTGTATGTGGGCGACTTGGATAACTCCGTCACGGAGTTAAGGTTGCATGAATTCTTCTCTGAGTGCCCAGGTCTTATAAGTGTGAAGATTCCACGGGATTCGTTATCGGGTAACTCACTTGGATATGGCTATGTTAACATTGAAGACCAAACATATGCAGACAAAGCAATTGAAAAATTGAACTACACCAAGCTCGGTAACTCCGTGGTCAGAATAATGCCATCAATTAGAAACAAGGTGGAAAGAGAAAAGACAGGTGCCAACATCTTCCTCTCTCATTTGCCACCAAATTTAACTACGAGGATTCTCTATGATAAATTCAAGGCATTTGGCAAGATCATGAGTTGCAAGTATAGTCCTGAGAGGAACTCATGTTTCATCAGCTACACCAACAAATTGGATGCTTACAAGGTTTGCAAGTTGTTCAATAAGACGGAGTGGAATGGTCAGATAATATTTGCAAGCATCCACATCATAAAAAAGGATAGAGTCAATTTTCAAATCACCAACAGCCCATTTGGCAAGACAGTCGCTGAGCCGTTGTCAACAAAGCAAGCTACAAGTGATTCAAAGGTTCAAAACCCAATTAACCCAGTCAATGTGAATTTTAAAATTAACAAAGTTGATACAGGTAGTGCAACGCTCGTTGATTCATCCAAGACACAGGAAACAAATACCAATACTCAATATTCCATTTTTATCAGAAACTTGCCCCTGTCAGTTAAAGACGACATTATCAGGGGCTTAGTGGAACAATATGGAAGGGTCACGTCTGTTTTGTCGAGGAAAGTTCCATCCAAGCAGGGGGTTTGGGCATTGGTTACATTGACAAACAAAGAATCCGTCGACAGTGCCGTTTTGGGGTTGAATGCTCTGCAGATTGAGGGGAAACAGTTGTTTGTGACTAGAGCTATTCCGAGGGAACAAAAGGCTTATGCTAGGAAGAACGAATTAGTTCAAAAGAAGAAGAGAAAGATTCTCATCAGTGGTCTCAACATGAATATTTACAGGTCCCAATTGGAGAATTGGTGTTCCCAATACCCCAGTATCAAATCGGTTGAAATTTACGGTACCAGTCTAGGGGTGAATAATAACAGCGACTATGGGTACATAGAAATTAATAGCGAAGAGGATGCCAATGCGTTGATCTTGAAATTGAAGTCATTGGGTGTCTCGTGTTATAAGGTTGCCATTGAGATGCCAAATACCGATGTTAATTTTGAAGCTCCAAAGTTCCCATACATGACAAACTCTCCACTGACTATTCCTGGTTACCCTGGAAACAGGAGTCTTCCATCCATTTCCTTTTCATATGTGGATCCATCAAAGATGTATCAAATTGCCGACTTGACAAAAAAGGTTAACTTCGATAAGTACAGTGAGTTGAATCGAAGAGAGTCGTATGTTAGAAAGAGGATTGTCAAAGAAGAAAACCACGAGGCGGAAACCATCAACAAAATCAATGCAATTACATGGGAATTGGCCGTTAGAATGTTTTCTCCGGTGAATAGGTGGGATGTTAAGGCCGTCAACGCCGTTGAGGTTTTCACTCGCGATAAGGTATGTTCCTTAACCGAGCATCTGATCAAGTTTTTCTGGGCTAAAAAGGTGGAAGAAATGTACCAATTCTTGAAGATCAACCAATGTGATATGAGCGGTAACGTCTTATTACCACCCCATCCATTGATCGAACGCCAATTGGTCCAAAGCGCTATGTATTTGGGGATCATTCCGAAGCAGTAAATCCCCGCATATTTTGCTAGATAATAATAATTGATAACCCGCCAAGCTGCTCGAACTTCCGTTTTGAGTACTGTAAAAAGCCGACCGTCCGATAAGAAAAGTATAAATGAGCCATTGTGACTCACAAAAGGTATAAAAGATGCAAGGCAGCACTCATAACCTTCTTGTGACCTTCGACGAGAAATCATACTACAATATGAAAGATTGGAGCACATTTTTATCCACTGAAGCCAAATTAAGAGTGAGCCATGATATGAAAGAGCCGTTGCCGAGCAAAGCTTTGGTCATGTCGATGAGTGCCCCCGATGAGGTCAATTTCCCGCTGAGAGGAATTTCGTTCACGTTTCAAACACCAGAGTCGGGATTCAAAGAACTCAAGACCATTTCTAAGGATCCGGTTGATGGGAAGGCATCTGCTGAATTGACCGAAATCTCCCAATATCTCGGTAAAGACGGTACTAAATCCCTGAACAAATGGATAAAGGAATACATTGCAAGCTACCACAAACCCCAATTTGATTGGGACATTACAATTCAAGGAGGTTCCACCCATTCATTGGATTGTCTTTTTAGAACCTTTCTTGACCCCAATGAAGACACAATCCTGGCAGATGAATTCACCTATACTGGTCTTTTGGGTACTTGTGAGCCAATGAGAATTAAAGTATTTGGCGTCAAGATGACCTCTGAAGGAGTGGATCCAGCAGATATGGATCAAGTTTTGACCAACTGGGAGAAAGATCATCCCGGTGTTAAAAAGCCAAAGGCATATTACGCCATGCCAACCGGTCACAACCCAACCGGTTTGACGATGTCTCTCAAGGCTAGAAAGGGTCTTTTGGAAGTTTGTACGAAACACGATGTTCTTATTTTTGAGGATGATGTTTTCTATCATTTGAACATGGATTTGAAATTACCACCTTCTTTGTTGGAATTGGATACGGAAGGAATAGTTCTGAGAATTGATTCCTTTTCTAAGATGTTGATGCCTGGTATTAGAGTGTCAATGGTCACTTCTAACAAGTTTTTCCAAACAAAGCTCAATCTATTGAACGACTTTTCTATTGGTGCTGCATCACCACCATCTCAATTGCTTCTGACCACCATTTTGAACGATTGGGGAAAAGAGGGGTTTAACTCCTGGCTGGACCATATCAACGTGGATTACAGACTCAAGAGGAATAACATGTTGGAGTGTTTGGACGCAACAATTCCTCATGAGCTCATAACTTACACCAGACCGGAGACCGGAATAGTCATCTGGTTCACCCTAAAGTTAGAAGCTTGGCCTGCAAAGAAGGATGACTGGTTTGTCTATTTGGAGGATCTGATTTATAGCAAGACACTCGATGAAGGGGTTACCATGGGCAAGGGTCACTGGTTCATGATTGATCAAAGTAAAGAGGTGACTGGTTGGAGATGGGCTTACAGTTTTTTGACATTGGATGAAATGAAAAAGGCTGTGGATATATTTGCTGGGGTGGTCCAGGATGTCCACAACGAACTTTACCCGTAAATTTACAGATTAATTTATTCCATTGGAATTCATAGGGGATACAAATGATTCTTAACTTCCTTTCTTATTAGTCACCAATAGTAAAATAAAAGCTACCTAAGAAGCACGAAATAAAGAGGCACAAAGTAAATTATGGCACTCCGACCCTTCTGATGACTAATTGGTGATATTGACTCATTAATAAATTTGAGATATAAAAGAGGCTATGTCCCACCCAGATCATCAATGATGGATTAAACCCTTGTACGTAACATGACTGACTGGTCCCAATACCTCTCAACAGAGGCCCGGTTGAGAAAGCCTTCATCAATGAAAACCCCGTTTCCATCAGGTACTTTGCTCATGAACAAAAGTGTCCCCAATCCGGAATGTTTCCCATTGAGAGGGTTATCTGTGACCTTTCAATCGTCTGGTGATGAATTTCAAACATTGAGAACCGTGACTGATGATCCTGTTGAAAACCAGGCTTCTGATCAAGTGAAAGAAATTTCACAGGTGGTATCAAGTAAAGGTATACCAGCATTCAATGATTGGGTTAAACAATATATTGATCGTTTTCACAACCCTCAATTTGATTGGGATGTTGCAATTCAAGTAGGAAGCACTCATTCATTGGATTCAATACTGAGAACGTTGATGGATCCTAACGAAGACACAATTTTGGCCGACGAATTCTCCTTCTCTGGGTTCATCGAGTCATGTGAGCCGCTTAGATTGAACGTTTATCCTGTCAAGATGACTTCAGATGGTGTGGATGTGAAGGATTTCGACACCATTTTGACCAATTGGGAAAATGATCATCCTGGGGTTAAAAAGCCTAAAATGTACTACGCTCTACCAACAGGCCATAATCCAACCGGTGTTACCATGTCATTAGATACTAGAAAGACCCTTCTCAAGGTGTGCCAAAAACATAATATGCTCATTATAGAAGATGATGTTTTTTATCATTTGACACTTGATAGTGATGTTTCACTTCCATCATTGCTGAAATTGGATACCGAAGGTAGAGTTTTAAGAATTGATTCCTTCTCAAAGATGTTGATGCCAGGAATGAGAATTTCCATCGTTGCATGCAACTCCTACTTTCAATCTAAGTTGATTCAATTGAACGATTTTTCGATTGTGACGGCATCTGCGCCGGCTCAGCTGATTGTATCAACAATCTTTGAAGATTGGGGGAAAGATGGTCTGGATGGATGGATCAACCATCTCAATTCCATATATAAGGCCAAAAGAGATGTTATGCTGGAAGCGTTGGATTCTTGCATGCCAAAGGACCTCATCACCTACACCAGACCAGATACTGGGATTGTGCTCTGGTTTTCCTTAAATTCTGAAGCGTGGCCGCAAAAAGATCAAGAGGACTGGTTTGTCTATTTAGAAGACTTGATATATGAATCCTGTCTTCAGCACGGGGTGGGTTTGAGCAAAGGTCATTCTTTTATGGTGAATAAGGCCACGTCACTGACAGCATGGAGAGCCACGTATAGTTTTTTGACCGCGGAGGAAGTGCAAAAGGCAGTTGGCATCTTTGCCGACGTGGTTAGGGAAATTCATAAGGAACTCTATTCTTGATAAACAAACCCCCCCCCCCCCAAACTACTCATTAATCAGATATTTTAAAACAAGAACAAGAATACAGGTAATTAGTAAAACAGTTAAACCAATTCTACGTAATTAGCCGGAAAGATACCTTCGTTGTTGCCGATTCTCCCTGTCCACCAGTCATCAGTTGAGTCGGATTTCTGGATGATCGTGATCAGATCACCCTTCTTGAAAGGCAAATCACCATCTTGTTGACCAGCAAAAGAATACAAGGCCACCGCTTTGTTCGCATTGGAAGACCTCTTCGATGGAACGGCAGGTGAGTCATACAAATCATCTTCATAACCTCTTCCACCGTATTGGCGACTGGAGGTGTGTTGTGATGTTGATGATTGCTGTCTTTGGCGGCTCTGTCTGGAATAATAGGCTCTTGCGTCATCTTCACCATCGCTGTGATCATCATACGTGGTGTTTCTTCTCATTGAGCTACGAGGACCTCTAGATGATGGTGCGTAAGAGGACCCATCGTCCGAGAAGTTTGAAGGAATATCGTCATAGTAGTCACTTTCCTCATCGTCATCTCCGACCCTTGAAAATGCTCTGGAATCAAGAATTCTCATCAACGGCTCACAGGCCGGTGGCGGTGCCACCTTACCGGATAAAATATATCTTGCCTTACAGTTGTCACCGTAGAACTTTCTGTTTGCCTCTCTTCTCTCCACTATAGCGGAACCTTCTAAAGAGACACCTGCAAATGCCCCTTTGGTCTTGGAATAGGCGAAAATCGGAGCAATGTTCTTCAAGGAACCGTTTGCCGCCATTTCACCGGATCTTCCGAGAGGACCCAATGCCACCGACACATTACCACCAAGGGTGACTGAACCGTACTGGGCAAAGGAATCCACTGCTGCTTGTGTGTTTAAGATGAAGACAAAATCAGTGATTTCTGCACCAACTTGACCACCCACCCCGGCACCTGCCGTGACAATTGCCGATGGAGGCGACCATGTACCATCTGGCAATCTGGCCACCACCACACCGGAACCCGCACGGCCTGAAAAGAGGAAACCGGCTTTGAGGACTGTAATGACAGCAAGACCCTTTGCATTGAGAAGAATGTCGTGGGGGATGATTTCATCCGCACCAAGCACCTGGTTGGGTTTGATAAATGAGGCAAGAACCTTGGCGGCCTTCTTTGACTCCGATTTGAGCGATCTTGGGATTGGATTGTTGAGACCCATTGATTATTTGTAAGGAGAGTGGTGAGACCGAGGGGATATTTTATTAATCTGGTATTTTCTCTCAAGAATTTATTAAATGTCGACTTTGCCGCAGAAGCAATGGATTTTGACCCAGGTGGCTGGTTTGGATCTTAAAAAGGAGGTCCCCTTATCTCATGTGGGTGTTTTAAGGGCCCAAATCGGGTCTATTTTGACGGATTTGACAAGACTTCAATGGGTTGAGTTTGAAGAGAACACAGTGGATCAAGAGTTGACCTCTGTTGAACAGCAATTGAGGGATAAGTTGTTTGAAATAGAATACCAACTGGGTAAGCATCAGCACGTGGAACCCCTGCTGGAGGCTCAGAAAGAAGAAACTGGGGACATTGAAGATGAAATTGATATCAATACTCTTCGACAGAGATTGATGAAATCTGAAACCACCCAGTTCGATTCAATCGAAATCGAAAACAGATATCACGATAACATACAGAGTGAGATTATTGACAGCTTACCGGCCATGGTTTCTGCGATTAAAGACCAAACATTACAATTCCAAGAAATGCTCAAGAATGATGCCAACATATTGAAGGATGTCACCAACAAATTCGAAGCATCCCATGGAAAATTCACAAGTGTCAACGAAGCCCTCAACAAATACCACAAGGAGGGGAAGTTGGGTCTATGGTTTTACGTAAGGGTGATTGTTGGTATCTTTTTCACTTTTCTAACACTCCTGATATTAATCAGGTTGATTCCTGCACGTTAGTCTATAAATTGTACCAGTCATTGGAATTGAGGAGGATGTCCTCAACCAGTAGCGGAGTTTTTCCCTCTCTGTGGAACAAGATATCCTCTCCCGGTGCCATTGCTTCCTCATTTTTCACTTTGGTCAAATGATGTTTGTGGGTTTTCAAGAGCCATCTCTCCAATTCTTTTATAGATTGCATTAATAAATTGAACATTTTCAATTGGCCCTTTCTGTACACCATGGCTGTTTGATACTTCCCGTCAGACATCCCATTAGGCTTTCTGGGCAGTATATCCAACGAACCCTTGAATTTCATCCTCAACATCGACTTCAAGTCCTGGATACCGTTGAGGGCGTTGGCTAATGTGATCTTCTTATCCTCCGTAGAAAAGAGTGCAAAGCTCTCCACAAGACCCTTTGGTAGGGGGTGAAAGTTGTTCACAATAAAGACAATTCCAGGGTTATTTTGACGCTCGTGGGTGGTGTAATCATTAAACTCGGTGATTTCCACACCACAGTCCTTCAATTTGGCCTTCACTTCCTCACCGATATTGAGTGTTAAATGCAGCAAATCAAACTCGTTGTTCTCAATGACAAATCCATAACCCATGAGCAATTCCTCATTACCCTTTGGTCCATAGTTGTTCCACAGCTGCTCACCTTGTGATGTCCCTGTCTCAATGGTAAATCCACCTTCTTCGGCTTTCCAATCCACATGAGCTCTTGGCTTATGATTCAGTAAATCGACCAAGGGCAGAAGCATAACTTCATCTTCATTAGCCTCTTGGTTTATGATTTTATATGGAAAAGCTCTTGATGATATTATCAGATGACCCCAGAGAAAGTCCTCAAAGGGCATCATGTCCCTGACACCCTCCCAATCGGTCTTTAATTGATCCATCTTTTGTTTCACCGCATTTGAATTCAAATTGGTTCCTCTATAAACAACCAATTCATCCTCAGAAAGAGTAAGAGGAGATTCAATAGACTCCAATGAGGGGAGTAGCCCAATATATTGTCCAAAGGGTCCCGCATTCTTTGCCCAATAGCCCACCAAAGCTTTCATTAGCACAACAGACCTCAGATTAGGTCTACCGATGACTTTCGCAGCGATCTCTGGAGTTACAATCGCATTCAACGGTAAATGTATTGAAGATGAGGTTGAAAAATCGACAGGAAAAGCCCCCCAACCTTGATCTGGGGTCATCCTAAATTCTACATTTGTTAATGCAATCCCAGAGGTGTTGGCCCACTCAAGTAGCTGCTCCATGGCTCGTTTTCTTTCTAAAGAAAGGAAGAGTGAAAAGAAAGAATGATTACATAAGCTTTATGGTTACGTAAAACCGTTGAAGTAAAAGGTCAGGCTCATCCACTCATTTGCTCAGCACAAAACATTGAACCGCTGAAAAAGGGACAAACAAACAATCATATGATTCAAATTAGTATAAATTGGTGTTAAACAACTATCTTTTAACAACTCATATTTATCACTTCATTTTTAACCAATCCGATTCAATTATCGGCTTATCTCCTTATCTTTGTACACTTGCTTGCTGCAAAAAAACAAAAGGTAAACAACCCGATAACGTCACATGGAAGGTGAATTCTGATCGTAAACCAATACCCAGGGTTCGCAGTCCATGAAACAAGGTAAGCAGCTTCACTCATACTGGTATAATTACTCACAGGATCAATTATCCCGTTAGAATCATCATCTAGTGTTACAATATCATTCAATTATAAAAAGATGTTTATAAACTCTAGCAAGCAAGGTGTATACCCTTATTTACTTTTGAATCTTCTCCACATCTGGGCCATTTCAGTGTCAGTCATAGTCTTACCTAACTGGAACTCATCTACCACCCTTGTATCTGCTGGTAACAATGCAGCTTCGGCAAAAGATAACTCTCTTATTTGGACGTCAACAAAGTCCTCTTCCTGAGACATGGCCAATATGGCCCCTGCCTGCAACTGACTAACATCAGCTTCCTTCTCAGGCTTCTCCTTAAACCAAAACTTGAACATTTGATGATCTTCTTAGGAGAAGCAGGATAACGCAGTTGGGAGAAAAAAACAAACCCGCACTCAATCACCACTCCCTTCTTATCATTATGTCAATATTGCCCCTCCACGACTCTATATACAGGGCATTGAACAATCCGGACTTAGACAGACCCATCTCTAGTACGATCTCAACTCCGCAGATGAACGAATCTCCTCCAATAATGAATACAACCCCTGTTTCCATCTTATCTTCTTCATCCCAAGATAACATCTCAGCCTTCTCAATAGTGGGGGATACGAGCGAAGATGACGAATACCAGACAGTGCAAGCCACTTCTTTTATTATGCCAAGAGTCCAACCCGAATCAATGTCAGAAACCAGTCAACTACGCTGCCGTAACACTTTGGACATTGAAATACAGGGAGTAGACAAAGATCAATTGATCAATAAGTTCCACAACTACTCGAGATTACTCAGTCACTGCTATTTTTACATAAACAATCAGTACGATGAGGAGGACAAAGGTCCGACATCAAAACGCACGCCAGATCTGATCATCCACATTGCTCATTCCGCCAAGAATATACCAACAAACTTTGAAAAACCGTTCATCTTGTTGATCGTTGGTGACACCGAGGACACGCCGCAGTCAATTTCAAAGGGATTATGCCAACCTATACATTTATCCGATTGGTCTAATGGGACAGACCTCATGGTGTTGATTGATTACCTAATCAACTTGAAAAGTAAGGAGGAGGTAAGGGCTCATGGGGAATTATCATTAAACCAGGTCAACTCAATCTTGATCCAATCCATCTCATTAAACTTTAAACCAAAAACGCTGTTATCTTTAGGTGGATTTCCCGGGAATCGGGAGTTTCGCAGGGGTGATGGCAGTAAAAAGAAGGGAGGTTTCTCCTTCTGGATGCCTATATTAACCGGGATCTTTTGCTGCTGTTATTGCATTTATAAATTCATTATATAAACTTCAAATACATTATGACCCATCTGATCAATGCCAAATCGATATTCCTCAGGTTGAAACCCTCGTTGAGCATTTCCACCTCATCGATCAACTCGTCGATCCAATTTTCCATCACTTTAGAATCGTTTCCTCCTCCATTGAATGCGCCAAATAATTCCCATATATCATCCGCTAGATCTTTAAATCCACGTTGGGCCACCTTTTGCTCCTCAAAACCAAACTTGGGAACATCAACAACCAGTTCGAAAATTCTATTCATGACCAACTTTTCAATTTGCCGCCGTAAAAAGATCACATTAGGTGTATTGGATAACTGCGGAACAATGCTCATGATGGATTTGGTCGGGTTAACCACTTGAAATCTATCCAGATAAACCTCATCTGATACAACCCTTATCTTTGATTGAGTTTGGAATTTCACCCCCCCGTCCATTTCAATTTCGGCATTCAATAATCCCGACTGAAATTTCTCATTATCAACAGCCAACTGCAGCATGTAAGACTTGGTGAACCCTGATTTCACATTTTTTAACCGAAACTCACTCATATCCACCTCACTCGATGTTATAGTTACTCCTTTTTGAGGTTTCAAACGTATTTTAATCTGCTTGATGATGATAGAGTGGAAGTTTTCAATGAACTTATCCAAAACATAAATCATATCCTCGTAATCTAACACTATTGACATTTCTCCTCCCACCCCTTTTAATTGGTCAAAATGGGCCCAGACGTCCACCAATTCAAAAGTGTACTCATCAGTGAGTAAGATGGTGTTGAATTGAAAGCTGTATTTATCACCCAATTGGCTTATGAATTCAGAAACTTTTAAATACTCATCCAGTTTTCTTGTATTGAAGGGTGCCTGTTTTCGTTGTTGTCCAATATACATGTTGTTGTTCAATTCGTTGCTTATGAATACCACCTCATTGACAAAGTTGTCCTCGTGAAAACAAAGGGTGCTCATCAACTGTAACGTTTCCAACCCCTCGAGCCATTGTTTCCCACTTGGAATGGATGAAATGACATCCGACGTGATTGATTCGATCAATAGATTCCAGCCGTCCCATGAGGGATGAGCACACCCATAATATGATCCTATAAGATCTCTCCGTTCATTTTGCAAAAATATCACCCCTAATCGGTCCTTGAGATGCATCGTGTCTAAAACTGACCTGAGCAATTTTTGTGTTAACCTTGCGTAATCCTCATTGGTCCATTGGCCATCCGGGGGATTGAATAGAGGTATGACCAGAATCAGCTTAGTAGCAAATGATTCCGGTTTAATTAGCTGTCGCTGAAGAAACCGTGAAGGTAAATCTAATCCCTTTTTTAGCAGTTTGTTGATTATTTCAATATCCGGCGGTAGGTCTTTTGGTTGGACAAGTGGCCAAGCGTTCGTGGATAATTGAATAAGTGGAATTTCTTCGTACACCTTGAATTGCTGATCTCCCTGTATGAATTTCTTGAGTATGTTGATCCATTTAAACATCAATATCCTATTGTCCGACCACAATTTAATTTCCGGGGTCTTCAGACAGTTCAGATTTATGGTGATTTCATTGTCTGAGAAGAAAACGGATGATATGAAGGTTTCATTTTTATCCAAGTACTGATTCAACACCAATTCATCCTCGTGTATTATTACCAACGCAGTTTCAAAGAAAAACACTTGACACCAAAGCAAAACCTTTGTACCTATTTGAACATTGCTGAAGTAATCAAACAATACCCCCCTACTCAAATCACAAACATCAACTTCAAATGGCCATTGTCTTATAAGACCACCAATGATATTGTCCTTCATGATGTCATTTTTCATCTTCTCAGCAGGTTCAACGTGTTCAAATTTGGTGGTGGATACCTGGAGGGTGCAGAAGACTTCTTCACCCAGCTCTTCCTTTTCTATGGAATTGAATTGAGGCGAGATGACAACTTTAGCCAATTCTATTTCATTATCACGCAAATCCAGAACCTTCGGCTTTGACTTAATTTCCAAAGCAGGAGGTGCTTTATCATCCCAGAAATGTTTTCCCATTTGTTCCTGTGGTGTCACCGGCTCTATTTCCTGTGCTGGCCCAGCGGGAGCTATATAGTCAAAATTGTCAAAATTGTTCTTAAACTTATTGATATCAATGAGTGGTCTGGTGCTCTTTTGACATTCCGGGCATATTATTTCATCATAAGTCTCTAATTGGCCGTTCATCAAGAGCAAACAGTTTAAGTGAACAGAGTGTAGACACTGCAACTCGATAACAAATTCGTTCTCAATAATATTCGATAAGGGTTCCATGCAGCACGGGCATAACTCCTGAACTATTCTGCTTTTAGGAGTCATGCCCGGAGTGGTACTGGGGGTCACCGCATTGATACCAGGTGTAAATGGGGACGATTCAAGCATGTTCTGACAAAAAGAGGAGGTAGCAATCGTTACCGGTTTCAGAATAATTACAGATGTTTCAAATTCTTATATGTACAAAATTCAGTTCCTCGACTCCCAAACGTCCTCACTAGACCCTCTTTTCAATTCCTCCACTAATCTATTTTTGTAGAACTCCTGGATGTTCCGTTCTCTCTCTTCTCCTGTCTTCATCGATTGACTGAAACAGAAGTTCAACTTTTCATTTTGTTTGTCACAGAGAGTCAAATCCCCATAACGATAGTAATTCCTCACTTGACCACCGAGGGACATACATTGCATTAATTCGTCTAGACAAGTCATGCAGGACATCTCCTTGGGGAACTTTGACAATTCTAAATTTTGTGCCCGTGACTCGGCCTTTTCTCGTAAACTTTGCGGTTCTTCTTGAGTCAAAACTTGAGATAAAGTTTCAAAAGAATCATCTGTAGATTCTGAAGAGGGCGTGGAGCTCTGAGGGGTGCTCTTGCTCCAAAACATTTGATTTTATTGGTATAATTGATGATGATGGGAAGGATCAAAAAATTTCACATTACGTAACCAATGCTCAGGGAAGCCAAGCAACAAATCCATACGTTTCATTAAATTGATAGGAGCAATACAAACAAGTATACAAGATTATGACTTGCTCAAAAGAGAAGATGATTCATGGGGAGTTTCAACCTCCGTTTCCGTTTCTAAGTTGTCAGTCTCCTGAGGTTCAGCTTCCCCCGCTTCTTGTGTATCCTCTGTAGTATCGTGAGGAGTTTGGTCTTCAACGGCAGTAACGGCCTCGCCGTTAACAATTGACATTCCAAGCTCGTGAACAGCCTTGTTCATGCTGTCGTAAACCCTTTGGGTTAACTCGGGAACATCATCTGCAGTCAAACCCTCAGTAGGCACGGGATCCAAAACCCTAATATTGATCTCCCCCCTGTTAAAATTAAACAACTTCAAAGAGTAAAGATTAGAAGTGTTAGAGACAACTAATGGGATGATTGGGATCTGTGCTTGAACGGCCAAGTGGAAAGCCCCCTTTTTGAAAGGCAGAAGCGTTGGCTTGGAGGAGTAGGATCTTGTACCTTCAGGGAACATGAAAAGACCCCCCTTGTTTGTTTTCAAATCAGAAAGGGCCTTATTGAGGGTGTCAATCGCAGATTGTTTGTTGGATCTGTCCAAGAAGAACGTTCCGGAGGCGGACATAAACCACCCCAAAAATGGCACGTATTTGAGTTGTTTCTTCGCCGTCACAACACATCCAGGTGGGAAAATTCTACCCAACATGTAAATGTCCAATTCGGACTGATGGTTGGAGATCAAAATCCCCGGCAACTTTTCCAACAGATGTGGCTTATCGACGTTGATTTTCATACCCATTGTAAAGGAAAAAAGCTTGTAGTAGAACCTGGCGGTGGACCATTGAGCAATTGACCTCTTGCCCACGATAGTGAGGGCAAGCGATGAAATAACACCGTATGTGGCACTCACCAAAAGAACGTTAAGAGCAAAAAGGCCCTTCAAGATAAACTTGGCACGCTTAAAGAACGACGGAACCATGATGACAAGACACACTGCTATAAGGGCAAGCCAAAAGAGCATCTAAGCCAATGAAGAGTAATACGCAAAACAAAAATTTTTTGAATATGCTCATCAACAAAGTATCACATGTTGTTGAAGGGGGAGTTTGTATTGCAATGAAACGCTCTTTTCTCAATAGTTGATGATCTACAGTTTTGGGGAACCCGTTATTTTGTCAATCGGTCAAAATTTATTATGAAAACGAAAATAGTTGGATCCAATTGTTAGATCGAATTGTTGGATCAAATTGTTGGATCAAATTGATTCCAAGAAAACTGTAAGAGGCTCACAATTGATCTTCCAACGGCGTCATAGAATCCTTTTACGGTTAATGAGCTTAACCGGTGTAGTCATATGGTGGTACTTTCTTCTATCTTTTGTTGAATTTGCATAATACCAAGGACTTTTCGATATCTTTATCATTGGAGATTTGAATCATTTCAAACAATTTTTTCCTGCAATATATAATCGAGTTTGATGAAAACTGGGACAATTCAGGGCATTTACTTAGATAAAAAACTAATGTAAGTGATCCATGCTGTAATGGTAACCATAAAAGCCAAAATTTAGTAAAACCTAGGAATTCTTTCACATATAGTTCACAGTTACACACAGTTATTCAAGGGGATGCGACCGTGGAAAATTATACCCTTTTTATTGTTTGGATAGAATGAACTTTCCAATATCCTTGAAACTGAAATAGCTCATCAAAATAATTAGACATCAGTCATATATCCCTTCTAGCTTCAAGTGCTGATAGTCTCAAATTGGATTTTATTATAATCATCAATGACAAAAAGGTCTTTGATAATTACTAGGCTCATTAAAGAAGTGTAACTAACTTAGGCAATCTTGATTCCCATTTGAATCACCTTCAAATGCCAACTTTTCCTAATCGAAAATGCTAACTACTTGTTGTTTTTGTTAATTAATAGTATCCTTAAAGCACTCTCCAAGAATCATTCATAAAATAAAACAAACAAAACATGAACATAGTAGGTGCGAAGGATAAATATTCACATGACCTCATACTTAATCACAAGTTTTAAATTGGCCCTTTGTCTCCTCCACTGAAATTCATGAACAAAAAAAGGAGGATTTTATCCCGCTGGTGTATTCCACAGCCTTTTGAAATTGATAAGTGTTCACTTGATAATTCAACTCACTGATTGCTCACATCTGAATTTCTGTTGATCAAAACTGGTTTTCAATCATTTCAATCCGGTAAATCACCCTAAATACAATATCATAACTTCCATCCATTTGACTTGCGGTTGTGCATACACATCAATGACAGTATAGCTCCTATTCATCCTGATTCTTAGATTCTTCAGTTGAATCGACTTCACTCTCCTGAGCACTTTGGATCTAAAAAATTTTTTCAGTCTAAAGCTCTACGAGGTAACTCAATTTAAAGCAATTAATACTGTAATGGGATATAAATACTTTGAATATATACATGGCCTCAACCCATAAATTAAACCTTTCTTTCGATTCTGTTGAGTTTTCTCGCCGTTTTGGCATTTGTCTTTGTTCTTTGACCGTGAACTGGAAGACCCATTGAGTGTCTCATACCAGCGTAAGAACCGGTTTCTCTCTTTAACTTAATGTTGGCTCTGACTTGGGCCAACAATTGCCCACCAAGAGTCATCTCTGACAGCTCCTTGGACAACGACATTGACTGCTGTTCAGTCAACTGGTGGACTCTCATATGTGGGTAGAACCCCAACTTAGAACAGAGTCTCTCGGCAGACTTCAACCCTAACCCATAGAAGGCATTGGAAAGCCCATATGATAAAAGTGACTTCCCTCTAAGAGGTGTACCCAAGACGTGAACAACCATTTCACTTTGGAAGAAGGAGATCCATTTGTATTGAAAGATTGAGACAGGTGAGTAGTGCGAGAAATAGCAGAACATCAGTGCACCACGACGGGATTCTCGTCGCGGTCACGTGCCGCACCATAACTAACAGAGTGGCACATGCAATCCACGTAACGTGAGAGGCATCCGAGAAGGCCAGACGAGCCATGTTGCATGCAAGGGCGGAAAGAAGACCCACAGTGGTTGCCCTTAAAACAACTCCCGTTGTTGTATACATTTGTAACCATCTCAACTGCCATTGATTGACCATAACACCAATCAGTAAGCCCACCATTACAACCCAGAGTTGAGATCCCCAGTGTCCTACCCAGAAAAGCTGACACCAGACACCGAGAACTCCAATGTCTCTTGAAAGAGCAACCATTAAGTGTCGCTTACCATCCATCTAAAGACTTTGCTTTGATAAAAGAAGAACATGTACAAGAGCAGATGGGAAGAGTATTTTATGCCCCGACCAACGATTGCCATCCATTACCTTTAACATTCAGATAAATCAATTGTTTATTCACTTCAATAAAAGAAGAACAAGTATAAAGAGTATAACTATGGCCACACTAGGAGGATTCCTAGTAGGGGAGCCAATCTACAACCCCTCCAATTCCTTCGTAATTTCTTCCAATTCGCTGTTGGCCTTGGTGTACTTGGCTTCAGCTTCCTCCAATTGGGTTTCAAGGGTCTCCTTTTCACTTTCCAAAGAGGTGACCTTGTTGGTAAGGTTTTCGACTTGGATGTCCAATTCTCTAAGCTTGGCAGTGGTTTCCTTCAACGTCTTGTCACTGGCTTCAAGTTCCTCCTCAAGAGCCGCATTCTTCTTCAATGCGTTTTCATTGCTGGTTTCCAAATGAGTGGCATCACCAGCAATCTTCTTGTGTTCTTCCAATTCGTCTTGCAACTTCTCGTTGGTTTCTTCCAAGGTTTGGTTACGTGTGGTCAAGGACTTGATATCGTTTTCACGTTCAAGGAGTTCTTGTTCGAGGGCCTTCACCTTGGAGGCTGATTCATCAGCCTTTTCTTGCCATTGTTCGGCTTCCTCCTTTAACTTGGTCAATTTCTGCAAATTCTGTGTTAGTAATTGATTCTCTGTGATAGAATTGTTATCTCCTGCGTACTTCTCTTAACTTGTCCATTTTCTATTCAATGCGGATCAAAGATGTAAGAAACCCATTAACAGTTGGAAAATAACCGTGTTTTGATTTTCGCTCCTGACGATTCCAGAATATGCGCGACAACAAAAATAATTACCGTCTTTAAATACATGTGGTAGTATTGGATGGGGATAGCCACATGTTATATATTACGACAGGTGGAGTTTTGAAGCCGAGATGGTCATTTTAATACCAAATATGGTTATAATTGACCTTTAATTGGAAATTAATCAACAAAATCAACCATAAGGTGAAATAGATGACTGTTATGTAAATACAAACAATGGATTTTTGTTTGGATAATGCATTTCCTTCGCTGTAGTCTATTCTTCAATTGGTTTAAATTGTAAATCTTTGATAATTTGGTATTTGATGATATTTGCTCAGCAATTTTCACATATTTGGACAGACGACAAAATTGGTATTTTGAAGACGTCAACGTTATGAATTATGCATGATATATAACAATTTTGTTAACGTTCCCTTCCTACCGTTTTTTTGCAAACAATACATAAACCCACTCTCAGTCACAAATTTACACTTGTATTGTCCTTCTTAAGACCGACAAAACCACATTCAAATAAACCGATGGAATTTTTGATAGTTCATGCTGGTTTTATATATATATTACGATTAACTTCCATTGACCTTGCTATGTTAAGCCCTGTCTCACTATCCTGGGTCTTTGCTTGATTATGACCGATGAAGTCAAATTTTCACCTTTTTTTCAGACTTTCCAGAGTGCCAAACTCCTTTCAAGTAATGACATCTCGCTTGATATTTGAAAACAGTTTACTTCCAAAGGAGTATCTGCTTCATTACACTTTGGATGGTTCAAAGCCAAACTTTAAGGCCACGGTCACTATTCCATTGATTTCTAACCCAAAATACACCGGCGATGAAACTAGCTTCAAATTGACTTTGGGTACCGTTTCTCTTATTTCCCTTTCTGCTGATGTTACAACCAAAGAGGAGACAAAGAAAGCTAAAATTACTTTGCAAAAAGAGACCAACACCACAGTCTATTCACTTGGAACTGCTTACAGTGAAATTCAATCGATTCAAATCTCATTCTTGGGTACAATTGACCCCATTTTAAAATATGATGATTTGACGAAAGGGTTATTTAAAACCCAATATATGAACCCATTAACAGGTAAAACCGATATGAACATTTGGTCTACTCATACTCAACCTCATTTTGCAGGCAAGTTATTCCCATCTGTTGATGAAATTTCACTTAAAGTGCCAATCCAACTGACTCTGACTTTGGATGGGAAATTTGAGACTGTTTCCAACACTCCAATTCAATCTCAAACGTCAGATGGCAAATTGAAGACCGTGGTGTTTGAAAAGACACCACCAATGTCCCTCTCTGTCTTTTCGTTCACATTCGGTGATTTGGAAGTTATTGAGCACAAGAGGTCCGCGGTCCCAATGAGAGTGTTTACACAAGTGGGAGAGTCTCATAGATCCCGCTTTGCTCTCAACACCGCCATTGAAACTTTAGAAGAACTCATCAGTCTTTTCGGTGTTGATTTCCCGTTGCCCAAGTTAGACTTCATTGCATTGCCATTTTTGAGTGATGGAGGTGTTGAAAACTGGGGCTGCATCTCTGTCATCAACGATGGTATCTTGACCCCCGGTTGGCAGGTGTCCCAATTGGCGTTGAAGAGAGCAGAAAGACAAATCCAGGATATTGTCGTCCACCAACTCGTTCACATGTACATGGGAAATCTAATCACTATTGACCACTGGCAATATGAATGGTTCAACGAATCTTTTGCAACCTTTGTTGCCAACCAAGTGTTGAGAAGATGGACAGTCTTATCTGGTGATGAACTACAACAACTGAAGTTGTCCCAAATGGACCCAGAAATCGATCCTGTCCAATCCGTTTTGCAAAATCAGCCTGACAGAATCCACGATACATTTACAAGGGGAGCCTACGAAAAGGGTATCTGGATTATCAAATTGGTCATGTCTCTCTTTGAAAAGCCCAACGAATTCTTCAAAACTATTGGTGAATTCATCTCTGCCAACCAATTTGGCACCTTCAAGCCAATCGACCTCTGGAAGTTTCTCAAAGATAGTGAATTCAACAAGTTCAAATATGATATTCCAACGATTGTTCACTCCTGGACCCATTTGAAGGGGTTGCCAATAATTAAGGTGATCACAGCAGATGGTGGAATTAAATTGGAACAGCATCAATGTCTATATGAAAAAGCAGAAGATATTGAAGATGTTCCATATCAAATTCCGATCATGATCAAAACTTCTGATGGCAAATTGGGTAGACAGTTGATGACTGACAGATCCCTTTTGATTAATGAGGATGTTCTATTGATCAGTTGTGATTTAGCCATCATTGACTATCCACTGGATCAGTATAAAGTGATTGCCTCCAACTTGAGGTTATTGGATGATATTGATCAATGTCAACTGGTTCAGGATTTGAATATTCTTTTAGGTTCCCAATATCAAACTGATGACCATCTTGCTGCATCTATCAAACTTATCTCTTCCGTTAAAAATATCTCAAAGTTGAACAGTTGGGCCATGGAGTCTCTTTTAACAAACTTCATCCAATTGACCAAATCCACTCACAGTTTGGATAAGATCTCAAATGAATTGACTACCAAGTTTGTTCAACAGTTTCAATGGGATAACTTGATTGATTTGAGTCCTGAAGAGTTGACCTTGAGAGCTTCTGTGCTCAGCTTAAATTTGGACAACAAGCAATTGCAGCAATTGGCTAAGAAGTTGTTCAAAATGGTTCTTCATGGTCCTAGAAACGCCGTTCCAAAGGAAATTTTAGTTCCTCTCTTTGCCTTGGTTGCCCACTCTGCAACCTTCAAGGAATTCAAGGATTTGACTCATATTGTCAAGAATGCCGACACAGTGACAAGGAACACGTTCACCGCCTCCACTGTATCTCAGGAAGCCAGTAAGAACGATGTCCAATTGAGTGCAATAAATGCCCTAGGGTGCTTTAAGGACCCCCAATTGTTGACAAAGGTGTTCAACTTCATCTCAGCAAATGTGGAATTCCCAATGATTGAAATGGCTCTTATGTCTATGTCATGTTATGACGATATTTGGGCTTGGTGGTTGAAGCATGAATTACAATGGTGGTCTAAATGGAATGTCAACCATTTGAGTATCATTGGGAGATTCTTTGAAAACGTCACCAAGTATCTCCTAGATATCTCCCAAAGAGTGGGTGGGGAATTCCAAACTAAGGTGGAAAACTGGGTTTTCCAAAAATCCAAGGCGGATGATAAGAGAATCCAATACTGGCTTTTGGAAGCAAAGGAAAAGCCCCAAGAAATACAATTACAATTCAGTGATAAAATCCTTACCCACTTGTAAACCAAACCTTTAAATATATATATAGACATTAAAATCGTTGCGATTCGAAGATCTTTCCCTGGTCTTCCCCGTAGACACTGGTGATGACTTCTTTCAACCCTAGCCAAATATCTTCGGTGGTAGATGTTGTTTTCTTGGCCCTATCGGTACCCAATTTCAGGGCTATTCTTCCTGCAATGATTCTTCTTGTATAGATCTCGATCATCAGTCTAGAGGTTACATATTCGTTTTGACAATAATCTGTGTGCTCTTCTTGGATATATTCTTCTATTTCCCCCCAACTGGCTTTCTCTTGCTTGAAAACATCCTCTTTGAAAGAATTGTAAATTTCATTGCCCGAGGCAATTGACAAATCTGCGTGATTACTTAACCTTTTAACAGGGCTTATTTCTATTGATTTATGTTTTTGGTTCTTACCCATTGGTGAAAGACCAAACTTTTTAAATGATGACTCCATTTTTTCTTCTGGAATGACGCTATCAAATTGAACTGACCTCCTTTGCAATAGACTGTCCTTGCGTTGTGTTTTTAATTGTCTTTCATTTCCTAATCGATTTAAATTGGTTAAGTTATGGGTTTCAATCGATGAAACACCTGATCTTGTGCTACCGTGTGTTATAGGTCCACTTGAGGAGGTCCCTCCTGTATTGAGTGTAAATTCTGATCCAATTGATTTTTGTTTTCTATGCTTGTACAGGTCTAGGGGTGTACTCAAATACTCATCCATGGACATTTCAATGGGCTCATATCGGAATTTTATATCTGCTGGTGTTGACTTTCTATTTTGTTTCTGTTTTTCTTCTGCATCTTTTCGCACACGTTGGTTTGCCAATGGAATTGGCATCGATATGTGTCTCTTCACCTTTTGCTCTTCAATAATCTGAGCAATATTTGGTACTTCGATCTTGGCCTTGAGAATTTGATAATCCAATTTAGGATCCTTCTTGAGTAGGTCTAACCTGTTGACAAAATATTCAACCATATAACTTGGATATTCCGGCAAATTTGTGCTTTTTTTCGGGTTGATATTGAAAACTTGGTCAATCTGTTTGGGTGTTTGAAAAGCCGCCATTGACTGTGCCGATTTTCTCTTGGGTTTTGCTTGAACTGATAGTCTATAGTAATTCGTCTTCTTTAATGAAGATCTCCTGCTTACAGGAAACTGTTTTACTTTTGTTTTACCTGGCATGGATTCGGTTCCTGGCTTTCTCCTTCTCGTCCTATCGACGATTTCTCCCGTGATAAGGCCGGTTGATATCCCCTGAGCATTTTCCAGTGTAGAGAGGGAGTCGAAGTTGAAGTTGTTCAGCAGCACAGGTGGTGATATAACTATTCCTGAAGCCATTTGATAATAATTAATAGCTGTCTAAAGTGCAGAAAGGGTACAAAATCGGGTACATAAAGAATGTCAATTGAAATGGCTGGAAATTCGTACTTGGATGGCTGGTTTCAAAATTTTTTTTAACGTCTTTTTACCATCTTCACTCTTGTTTGGATACCTAACGCAGAGATAATTGATCTTGGCGGAGGTGCTCTTCCTCTTAAAGCTTGCCTATTAACCCTTTGGGCTTTTTCCAAATTTAATTGTTTCAAGTAATTCGCCAAATTTGACACCTCATCACTGCCACTGATCTTTGTAGTCCTTGGGCCGTTTGGTACTTGTTGTGGGGATTCTGGTGGCGGTGGTGATGGCGGTGGAAGTGTATTAAATAATAATTGAAACCAATCTCTTGATGGGGTATCACCCACTTTCTCCCTAAATCTCCAAGCAGTACTTTCAAAATGTGTAAACAACCGATATTTTCTCATACCGATTAACAATATTTCCACGGCATCAACAACCTTATCAAAAGACGTGTTATCAAAAATCTTCTCAGCTCTAAACAGGGTTTTTGTAAGGTACTTGAGATTGTTCAAACAGGAGTCAAATTTGATGAAGAAATCATGAGCAGTAATGTGCTCATTCTCAACACTTTCCCTATCGATGAGATTACAAAGAGTGGTCATCTCCTTTTGTTGCAACTTTTCCCCATTTGGAAACTGCATAAAGTTCAAGATCATTAGAAATGCCGTACTATCTTGTGGATTCATTAAAAACCTTGAAATTAATTGGATGAAGTGATGGTCTCCCTTGATATCAAGTAAACCCCTATTCACTTTGGCACACAATGTATTTTTATTTGCCACAGAACGAAGCAATTCCACACTTGGAGTGTACTTTGGTGACCTTGGCGGCTTTGGTGAATTTGGTGGCTTAGAGGACTTAGGAGAAGATGTCGATGATTTTGGTTTCATGTCAACTTCAAATGAAAAGGTGTGAAGTAATGGACCAAAGAAATCTTTTAATGCCTCTCTAGCTGCATTAATTTTACCGGCCTGTCCGGTGATGTTATCTGTGATTGTCAAGTGTTTGCCTCGTGATAATTCTAAAAGGTGGTAGACGTTAACGTCCTTAAAATTGGCAATATTGCAACAAAACAAATATTTGATTGGTTTGAACAAAGTCACTGTATCTATCAATCCCAAATTGGTGATGCTCTCCACTTGAACGTCTTTCAATGGTTCACTTTCCGAGTCCAGCAACTTTCTCAGAGAATCTCTGGTCCCGTCGGATGAAGTTAGGATAAAAGTTTCAGACCCTTGGACATTCATCATTGGGTCCCTATAAATTCTTCTAATACGTTTGTGAAGTAGTTGAGTCTGGTCCACATTTGCATCAACCTCCGCATAAGCGCATGAATCGATATTTGCCGGAAAGAAGTTAAACTTGGTGGAAGATTCCTCCATGACAACAAGATAAAAGAATTCTTCATTTAATGGCCATTTCTATGGGTATATATAGGGGAATCACTCAACTCGGTTGATTTATTTCTTGAATAATTCAAAGGATTCATCAGAATATTCTGTAATAATCGATCCACTCGTGTGATCAATCATATTTGTCACCAAATTCATCAATTAACAAAAAGATATCAATATGCGCCATTTGTTTTCAACCTCTCAGAATCTATAAAGTCTTTCAATGATCTGAAGTTATTTTACCCTCAACTACAAAACATGCAGTAATCGCATCTAAAAAGAATCCATATTTCCAGTTTAAAAAGTCCAACAATGCTCAACGCATCCCAAATTTTCATTAAATAACCGCTAACCCATCATACAGGCTCCGCCATCAATTTCAGTGATCTTCACCATCACCAAACCCATCACGTGACCATCCGCTCCGTAGACTCAAAAAAAACGAGGGGAGGGAAAAAATTTCATCACAAATTGAGAACAACAACAATCAAATCAACCACAACCATGACCGATTCAATAGCCCGATACCAGCGTCTAATGGACGACCGGCTTAGCAGTCTTTTAGGATCATTTCTGGAGTACGACTTTGAGTACAAACCTCTTTTCAATTTAAGAGAATTTGAGAAACAGCTATACCCTCTCATAGAGCCATTAATGGAGAGACCGGAGAAGGAACGATATTCGAGTGTTTATCGACTATTTCAAAACGTATTTAAGGAAACTTGTGAACCGGAAAAAGGTACAAGATTAGAGTGTGATGTGAAATACCAATTCAACAAATTTGTGACGTTGATCGACATCTGTATATTAATCTCGAAACTCCAGTCGAATACCTTTGATGAATTCCCCGGTGAAATTGTCATGGAATTAACACGCTATGATTTGTTTGATGATGTGGAGGATCTTCTTAGTCAATTTGGAAGAATGAAATACAAATTTAATATGAAGGAGTTAAAACTGAAAAGAAGTGAATTCATCAGGAACCACCCCAATCCAGAGGTTTTAAAGAAAAGAAAGAAGAAGAAGAAGAAGACAAAAACCACAGCTATGCTTCTAGATGAATTGACTGAAAAGCTTCTTAGTAAGCCTAGTTCGGGCTCAACCTATGATAAAGAAGATGCGATCGATAAGGATGATGCATCTATGCCCTCAGATGAGGGCAAGTATGCCCGTTGTCGTCCTGAGAAAGATAACAACAGTGAGGAAAGTTCCGGTTCAGATGGGGACTTTGAAGATGCCCAAGACGAGATTGGAAATACGAAGGCGGCATCGCCTCCAGCGAGTTTACGCAAACTCGAGAAAGATAAGTCAAGAACCACTGCAGAAGTGGATGATGATTCCGATGGTCCAAGTCCTGATGACTTGAGTGATGAAAGTGATGAAGAAGATACAGATAATGGGGTAATTAATAGAACAACTCTCCGTTTGCATAAGAAATTGAAAGCAAAGGCCGGTAAATCAAAAGTGATTCAAAGTAACGAAGATTTAATCCCTTCTGCTATCATTTCCAAGGAAAGAAAAAAACTGAAGGAGAAGGAAGGCGAGAAGGAGAATAAGTCGTTGAAAAAATCGAAAAAGAAGAGAAGAACTTTATCCGCTTCTTCTCCAAGCAATCCAATGAAACCTCCAGTGAAAAAGAATTGTATTCTTTCGAAAAATAGATTCAAGAACAATTGGAGGGTGGTCATTGAACCTAATTTGAACTTTTTATACTCCAAATTGGAATCCGGTTATGAAATGATGGAGCCAATCAGGATAAAATCTGAATCCAAGGGGTTTGTTTATAAACCGGCTCAATTCACTTTGTTTGAGGATGTTCAAGAGAGTGAAAAGTTCACCAAGGTTGAATTAAGATCACTTGATCAATTGATCAACTCTTTCCTTCTGCAGACGTATAAGAGGGCCGGGGGTTGCAGTTATGATTCCACAATGTTTCTTCATCCATTAGAATTTTCATACATTCAGGATCACCTGAGTAAAATCAAGGAGTCCTCGGCTGTCAGATTACCTCCTCTTTTATTCGGTAATCGTTGGCAGAGCCTCTTCAATGACAGCGGAAATGGTTACAAAGAGGAATGTGTCTCCAAATTGAACATCAAAGCCACAAAAGTCAAGGATATGTGGTTATTGAAGCCATTTGCCAATGAAGAACAGTATTGGGACCATTTTAAGAAGATCGTTCCAAGGAATGAGGTTTCCAAAAGATTGAACTTCTTGAATAAGATCATTTCCGATGGTGAGAACAACCTATTCATATGTGACGATTTGGAAAGAATCCAAGAATTTGTCGATAGCAACCATGAATTGATGGACATCTCAGATGATGAGGATGCAGGTCCATCTGAGGCGAATTTTCGTTCAAGTACGTCTACCGCTGCTTCTACAGCCACTGGCACCGCTTCCACTACAACAACATCGAAGGAAAAGAGTGCTCCTGTCGAAAAACCTTCTCAGAAACCCGTTAGAGAGAATGATGATAATAGAACAACCACTATCTCAACGCTGAGGGGTGTTTGGGTGTCATGTAAAGCAATCAAGCGTATACTTACACCCCAGGAACATTTCAAGGTTCTTTCCAATTTCCTTTTCCCAGGTTTGAAACCCGGTAAGGAATATAAAGGAATTCCCCAGCATTCTATTGATGACCTTTGTGAAGTTTATTCCGGATTCAGACCCTACTTAACCTCTCTATTCATAGATGATGTCTTTGAATTTGCATCAATGCCAATGTACTTCAAATTGGATTCTACCATGTTTGAACTGCAGGCCCAGGAATATTTCAAGAAGAAGAAGAAGAAACCAACTTTTACGGTCGAATGACCGCTTGTTTATTTTGTATTTTACTCTATACTATTTGAACTTTTATCCGTCATATAATTTCCTTTTTTGGAAGTCAGCGGGTCTTTCCGATAAGCGATATCTCTATAAAATGGAATAATCTCCTCTCAATCTTGTTTCCTGAGTTATTCACTTCTTCTCAAAAATGGCCGTCTTATTAATTGGAACAGGTGGTGTTGGTACAATTGTCGCTTATGGTCTTTGGTCAAACAAAAAGGCTGGTGAAGTCAGTGTTGTTGTCAGATCCGATTATGAAAGGGTCAGTAAGGTGGGTTGGGAGATCAACTCGTGTGATTATGGACATGTCAACGGTTGGAAGCCAAACCATATTTATCCCACCGTTGAAGCAGCTTGTGAAGGGGATAAGATCTACGATTATGTCATCATAACAACAAAGAACCTACCTGACGTTATCAAGCCAGAGGATACAGCAGCACCTGCCATCACTGAGGGTAAGACTACCGTGGTCTTGATTCAAAATGGGTTTGACCTTGGTAGACCATTCATTGCCAAATGGCCAAAGAATATCATTCTTTCCGGTGTCTCACATATCGGTTCCCATAATCATTCCGGTGTCATCACTCAAACCCAACAAGATAAGACAATAATCTCTTATTTTAAAAACCCCAATCTACCGGAGGAAGACCAAAAGGAAAAGGCCCTCCAGTTTGTTGAAGTCTACTCAAATGAGAAGAATGACATTTCCTACTTTCCCGACGCTAAATGGTACAGATATAGAAAGTTGGTTTATAATGCCACATTGAACACAACTTGTGCTCTCACTGGTGTGGATACTGGTCGATTGGAATTAGCTGGCACGTTGGGATCTGTTGCAATTCCCGCCATGAAAGAAGTTATTGCAGTTGCCAAGGCCGACGGTGTGGATTTGCCTGAAGATGTTATCAATACCGTTGTTCATTCAGATGACGGTGATTGGTTTAAGCCAAGTATGTGTGTTGACACCTTAAAAGGCAACCCGATTGAACTGGAGGTCATTCTCGGTAACTTATTGAGGGTTGCGAGGGAGTTAAAAGTGGAAACTCCAATTTTGGACGTTATCTACAATCTCTTAAAGGCTGTTCAATTCAGATTAAAAGAATCCAGAGGATTGATTCAACCTCCGTTGCCTGAAAAAAGGCCAATCAGCGATAAGGTGTATCATTGAATAGAATATGTAGCAAACTTCATAATTTATTATATTCCTTGATAACTTTTGCAATTTGATCACACGTCTTGATTCATACACACTATTGGGGTTTGCCTTTTTTCTTACATAAAACTGCGGAAAACTAATTTGGGAAAGTATAAAGCGCAGTGTGACCATTAAAGGTGCTGAGCAACACACCAATATGGTAATATCTGGCAAATAGATCTGTTTCGATAGGGTTTGAACTGAAAACAGGAATTAAACTCTATCTCGGCCTTTTTTCTATCAATATCCTTTAGTTGATGATTTATTATGGGTTATGAGACTATTCTTCTTTTTGATCTTTTGATATCAGTGATTGTAAATAAGGGGTCGTTTTCCTTATGTTGTCTTTTCTTATTCAAAAAAATGTACGATAGGTTAAATTCATCTTGTTCTTTTTTCAATTGATCTTTTACCTTCACATTGGGGTTTTCACTCGCAAATAAAGGTTCTTGTGTAAGTTTTATTTACTATAGAAACAAAAAAAGACCACATATTGATGGCAAATCTCTCACTGTGGTTGAGAGTGTGCCTTTTTTACTTGGTTTGACTTTTGCATTCTTATTCATAATGACTTTGATTCGTATACATACTCATTTTTTAAAAACGCCGGTATTTGAATAATCCTCTCATAACAAGGTTTCCGCGTCAACTCTGCGATACCAACTGCCACATGTCTCCCCTTGACTGAAATTTTGCTTTAAAAGTACTGATTGAATGGCTAACTGAGCTTTCAAAAATTTATTATACCGTTCATTCTACCATTATACCACAGAACAGTCCAATAAATACATTTTGCTGCGATTCTATAAAGTTTTGCTTGATTTGCGTCATTTTCACTTCCATCATTAAAAAAAGGTGACTTTCTTTCTCTTTTTGAAACATCGTTTATTTACCTCATAATAATTGACTAAATTGCTGTACAGAAGTGGCCAAGATCTCTCGGTAATCATTTCCATCTAGATGCATCCAAATGCAAAAATTTCACAATTTCAGCTACATCTAGGCGCTCCAGTTAATCACCACAGGTATTCATTTATTAATTCGATATATATACATGACATGACATGATCTTAATCATACACCCTCCAATCAAACCACTCTTGGGGCCAATGAGATCACCTTACCAAAGTTCCTCCGTCTTAATTCTCTGGCAACAACACCAGACACTCTGGTACCGATTGGTTCATCCTTTTGGTTGATCAAAACGCAAGCGTTGTCATCGAATCTAATAACAGTACCATCTTCTCTTTGCAATGGAGACTTTGTTCTAACAACAACAGCTCTACAAATGTCACCTCTTTTCACACGGTTGGAGGCTGTTGTCCCGGTAATTTGTGACGATAATGGTTTAGCTTCTTGAACGACAACCACCACCTTGTCACCAACGTGAGCGCAATTCTTTGGTGACTTTCTCAACACCTTGATGCATTCCACCAGTTCTGCCCCGGAGTTGTCAATAACTTTCATAAGAGTCTTCAAGTAAATCATTCTTGCACCTTAATGAATAATGAAGAAGAACCGTTAATGGATGAAAAACTGAGAAATTTTTCATCCGGAAGAGGAAGAACAAAATCGGATATTTACCCGAAATCAACGATAGCCGATTACCCGATAAAAGATGTGGAGATGAAGTGAATGGGTAGATGATATTAGATGGATATGAGCATATCTTCTCACCTGGTAGTCTTCCCTAGAAGCTGCCGTTGTTATGCTATTGTCTGTTTGATATTGTCACAAAAATAAACTTTTGCAATGTGCAATGCTGGCAAACATGCTAAATAATTCATTTACCTGGGCTCAACAGGTATCCCGCGTCATTCAATGTCGAACTTTCAAGTTTTACAAATGTTGAATCAGATGGGAAAACGTTGAAGCTCTTAAGGAGGTATGGCTGGATTTCTGTTTTCTAATCCTGCCAGCATGGAACTTAGAAACATAAGAACATATTATTAATTTCAAGTCAATTCTTGACGGTCTTTCTGAAGTGGTTTTATTCACGATGTACAACTGATGAATAAAAATGTCTGCGTTCAAATGGTTATAGCTCAGTTACAGAGGGCTGTGTCAGTAAAGTGATCAAATAAGCTGGTGGTGCCCATTTAAATATGGTTCGAGGTTTTGACCCTTAATACTCCTACCAAAGTCCTAAAAAGTGATCTCGAACACAATTGTTAAACATCTAAGGATTATTAGCTTATTAAATTATTTAACAAATGAGTTATATTTCCAAAATATTTCCAGATGAAGATCCTTTTATTAGTTTGTTTTAACGGGTGGTGACGCTGATTTGAAAAAGTGATCCAATCAAGATGCAATTTTTCAGCGGAAAATACAACCAAAGGAGATTGAGAATAAGCTTAACTTTCACATCGTTCAAATCCACTGTGCTCTCAACATCATTGTGGTTCCTTTAACGGCCTCTAAATTCTGCGTTACAGTAATAGAATTCTTGTTTGATTCCCCAATCCGCTGAAAGTGCTCAGAATGCTAATTTCCAATTACTGTCAATCCATAAAACATCATCTTCTCCTCTACATCCCAGTGTATTTGTTTCATGTCTATCACTTTCCTTCTTCTTCCAATTCAACCCCTCTGTCCCGCTTATGTAATCCTTCACTTAATCCTCACCACAAAAATATTAGCTAACGCGTCATTACGCGTGTACTTACTCTTGTCGGCATCTAATTACAATGGAAACAGCCAGAATCAATGCTCCTCTTCTTCAGGAATACGCCACCAAACACGTCAGAGTTCTTGGAAAGGTGACTGAACTCAACAAAGACACACAGATGGTGAAATTGGACTCGAATGGTTCAATTAACGTCATCATGGAATCCTCGATCGATTTCCAGGTGGGCCAATGGGTTGACGTTGTGGGGATTGTTCAAAGCGATTTAACCTTGAGAGCCCTTCAATGTTATAATACCAAACAGGATGAATTGAACGTTGATGCCATTAATAAAATGGTTGAATTGTGGCATAAATTCCCCCAGCTATTTTATACCAAATGATTCGTGTATCTTTGTATAGTTAAGAGTGTTTTAATAGTATGAACTTTCTTTAAGATGATTCTATGTTCTAATTATCCTGACTACTTTATCTCTTGGGAGTAGTGAGTTTTTGATCACCACCCCTACCTCAAAGACCCCCATTGCATTGACATACAAATATATATAAAAGCTGAATGATACAAACACTTCAATCCTCCCATCTCTTCTTTCTTTGATGTTGATGGGTACTGTCCAAAGTGGCAGAACTTAGCCTTGCACTTGCTGCATACCACCCCACACTAGAGGGAAATACCGCCGGTGTGGCCATGTTGACCAGCGAGGACATTGTGTACGACCAACCAGGCGTGATTGTTGAACTAATGGCCGGGTTTCCCGTAATAGTTGAATAATATGTCACGGCTGAAGTTGGAAACCGTCTGGACCAGGTGGTGGCCGTGACTGTAGATCCTGGTTGCATTTGCATTGGGGCGTATCGTGTTATTCCCGTTTGCTCGGTGTATGGCACCGTGAACGACTTGGAGATTTCAGCCGCATTATTGTAATCCACTGAACCGTCCGGTGGTGATCCATTACCAGATGGTTGCTCAGAACCTGTCATCCCACTCAAAACCAACCGAGGTGTGTATTTTGTCACAGAACCATCACTGTCAATCAACGAAGCATACACTTGAACATAAAACAAACCATCCGCCGCAACCGAGGCTTCAAACGTGAAATTATACTTTAAATCCGTCAAATCACTCGCCAAGATCGGTTTCCCCTTGTGCACCGCGGTGATGTTATCGTTCGGACCCGTACATAGCACAAACGTATAACTATCGATCTGAGAAAGCGAAGGCAAATCAGAGTCATCATCCCAAGAAACTGGGATTGTGACTTCTCCATTACTGGCCTCATATTCGGACCCTGAAGCTGGTCCAATCACTTCCAGAACGGCATAGACATGGCTGATCAGAAGCGCCAAGAACACAAAGATCTTCATTGATCTCAAAAGGAGAATCCTAGTGAAAATTTGGACCAGGCTTGTATTTATAAAAATAGTTGCTAATGGAAATAGAATGTGCTCATGTGCTCAGCTGCGCAACAGGTCGATGAATTCGCCAACTGCAGCACCGGCCCTCATGAGGGACTCTCCCACAAGAAGACCTGAAACACCCTGTTGGCGGTAACTTTGAACATCCTCTCTACCACTGATTCCAGAAAGACCAAGGAGAACCACCTCGTCCCTCTGATCCAACGACATCTTCCCAAGGAGAGTGGTGGTGTTGTTCAAATCCACTTGGAAGTCGACCAAGTTTCTATTGTTGACACCGACAACTTTACTTCCAAGCTCAAGAGCAACCTCAAGCTCTTCCGGAGTGTTCACCTCGACAAGAGGCTCCAGATCAAGAGATCTCGAGTACTGGATTAGATCCTTTAGGGTTTCCTGGGAAAGCATCTTGACAATCAATAGGACAGTGTCAGCCCCAGCCAATCTAGCCTCCAAGATTTGGTACTTGTTAAAGATGAACTCCTTTCTCAAGACACATGGTCTCTTCTCCAACTTGTCTAAGGTCCTCCTGACCATTTCCAAGTCCTTCATGCCACCCTTAAACCAGTGGGGTTCCGTCAAAACGGAGATGGCTTGAACGCCTGCCTTGGCATATCTCAAGGCTTGTTCTGCGGAATTGGCACCAATGTCAATATCTCCCTTGGATGGTGAAGCTCTTTTAATTTCACTCAAAATCGAGATTCCATTGTAAGCCTTCAAATGGTCGTAGAAGTTTTGAACTGGTGGGGCAAGACTCAAGTTGAAGTAGGCCTCCAAATCCGCAAAGGTTGAACCTGGAGTCTCCATGATGGTTTCGTAGTCCTCTTTTCTCTTCTTGAAAATTGTTTGAAGGATGTTGCCCTTTGGAGGTTGGATTGCCGGGGTGTTGGAATCCTCCCAGTATGGACTGTTTGCATTCAAGATGTTTCTGATCATCATGTGGCCCTCTTCGGTTAAAATACTCTCTGGGTGGAACTGGACACCCTCGATGTTGTATTCCTTGTGTCTCACACCCATGATGATACCGTTATCGGTTGTAGCCGTCACCTCAAGACAATCTGGTAGAGTTGAAACGGAACCAGCAAGAGAATGATAACGAGTCACTGCAACACCCTGTGGAACGTTGGCAAACAAACCCTTACCGTCGTGTTGGATTGGTGAAGTTTTACCATGAACGATCTCACCAGCATATTCAACTTCACCACCGAAAACTTCAAACATACACTGTTGACCCATACAAACACCGTAAATTGGTTTCTTGCCCTTGAAGTAATCAATCGCATCCCTTGAGATCCCTGAGTCTGTCTTTGGGTGGCCAGGACCCGGCGAGATCATTAAAATATCGAAATCCATATCATTCAACTGAGAAATCGTGATGGCGTCGTTTCTGAAAACAGAAACCTTGGCACCTTCTTGGCAGAGGTATTCGTAAATGTTCCAGGTGAAGGAATCGTAATTGTCGATCAGTACAACGTGCTTCACACTCATTATTATGTATAGAAAGAGCAGATGAGTCAAACTGAAAAATTTCTAGACTTAACGTAATTGTTAAGTATGGTGAGAAATGCATAATAGAACTATTGTATTGAAGTGTTGACAACTGTATAACACTTGTTGTAAATATCTGATCCTATTGAGCTTTTTTTGGGACCAAAATGAGGGATTTTTCATCGATAAAGCTGAACCTTGTACAATGAATGGTGAATTGAAATTAGGTATGATTATCCAATTTGGTGAGGTATTGAACGTTGTCATAAGTCAAACTGGCCAGTAAACAACACCTTGTTTCATTGAAATTCACATCAAAATGATCTTCGGTCGTGTGAGATGTAATTAAAATAATAACCCGGTAACCACGTTTGGTCACCATCACTCAGTTCTTTTCAAGCCAATGACCAGCAGATACAGAGTGGACTACCAACTCAAGCAGCATCGTAGAGATGAGTTCATTGAGTGGATCAAATCCCTTATAGCAACACCTTTCGTCTTATATCCAGTCAATCCCAATAAACCCATCACCAACGTGGAGGAGCTAGTGATAAACGCAGATGCTTTCAAAAGGTATGCGGAGGTGTTCCGGGATATTGAAAGATTAGTTGAGGGCCACAGAAACGATGGTAGCGGCTCCAGACTTATCCAATTAGTGCCTTCACTCGGCACTTTCTTTACGTCATTACCGCTAGAGAGAGCGTTCTATATCCAAGACAAAAAGAGATCCATTAGTAAGAGACGGTTGGTGGCCCCCAGCTTCAACGATATCAGGTTGATTTTGAACACATCTCAGTTATTGGCCTTGTCCCAATTGGATAATCGGGTGAAATTGGTGACATTCGATGGTGATATCACCTTGTATGACGATGGGATGAATTTTACTGCAGATTCCCCATTATTGGAGCATATCATTGGGTTATTGCAAAGAGATATAGTCATAGGAATTGTCACTGCTGCCGGCTACACAGATGTGGAAAAGTATTACGAACGACTGGGAGGATTGATTGAAGGAATCAAGATAAGTGATAAATTGAACAAGGAACAAAAGGGGAATTTCCTGGTGATGGGCGGAGAGTCCAATTATCTGTTCAGATTCAACGCGGAGGTTGGACGATTGGAATCAGTTGAGGAATCTATTTGGAAATTGGAGGATATGAAGCAATGGAGAACAGCAGATATCACACAGGTATTGGATTTTGCGGAAAATCACTTGAATATATTAGTGGAGAAGTTGGAACTGGATGCCATAGTTATCAAAAAGAAGAGGGCTGTGGGATTGGTGGCTAAACCAGGACATTCGCTTATCAGAGAACAATTGGAAGAGGTTGTTTTGAGAATTGACCACAATTTGAGGATGTTCAAACCAGCCCAACACATCAAATGGTGCGCATTCAATGGTGGCAGTGATGTGTGGGTAGATATAGGTGATAAATCCTTGGGGGTCACTGTTTTGCAGGAGATGTTGAAATCCATTGATGGCATTGACATTACACCCGCAAACACATTGCACGTTGGGGACCAATTTTCCTCATTGGGTTCCAACGACTATGCCAGCAGAACTGCAGCCACCACGGCCTGGATTTCTTCTCCAAAGGAAACTAACAGTCTATTGAAGGAGCTCTTGAGCTACTTGGACGAGAGTGCCAGTTATTAACAAAGGGGGGTAAATCGACCAATCATATTATCTTCTTTTCTTCCACTTTCTTACCGCCTCACCATGGTGACTTGAACCCTCTGGTTTGTCCCCTTCCACATTTACTAATCATGAGCCTTATCGGGCGCTTACGTAACAGCATACATTGTCTCATATCCCCTCTATCATCTTATAAAAGATGGGACCGATTGCATCCCTTGCTATGTTATTGACGCTGATTCCTATGATAAACAAGACTGTGAAGCTCTTCAGAGACTTCAACCACTTTTCCCACAAAGATGGGGTCACTTTGGACAAGAAACAGGTAAAATGCTTTCAAGAGACGTTGACTTTTTGGATTATTTGGTCCTTTGTGAGACAATTCTGCTTTTGGCTGCCATTAGGAACGCTTTTGGGATTATATTTGAATGTCTGGTTTGTGTGGCCTTTGATTTCCACACCTTCCGGGGATAAAATCACCGGTATCACTCTGATTTTGAACGATTACGTGCCCAGGTATCTCAATACCCTTGACAACATTGAAGTGAAATTGGCCACTGTGGGGTTGAAGCTGAGAGATGTGAAGATTGTGGACCTTTTAGTGAAAAACTTCGACTTGGAATACATCTTTGATCATCTGAGAGGTGTCAAATCTGCATCCAAAGGTGTCAATGAGTGGAACGTTAACTTGAGCGTTCCCACGTCGCTTTTGAGCTCATTGCTGGCGCCGCTTTTACAATTCCGTGCGGAGCCATCTCCTGCGCCTGTTATAAGCACCGAGGATGACCAGAAATCGAGCAAATATGGAAGTTACGGTGATTTTACGATTGTCACAGAGAAGGATTTTAAGGATTCCACCACCAAGGGCACGACGACGGCGCTTCCGCTGCCGAAGAACTCTGGTGAAGGCAGCAGAAAATCCTCCCACAGTAGGAAGGCTTCTTCTTCTTCTTCTTTTAGTAAATTTGGCCTATTCAGTTGATGAAAATGGATTCGTACTTTCGTTTATAGTGTTTTATCCTTATACAATAACCACGGGGAGTCAGTTAAAGGGCTATAATTGATGGTCAGTGATTGTCTCGTTCCCCTTCCCTCCTCCCCCTCCTCCCGCCACCTATCTTCATCCGAATTCATAGTTACTTTTATAGTGCCTTATCCTTATATACAAGTTCTACTAACAATCAGTTGAAATCGATATTATCGATGATCAAGGTGTTTCTTTCTGTCTTGGACTTGGCTCTCATTGCCTCTTGCTTGATGTTCTTCATCTTTCTCTTCAAACTCTTTGGAACAAAGTTCATTGGTGTTGGGTTTGGGTCCAAAATGCCTCCAAAGGCCTTTGAAGGCTTCAACTTATCTGAGTTGACTGCTGCAGACTTCTCTGTTCTGTACTTATCCATTTCGAAGCAGGCCGCCTTGTGGGAGACAAATTCCTCTGTTTCTGCTGGCCACACGAATGGGTCAAGCAAATCCACCGTCATCTTCTTGACTTGGGCGGATCTGAATCTGGACCCGTAGGGTGCTGGCAAATTCCTTGTGTAAACTGCAGGCATCAAGGCCGAGGTGATGTTGAGCACTCTCAAGTTGTAGATATTATATAAGTAATCTCTCAAGTCCAACTTATTGAACGATTTTGGAACAATGAACTTTGCTTGGTATGGTGTGTGTTTGGCGTTGGGTCTCAAGAGCTTGATTGTGGCGTAAGGGAAGTAGATCTTCTTTGAACCCACTGTGAAGTTTGGTGAGTCTTCTTCAATTGCCTCTCTACTCATTGCCGTGATTTTCTTCGAATGGGCTGCTTTTTCCTCTTTTGGAACATAAGCGTGTCTCTTCATTGGCTTCAGCCTCCCCATGATCAGAGTACGCTTTTGAATCACTTGAGTCAACATGTCTGCTTGAATTTATGGAGTAAAAGTTGGATGAAAAAGTGAAAAAAATAAGAAAAAGAGCGTTGTCAGCGTGGAAAGAATCGTGAACAGTATATTAACAGGAGATTACTGGAGGTTTCAAGTGGCTATTTGGTATAAACTGGGGGAATTTCTACTATACAGATTTGTTTATGTCCAATCGTAAAAAAAAGCGAGTCAAATAGCCTTTATTTGCAATAAAAGGACCATTCTTATATCATGAGCATAAAGGCTAATATAAGGACAACAAATGATAGAATATGTCCAACAAGAGGGGGTTTTTCCTATTCTAATTATCCCAATATCTTACCAAAACTATTCATTCCACAATTGGCTCTTTCGACACTAAAAAAAGGTCATTTATGAGGAAGCATGGATCTCTGTCATTTCACAAACGTGCAAATAACCACAGTCGTCGATTGTGTCTCCAATAAGCACCAATTTAACCGGGAAAAACGTCCCACCATATGCTATCAATTGTTAAGTCACTTCTAATCATTTAAATCTCATCAATCCAATCACATTTCCGTCTTTCTAATTAATCATCACATTAATATCAATTGTATTTGATGGTCAAATGGACTTTTCAAGACAAAATTTATACCATTGACATCGTATCAATACCCTCTTCTCAATGGTATAATCCATATCCTCTAAATATCACTCACTGCTGAAATAAATGGACCTGCTCTCCTCATCCACACACTTTTTCATCTCATTAAACTCTGAAAAAACTTCAACTCATTTTCGCCACTCTTGTTTATATCGGCCAAAGATGGACGTCACGACAGAGGACTGCTGGACTGTTATCACCGCGTTCTTTGAGACGAGGGGCCTTGTGTCGCAGCAGTTGGACTCCTTTGAGGAGTTTGTGGAGACGGCGGTGCAGGACCTCGTTTTGGAGGACCCAAAGTTGGTGTTGGACCAACCGGCTCAACACGTCCATTTGAATGATGATATCAACACCCGGTACGAGATCACTTTTGGAGACATCTTTGTTTCAAAGCCAACACAAACAGAAGCAGATGGTACTACTTCAACGTTGTTACCTCAGGAGGCCAGATTGAGAAATTTGACATACTCTGCACCGCTCTACGTTGAAATGAAGAAGCTTGTGAAGGAATCGGTGGATAACAATGACCCCGAAACAACTTGGTATAGAGAAGGGGATATTTACAAGTATAGACAGGGACTGATTAATGAATTGGTTCCAATGGAAGAATATGACGATGGAGATCCAGTGGTGAATGAAGCACACAATATCAAAACTCACAAATCCGGTGCCGAAACTCAAACCATCTTCATTGGTAAAATCCCCATCATGTTGAAGTCAAAATTTTGTACTCTTTATGGTCTTTCAGAAGAGGAACTTTACCAAATTAGGGAATGTCCATTTGATATGGGAGGTTATTTCATCATCAACGGTTCTGAAAAGGTTCTTATTGCTCAAGAAAGATCGGCTGCTAATATTGTCCAAGTTTTCAAGAAATCAGGCCCTTCTCCAATTTCTCACATTGCAGAAATTAGATCTGCATTGGAAAAGGGTTCAAGATTGATCTCCTCAATTCAAGTGAAATTGTCAAAGGGTGGTGCTTCCTCATTCAAAAACGGTAACGTGGGTAGATCCATTAAAACAACTTTGCCTTACATTAAGGCGGATGTTCCAATCGTCATTGTTTTCAGAGCTTTGGGTGTCATCGAAGATGGTGACATTTTACAGCATATCTGTTATGATGAATCGGATTGGCAAATGTTGGAAATGTTAAAACCTTGTATTGAAGAAGGTTTCCTCATTCAATCTCAAGAAGTGGCCCTCGATTTCATCGGTAGAAGAGGTAATGCAATCGGTATCAAGAGAGACAGAAGAATTCAATTTGCAAAAGATATTCTTCAAAGAGAATTCCTCCCACATATTTCCCAGGATTCCGGTCACGAGACTAATAAGGCGTATTATCTAGGTTACGTCATCAATAGATTACTCCTTTGTGCATTAGAAAGAAAGGAACAAGATGATCGTGATCACTTCGGTAAGAAGAGATTGGACCTTGCAGGTCCTCTATTGGCTAATTTATTCAGAATCTTGTTCAGAAAACTCTCAAGAGATATCTTCAGATACATGCAGAGATGTATCGAACGTGGAGAGGATTTCAACATCGTTTCAGCCGTCAAGTCAACCACCATCACATCAGGTTTGAAATATTCCCTTGCTACAGGTAACTGGGGTGAACAAAAGAAGGCAATGTCCTCAAAGGCCGGTGTGTCCCAAGTCTTGAACAGATACACGTACGCTTCCACCTTGTCCCATTTGAGAAGAACGAATACCCCAATTGGTAGAGATGGTAAATTGGCAAAACCACGTCAATTGCATAACACCCATTGGGGTTTGGTCTGTCCTGCAGAAACCCCCGAAGGTCAAGCCTGTGGGTTAGTGAAGAATTTGTCTTTGATGTCTTGTATTTCTGTCGGTACTCAATCAGAACCAATCACTTATCTTTTGGAAGAATGGGGTTTGGAACCAATGTCCGATTATGATCCAATTAAACATAAGGATTCAATAAGAGTTTTCTTGAACGGTAATTGGGTGGGTACTCATAGAGAGCCATCTTTATTGGTGGATACAATGAGACAACTAAGAAGAAACGGGACCATTTCCTCCGAAGTGTCATTAGTTAGAGACATCAGAGAAAAGGAATTCAAGATCTTTACCGATGCCGGTAGAGTTTACAGACCTCTGTTCATCGTTGACAACGATGAGGATAGTGAAACTAAGGGTGGTTTGAAATTGAACAAGGAACACTGTAGAAAAATTCTTGATAAGGAAATTGAAATGGTTGAAGCCGAAGATGAAGATGAGGAGCCAATCTCAAGAGAATACGGATGGGAATCTCTTGTCAGTAATGGTGTTGTTGAATACTTAGATGCAGAAGAAGAAGAAACTGTTTTGATTGCAATGTCTTTCGACGATTTACAACCTGTGGAGGAGACCTCAAATGATGGTTACATCGATCCTGCTCAAAGAATTAAGAATCACATCAATGCCAACACTTTTACACATTGTGAAATCCATCCATCGATGATTCTTGGTGTGGCAGCCTCGATTATTCCATTCCCTGACCATAACCAATCCCCAAGAAATACATACCAATCCGCTATGGGTAAGCAGGCCATGGGTGTCTACTTAACCAACTATAATGTCAGAATGGATACGATGGCTAACATTCTTTACTACCCACAGAAACCTCTTGGTAAGACCCAATCTATGGAATTCTTGAAATTTAGAGAATTGCCTGCAGGTCAAAACGCTATTGTGGCCATTTCTTGTTATTCTGGTTATAACCAAGAAGATTCTATGATTATGAATCAATCATCAATTGATAGAGGTCTTTTCAGATCTCTCTTCTTCAGATCTTACATGGATCAGGAGAGGAGGAATGGTATTTCCATTGTTGAAGAATTTGAGAAACCAATGAGAGCCAATACGTTGGGGTTCAAGGCTGGTACTTATGAAAAATTGGACGATGATGGGTTGATTAGCCCAGGTGTTAGAGTCTCAGGTGATGATATCATTATTGGTAAGACTGTCCCAATCCCACCAGATACAGAGGAATTGGGTCAAAGGACGAAATACCATACCAAGAGAGATGCTTCCACTCCTTTGAGAACCACCGAAAATGGTATTGTTGATCAGGTGCTTTTGACCACTAATGCAGAAGGTCTCAAATTCGTCAAGGTTAGAATGAGAACCACAAAGATTCCACAAATCGGTGATAAGTTTGCCTCTAGACATGGTCAAAAGGGTACCATTGGTATTACGTATAGACATGAGGATATGCCATTTACAGTGGAGGGTGTTGTTCCAGATTTGATCATTAACCCCCATGCCATTCCATCTCGTATGACGGTTGCTCACTTGATTGAATGTTTGTTATCGAAGGTGGCCTCCCTGAGAGGTTATGAGGGTGATGCCACGCCATTTACTGACTTGACAGTTGATGCAGTTTCCAAATTGTTGAGGGAAAATGGTTATCAATCCAGAGGGTTTGAAGTGCTTTACAACGGTCACACCGGTAAGAAGTTGATGGCCCAAGTTTTCTTTGGTCCAACATATTATCAGAGATTAAGACACATGGTGGACGACAAGATCCACGCCAGAGCCCGTGGTCCATATCAAAATTTGACTAGACAACCTATGGAGGGTAGAGCCCGTGATGGTGGTTTAAGATTCGGTGAAATGGAGCGTGATTGTATGATTGCCCATGGTGTTGCTGGTTTCCTCAAGGAGAGATTGATGGATTGTTCCGATGAATTCAGGGTCCATGTTTGTGGTATTTGTGGTTTGATGAGTGTTATTGCCAATTTGAAGAAGGGTCAATTCGAATGTAAGAGTTGTAAGAACAAGACCAACATTTACCAGATCCACATCCCATATGCAGCCAAGTTGTTGTTCCAGGAATTGATGGCTATGAATATTACTCCAAGACTGTACACTCAAAAGAGTTCGGTCACAGTCAGATGAACAGTGTCAGTCTTTTGTTTATAAACTATATTTTAAAAAAAGAATAAAGGGGGAGATGTGTTATGTTTAATTTTGTATTTCGGTTATAACCAAACTTTTGTTAAAAGCGTATCAATCAAATTATCGTTTTTTATCATCTTTAAAAGTACAAATATACACGTAAGAAATTACACGTATTGATTCAAATTTTTTTATTTCTTCATCCTACCATCCTTACAAAGGACCCAAGTAATCCTCCTTGATCGATCCAATTGCTGAAATAGAGTTAACATCAGCCCTGGTACCGATAATTTTAATTCTAACTGGAGAGCCTGTGTTGAGTACCTGGTCATGACTGGCATAACCCGCTGTTGGAGAGTACTTCATATCGCTTGGAATTAAATGCTTGGAGACGAAGACCATGAGGGGGCCCACATTGGCAAAGAATCCCATTTTATTAACACTTGCCACTTGGCCATCGACAACTTCCCCCTTGAACGGTTTCCACACTAGAGCCTTATAGTGGACCTCAAACATAGCCTCTCCTTTGCCTCCCGGTATCACCTTACCGGCTCCGGCATTGATGTTGTTCACGTCCATCACGGCAACAATGTAACCAAACTGACCCGTACATGACCCCTCCACATCCGCTAGCAACCGCTGTTGCAAATGGCGATCCATATGTGGTCCAAAGTAGGAGGGGTGTAGCGTCACGTTGAGGGATAGATGCTTAATGAAGAACATTTAAGGCCCTCTAGTGGTGGTTGATGGAGAGATGAAATTTTCGGTGTGAGATTTGTCGATTTTTGTGTCCAATGAGGTCATCGTGAGAAAAAGTTAGCGAAAAGTGAGATAATGTGCGGCGATGTGGTAAAGACATTCAACTGGGGTGGAATTTGTTATGGGCTAAGAAATGGTGCCACTTTTGGCTTTCATATGATATCAAATAGTGTATTGTTTGGAAATATTGATATATAGTAAACTCCCCGTTGCAGTTATGAAGTTGCGGAAACCACCCTCTTCATTTAAAATCTTTCATCTATCCATTTGCATTGCTGATATCCCCCTGAAGATCACCCATTGTCCTTTTATAGCCCATTTGTAGTCACCATACTTGTCATGAAAACTTTTTTCTGTCCATCTTTAATTTTCAACACAACTATTCTTCCAAAGATGTCCATCAAGAGAGGTTCCACCGTCGGTTTAGGTCTCTCCCGTGTTTGGCACCACGTTGATATTTCCAAGGAGACCCGTCCTTTGGGTGTCTTGGCTTCTCAAATTGCATTGGCCTTGATTGGTAAACACAAACCACTTGTCCATCCAACTGAAGATGCTGGTGATTACGTTGTTGTTTCCAACGCACAGTACTTCAAGGTTAGCGGCCGTAAATTGGCACAAAAGACATACTGGTCCCACACCACGCGACCAGGTAGTGGTAAGGCCACCCCTATGGAGAAGGTCGTTAAGGATTATGGATTCAAGGAAGTCCTAACAAGGGCCGTTTCAAGGATGCTTCCAAAGAATAGATACAGAAAGGTGAGATTGGACAGGCTAAAGGTGTTTGAGGATTCCAACCACCCATATGCGGGGAATATCATTGCCTGGGCCGATGAACAACCTCAAGTTCAAGAATTGATCAAGGAATCCAATGATAGGGCTGTTGAGTTGGCCAAGTATGAAGAGTTCATGAAGTCCAAGAAGTTGTAAGTAGTTTCTGTAAATAGACGTTTTTAAAGGCGAATTTGTTATTAAAATGAGTGAGGATGATGATCCGGTGGGTTGCAGCGCATTTAATGACTTATCATGATCCTTTTAATACCATTGGGTCCAGAAAATTGAGTTAAATTCGATGGTATTATTTCTTTTCTCATCATCCCTTTTCAATATCGAGTTATCCACGAGATCTTCCTTGAAAACTGGATTGGCCATGTTCAATTTTTTTGCTCCTTTAATATACGCCACCTTCTATCAAATAAGCTATGTCCGCAGCCATTACCAGATCTGTTGCCGTGATCAAGACGGAATTGGATTTCTTGAGAGACTCAAAAGTACTCACTGATGCCGATTACAATACCATCATCTCCAAATTGCCCCAGGATAATGCCAAGATCGAAGAATATGTTGTGGCCGTTTATGATTTTGAACCCCAACAGAGTGAGGATTTGAGATTGAAGGCAGGCGATAAGATCAGGGTCACCGAGAAGCTGAGTGGTGATTGGTGGAGGGGTGAGATCGGAAACCAAACCGGGATCTTCCCCTCCTCCTACGTCAAACCAGCTTCCGAGTACAAGTCCCCACCGGCACCACCAAGATACCAACAGGAGGAGACGAAACAGCAGACACCACCACCGCAGCAACCACAACAGCAAATGCAAATGCAACAGATGCAACAGATACCTCCTCAACAGTATTACCAACAAATGCCACCTCAGCAGTATTACCAACAACAGGCACCACCACAGCAAGTGGTGGTTCAACAGCAGCAACCATCTAAAACTCACGGTACTATGGGCAAAATCGGGTCTCAGTTGGGTTCTGCCGTGATCTTTGGTGCTGGTGCCACTCTTGGTTCCGATATCGTCAATTCCATCTTCTAGATCTCCCTTGGGGCGCTTTTTTCTGATTTTCTTTGCCTTTACATAGTACTTCCTTCTTATCTTGGACGAGTATAACCCTTCATCTTGATGAGGGTATTCAAAATGTCATAAACCTCTTTATAGTTAAGATCACTACCATATCATTATTCAACCTGCAATGTGTCATTAGACATTTTTTAATGGCACATGGCGATTTGGAAGGTTCAAACTCCGCTTCTTTTAAGAAGTGTTACTGTACCTTTTGCGCCCGCTCTTTTCCACCTTTCTTGCCGATGCTGGTTCTCAATTGCCTTCTAGTGTCTCGTGTTCGGGAAACGGTTCCATTTGCTGAGCGGCTTTCACGTGACAACGGAGATCCCCGATAAATCTAAATTACCACACTGGACATAATGAAGTGAATGATTCATCACTCTCTTTTTCGTCCGAAGAAACACCACAATGTCAAGGGCTTTAGCATCTCAAAAGGTTGTCTTCAATGGGGAGACAAAACCTGCAACCGTTATCTACTCTACAACTTCGGGTAAAATCCTCTACATTCACCCAGCGATTCTCCTTTTGGACGATGACATCTCCATCCAGTACGATGTGGAATCTATCAGAGATGTGACGCCATTGGCAATTCTGCCAGGTTTGGTCGATGCACATGTTCACTTGAATGAACCGGGGAGAACCGAATGGGAAGGCTTTGCGACTGGTACCCAATCAGCGGCCTCTGGAGGGGTTACAACGGTCATTGACATGCCTTTGAACGCAATCCCACCTACTACCACTGTGGCAAATTTCAATAAAAAATTGGATGCAGCTAAGGGCCAAACTTGGGTGGATACAGGGTTCTGGGGTGGTTTAGTGCCTGATAACTTGGATAATTTAAAGCCATTGATCAATGCCGGTGTCAGGGGGTTCAAGGGTTTCATGATGGAATCTGGTGTTGATGAGTTTCCAATGATTGACGCTGACTATATCAAGAAGGCACTTCAAATAGTCAAGGATGAACCAACGATGCTCATGTTTCACGCAGAAATGGATGGTGATGCTGAGCACGAAGATGCTCATCAGCATTGTTCAGAAAAGGAAAAGCAAGACGATCCAAGGGCCTACAACACCTTCTTGCATTCCCGTCCGGACTCATTTGAATGCACTGCCATTAAAACGATTATTGGCTGTATGAAGACCCAGCCAAGCACCAAGTGTCACATCGTCCATTTGGCAACCAAAGATGCCTTACCAATGATTGAATCTGCTCAGGGTGAAGGGCTGCCGTTATCTGTGGAAACCTGTTTCCATTATCTTTCCTTGAAGGCAGAGGAAATCCCAGATGGTGCCACCCAATTCAAGTGCTGTCCTCCTATCAGATCCGATGAAAATAGATTGCAATTGTGGAAAGCCTTAAGGGAAGGTACAATTGCCTCTGTCGTTTCGGATCACTCCCCGTGCACCCCAGAATTGAAAGGGTTGGAAAGAGGTGATTTTATGGCCGCTTGGGGTGGTATCTCCTCTGTTGGTTTCGGTTTGCCATTACTTTGGACTAGAGGTAAGGAAATTTATGGCGAGGATTTCCAATTGCATGATGTTGCCAAATACTGTTGTGAAGCAACATCCAGACAAGTGGGTCTTTCCCACAAAAAGGGATCCATTAAGGTGGGCATGGATGCAGATTTTGCTATCTTTGACCCTACTATGGAATTCACAATCGCCAACAACAAAACATTCTTTAAGAATAAACTGACCGCCTTCGATGGGAAGGTGATGAAGGGTAGAGTCGTTGAAACGGTTCTAAGAGGTAACTCTATCTATGCTCTCGGTAAGGGTGTTTCCAATGTCCCAATTGGTGAACTTTTATTGGAGCGTAGAAGAGATTGAATGAATAGAAACTTTTTTGCTGTATAAGTCGAAATTATAAATTGTTATAGACCATATTTGGCCTTGATGTTCCCTTGAACTCCACAAACCAAGGTCAACTGCTCCCATGATTGATCTCCCATTTGAGTTTTCAATCCTTGAATCAATTGATAGAATAAGCCCCCTAAATCCTCCCCTGGCATCTCGTATTCCCCAATCGTTTTAACCAGGTTTTGTAATAATTGGATATTATTCATAATCAATTCTGGCTTTTGAGTAATTGCCAACATCATACCGTAGAAGGAACTTGTCTTTTCATCGTTCTCATCCACTTTGGACATGATCTCCAACCATTGAGAAATGACACTACCGATTTCCAACAATGGAATCATTTGCAGGCCGTTGTTAATACCCATACGACCCAATGTGATGCAAGCGTTTTCAATGACTGTTTCATCTTCATCACCATGAATGTTGTGAACAACAGTCAAAATCAATTGACACATGGGCTGTAAGAAGGATTCAAAGTCATCCTTGGATATCCTGATAACAATTTCCCCCAACGACCAAATGGCGTTATTTCTTGCCGCCACTGAGGAATCGGATGGGTTATGTATTTCGTTGTTGATGCACATCATCACCGTTTGTAGGTATGGTTTGATCATCGGATCAATCAAATGAATGGCCAAATCACCCAAAAGTGCGTAAGCACTCTGTCTGACATCATCTGAGGAATCATCCAAACAGGTCATGACCAATTCCATCATGGAATAATTTTTTTCTTGACAATCACCGTGTTGAATCAACTCTTCCGAATGAGTGGACAACCCCTGAACTAGCCCGTCAATTAAATCCAAAGAAGTCACAATAAAATCCTTTTCAGGTGCTTCAAATCCTGCTTGAGCACTGGCCATCTTATCCATTTCGATACATGTCTGTAGGATCCTAATGGCCCTCTCGTAGACTGGAAGTGCATACTTAGCAAATGATTCTCCCAAAGAGGCAGCGACTGAGGACATACACTCCAATAACGGCCAGAGATCTTTATCGTGGTCCTCCAAGCTCTGCCATTTGGTGATTAACGGTGGCAATAACAAATCCACAAGTTGGGGTTGATGAGATAAGGTGTCGCCCACTTTTTCAACAAATGTTTGGACTGTGTCGTAAAGCACAATCAAGTTCTTACGGCGGTATCTCGAGAAGTATAATTGGAAATGGTTCAATATGGTTTCACTCAAGTCCGTTAGTAAGTTGGAATCGGTATTTTCAATGAAATCCGCAATTGCTGAACAGGAGCTCTCCTGGACAACCTTATTGTTGTCTAATGCACAGTTCAAAATGATTTCAAAAGTTGGTTTAAAGTAATTGGCAAAAGCCCCATTCAATTGAGCCTCCGAGCAAACCCATCTCGAGTATCTACCCAAAGTCCAGCATGCAATTTGTCTAACTCTTGGTTGTTCATCCTTGACCCTTTCTATCAAGAATTGGATTAGGTCTGGCAATTGTGAGCTGGCATGTTCCAATCCGGCTTCTGAGATGGCCCCAAGGGTCAAAATAGAGGCTTCCCTGATTGGCCACTGGCTCGACGTCATGTTGGATTTGATTATAGGGAATGCAATGTTGAGGGTCTCGATTGGGAAAATGCACGATAATGAATCCACCGTGGCAGCTGAGCACTTTCTCAAATTCCATGTAAAGGTGTCCTCGTAGTCCTCGTCTTCATCTTCGTCATCACTGTCACTGTCACTGTCCTCCCTTTTAACTGCCGATGATCCCACTGTATGTTCTTTACCCTTGGCCATTTGGGGTTTAATATCCTCGTCCTTGTCCTCGGCAAGTTGATCCCTAGCGTCTTCGTTTTCCATCAAAATCACATCCTCTTCAGAGTAAACCATTTTGGAGAGCAAGACAGGTAATATCGCATCAATAACAGGCGCAATCAATTCTCTTGGTGTATCTCTATTGGCCATCCCCAATAGGAATTCACACGCTTGTAAAGACAATTTGTCGTCCTCTGGGTTGGCTGTAATGATGTGAACAATCCAGGAAATGATCCCTTGCCAGTTAGGATATAATTTCTGGGGCCATTGTTCCAAAACACCACAGAACGACCCTGCTAATTGGATCTGAACTTTACCGTCGATATCTGGAGATTGGCACAATTGGAACATGGCATTCAACAAGTCGTCCAAGTTCAACTGCATCACCATGGAGCCGATGTTAATACAATGAACCAAACATTTGCATGAGTAGGCCCTCATTTCGTTGGTACCTGGATTTGTCAACACCTTGATCAACCTTGGGATCATTTGTTCCATAGGTCTCATCGATGTACCGTCGGGCATTGCAACTTCTCTTTCTAATAATCTTCCGGAATCTTCTGTGATCAGGGTGAGAGCCTCCAATGCCCCCTTTTGACCATTTTCACCCACTGCTCCATCCAGCAATTCAAGAATATTAGGTATAACGTTGGTCCAGTTTTGAGCCCCTATTTTCCTAAAAACAGAGGCAATGATAATCGAAGAAATCTTCCTAATGTGATGTGATGAATTCACCAATCCATGTGGTAGCATTGTTAAAATATGTGATTTCAATTCCTGTTGCTTGGAATTCCAATTTCTCAACAAATCATTCTTTAAATACAACCCTGCTGATGATCTAGTAGAAATGTGGATTTCGTTTGAGTCTGTTAGAAGAATATGGAGTAGGTAGTTATCAAAATCGGCTATTTGCGTGGCCTGGGTTAATGCTTCATTGGCTGCAGTTCTGGTCGCCAAATCTGGGCTCAAAAGCCCCGAAAAAATGTGAATCAATTGTTGAAGACCTTGGGGGTCCGGTATCCAATTTGAAGCCATTTGCTTGATCTCTGCGATGGATCAGAACAGGTGAAAAAAAATCGAGAAAATCTTCACAGTAAAGGAAGAAAGATGTTCCAACCTGCATAACTGGTCACGTGATATTCAGGGGGAATCAAACCAGAGTGTAAGGGGCGTGAGGCCACAGAGTGTTGATTGGTGTGGCTTCACTTATAGGATGCTTAATAAATCTCCCTTCCACCGATGGAAAAACAGGTATTAACAATTAAAATAATAGGCAGTGAGACAGGAAGAGACAATATGATAATTTTTTGAAAAAATGGAATATTTATAGTGGTCACGTAGTCATTGCCCATGTCAAATTTATGGGCTTAATATCCTATGAATCGCCAGCTAATATCTGTTGAAATTGGTGAGTTGGAATGCCTTTTAAATTTCCTGAAAAAATCATTGTGTTCAATCGTGCCCAAGTCCGTGCCCAAGTACTTCTCAAGCTGACTAAAAAAGAAGTGGTTATTTTGTGATATATGTCCTTGTCCTCCAGTAATCAGAAGATATTATTGCTTGTCGTTATGAGGGGGTGGGTAGTTAGCTTTACCCTTTCAGTTCATATTCCCCAGTTCAGTACCTTGATTTAGTGGCAAGCAACTTGCTAATGTTTGAAAACACATATATTAACTCTGGTTTAGTATTTTCCGGATGAAACAATGATTTTCGGTTTATACATACATGATGATCCCTAAAAATGAGTTTCCAATGCTGAGCATTTTAAATAATCAATTCACCTCTCTTAAAGTTAAGCTGAAATACAAGAAGTAACATGATTTTATTCCTCTGCAAGTGCCATACAGTTACCAAAAACTACAATGGATAAATCACATGCTTCTTACTCATTCAGTGTTGATTTCTCATCAGGGTTAGTGGTGAATTACCTCTCCATTCCTTCAATGTCAAATTAAAACATCGTCACCATCAAGCAAAATAATAGGCACTGACTACTTACCGGTAATAACACGGTAATTGTTGTGGTCATGGAAACAGCAGTGTATCGTGGTTTACCTTTAGACCATAAGCAACAAAAATAAAATATATCAATCCCTTATCAATTTCTTGATGGTGACGACAAATCCCGACAACCAATTAGTATCTTTCCACCTTTTTGCCATCTAAAAAGCGACAAATGGACAATATTATTAATGAAGACATCTTCTGTATTTCTTTTAAATCTAATGGCTCTATGGCTTTTTTGCCCAATTGCATCCACGTAAGATACACCCTCCGTTTGTAGATAAGCCCTACCTATTGCCTCTTCAATACCCCTAATAAGGCCTGAGATGATGAAAAAACACGTTCAAACCCCCAAACCCATAATTCTTGTAATCCTATGCGCTATTCTACCAATTGAACCACCCAATGGTAGTTGCAGGTGCCTGTTTCAAACACAATTCAACCAATCTGAAACATACTGAGCGATATCACTTTAAATGCTTCACCCTTGACGCCCTTCTTTCCCCTCCACTGCCACCCAGCAACCTTGTTTAGAGTGTTTCCGGAAGCAGCAGTAGCAACCCCTTTCGGCCTTCATCTATGACTGCTATCAAACTCGGCTTAATGAACATGCATCCACTTTTTTATTCTCAATCTTTTTATCATCACTTTCTTCTTAGAGTCACATTACACCAAAACCTCGTTAGCCGGTAAAAGGGATCCTTTGGGAATTGGGTGTGACTCTGGACTAGTCAACGTTTAGTCTGGGAAGGATATCATCATGAGCATTTCTAATTTTAAGAGTAATTGATGTTTCAAATATTGATTCATATTTAGGTGAGGCAATTGTTGATCCGCATGATGATGCTGGCATTGACTTATTTCAAGCTTTCACTACAACCTAACAGGAATCTGAAGGTGGTGTCCACACCACGGATATTTTATTATCAAGGCCGATAACTTCGAAAAGTTGCACAATGAGCAATGGGATGCCAAAGTATTATGTTCAGAACAGTACTTGTTGCTATCGGTATCATGGGTTGACGTGGAGAAAGGAATTTGTTCTATCAGGTCCAAGGGGATTTCAAAAAGGATCACCCCAGGCTTTTTAATTTAGTCAAATATGATAAGAGCATCCTTACCCTCGAAGTCTGAGCTCAGTTTAGATCAGAGTTGGACATCTCAATATCGCTAAGAACACTGAGTGCCTCAACTTCAAGTCTCAACTGATTAATGATCAGCTCCTGTTATCGTCCCTCAAAGTGCTTAGCGCCCACATCCACATCATGTCACTTGGTGAAACGAACTATCCCAGTTTCGTCTTTTCATTAGATGGATTTGAACCTTTGATGGCATACTTGAAAAGTAATCATGGAGAGCCAATAGGGTTGATTGGACTGTTGGATAAACATGGATTCAGGCAAGTAATACTTGAGCTTGGCTGGATATTTATGATTCACCCATCGGGTAAGTTTAAACAGGGTGGGGTTCTGAGCAAGGTTGTCAGAGCACCAATTGGGACCAACAGTATATGCCCAACCCTCAACAATTCTGTTCTCATAAAACCCGCTTTTCTCTAGCAAATTGATGAAATCAGGGTAGTTATCGAAGGGAGCCCCTAACAATCCAGCAAAGTCTTGGAATCTATCCAAATGGATGGAAAAACCTCTGTCAACCCATGTGGCAATACCCGAGGCCTCCCTGCGGTATATGGTGGAGCGAATCTTGTTTTTCAAAGTGTTGCATTGACAAGGTTCCTCTTTGCCCCAGTTATACTAGGTGCGAGGGGTAGTTAGTCCTGGCATTTCCCTTAGAATTGAATTTACATCCAAATCCAACCAGTAACTATCGTCGTCTGGGACACCTCCTCTCTGCTTACCAATTTCTGAAACACCTACAGAACAGTGAGGCTTCTTTGCAAATAACAGGTAAAAACCTGTTATAAAAATAGGGATTTTTAAATTTTAAATACAACCAAGTAGAAATGGATAGCTTTAAATAATTCATTTGAACGACAAAATGGCCAACATTATGAAAAATTAGCCGAAAGATCATGAGCATTATGAACGCAAAAAAAAAAAAACATACCCCACATCTTCTAATAAAGGTCTTTTAATACTGTCAATCACCCCGTGATTGAGGCTAAATCTACATTTAATTTAAGGAAATCCAACAGGGAAACATTGGGCACGACTGGTTGCCAAAATAGTCGTGATTAGTTCGAAAAATTGAAAAAAATTAACCAACTCAAATTTTTATACAAAAAGGATATCAAATGATTTAACAATCAACCAAGTCAACAACGTTAAGCTTCACTGGGACACATTGCTCGGCTGTGAACTCTGAGTATAGATTGTAGAACGAGCCTGAAAGACACTCAAAAAAGATCGTTTGATCCCCCAAAGCAAGAGATCCGTCGACAATACCCCAACCAGCAGCGTAAATGGCACCGGCTTGTGGAGGAGGGCCATCGAATTGGAATTGGTAGTTGGAGACGATGGAACCGATTCTGCCCTTGGAGTCGGTCAAGACACCGTCGTTAAGAGTGACAGCCAGGTCGCCTGAGGACTTACAGGTGGACTGCTTTGCGACAGGGCCGCCGGTGGCACAAGCGGAGGCGCTGGCCTGGGAGGAGGTGGAGGATGGCAATGGCTTGGTGGAAAGGGATCTGGATGAGTTAGCGCTACCAGAAGGCTTTTCAGCAGGAGCTTGGATTTGACCGTCACCGATTTGAGTGATGATGGCAGGGTAGTTAGCGGTCGTGGCAGAGACGCTTAGGGATTGGTAGTTGAAGTGAGGGATGGTCTTGGTGAAGACGTAAGTTTCGGTGGTGGTTTCAGGGACCTCGATGACGGAACCGTTGGTGGTCTTTGATTTAGTGATGGTCTTGGTGACGTAATCGGTTTCGTAAGTGATTTCATCGGATTGGGATGGGACGAAACTGGTAGCGGTGGTTGGGACGACGATGTTGTCGGTGTTGGTTGGGGCTTGGATTTGACCGTCACCGATTTGGGTGACGACACCTCTCTTTTGCTTGATGTTGACCTGAGTGGTGACAGTTTCGATGGCAATACCGAAGCTGGAAGTGTAGTCAGTGGCAGCACAAGAGTTAGAAGAATCTGGGGTCAAGGTGGACCATGGTTCGGATGGAACGTAGGCGGCCAAAGATGAGGCAGCGAGTGAAAGAAGAGAGAGTGAGAGCTTCATTGTGTAAAAGAGTGAATAGAAGTTGAAGAGAGAGGGGTTTTTTGGCGGCAGGAGGGTTGGGGATCTGCTGCCTTTTATAAATTTTAATGTCGTGAGGGAATTCAGGGAGAAACGTAAACAAACTGACGCGCTTCCATGTTAAAAAAAGAAAACGGCCGCCAATTCAAAACAAAGAAAAAAAAATAATCGGGTGGAAGCACCACGTGATGAGATATTTAAGAGGTTGAGATCTGGGTGTGAGGGGTGGTAGGAGGGGTAAGGGGAGGTGAGTGGGGTGAAGGGTGATGGTTATAGAGTATTAGGAGGCGGAAGGGTGACATTTTATGGGGGTTTTTTAGCCTTGAAAGGCGACATCGTGGGGGAAAGATATTGTAATGGGTGAATAGTCGAACCGGAGTTAGGCCGGACTCGGAGATGAAATCGCACCATTGAACTAATTGAAAAAATTTGCGCGCCAAAAATTAGAGGTGATATATTACTGTGAAATGAGGGAAAATTGTTGGACAAAAATTAGCGTTTTATAATCTTTCCAAAGAGTTTGGAAAATGAATATTCAAATCCCCTTTTTTGATGGTAAAATTAGGAAAAAAATGGGTAAATGGGAAGTAGTGGTGGATGAAACAAGATGGTTGGATTACTAGAAATAAATTTGCAAATTATTTGTATGATATACCGATTATTGAGCCATTAGAAGGTAAATTGATCATGTAATCAACGATCTTTAGAAATGCTGAGCAGTGAATTTGTTCAAACGGAATGAATTAGATATTTAAATTAAGAGTTCTTTGTCCCTATTTTTGATGGCCTTTCTTTGATACAATTGAAACCTCAAAAAAGCCGATTTATTGACCTCTTTTGATGCTTTCATTTCGGTGATCCTAGAAGTAGAAAAAAAATAAAGGCCCCCCCCCTTTTCAATGTCAACTGAATCAATTGATGCAGTAAAGGATGAAGGAAGATCCTCACATTCGCCCAATGCATTAACCAATTGGAGAACAATATACCTCGTATTTTCTCTTGTGCTGAGGTTTTATTTTGCAGCTCAAACATCATACATTCACCCGGACGAACACTATCAATCGTTTCAGCCGCTATTCCATGATAACTTCCCCTGGGAGTTTCAAAACCCAAAGAATATCAACAGATCCATTGTGCCTCTTTGGATCTTTTACCAGCCAATGATTTCCTTGGCAAATTGGTGTGGGTTATCTCCTCTGGGGACATACCATTTGGTGAGACTGAATTTGGTGTTTTGGAACTGGATCATAGTAGACTGGTGTCTCTATAGGATAATGCCATTTAAACAGGAGAGAGTCAAGGCTCTCTTTTTTACGGCAACGTCATGGATAACTGTAGGGATCCAGAACCATACATTTTCGAATTCGATAGAGACAATGATCCTCCTGCCAGTTGTCTATCTAATCAACGATGTTAGATCGTACCTGGGGAGGGAAGAGAAGTACAAATATAGCAAGTTTAAACTGATTGTGTTGGGTTGTTTAGTATCGTTGGGGGTCTTCAATAGAGTGACCTTTTTGGTGTGGTTGGTGTTCCCATCCTGGTTTCTTTTGAATTATTTCCTGAATCACCCAATCAGGTTTACTCTCGTTCCAATGTCATTTACTTTGACAAGTTTGATTATTATAGCTTTGGATACGGCCTATTTTCGACAGCTGGACTTCTGGATAATAATCAGAATGATTTGCATTGACATCAATTTAAAATTACTCCAATTGAAATCCATCCCCGTCAAGGACTTTACAATGTACTTGGAGAATATAACCACCACGTTCCACAGCCATTACGTGATTGCGCCATTGAATAACCTTATCTACAATCTTCAAGAATCCAACCTGGAACAACACGGCATCCATCCAAGGTACTTACACGTTCTCATCAATTATCCCATGATGGTGGGGCCCCTCTTGACTTTGCTACCGCCTTTCAAGTGGAGATATTGGAAAACAACCCCATTTTGGGTCATAGTTAGTGGATTATCGGTCTTAAGCATTGCCAAGCATCAGGAGGCGAGGTTTTTGATTCCTATGATGCCCCTCGTGGCTTCCATTGTAGCAATGGACATGGAATCGAAAATACCCGTCAATTGGGTCTTGAAATTATGGATTGGCTACTCGCTTGTCTTGGCAATCTTCTACAACATGTTCCACCAAGCGGGGGTGGTTCCGGCAATGAACCAATTGAATTCTTTGTTGCCGTTGAATGATGGGGTTAATATTGCACCAACATTTGTCTTCTGGAGAACGTATCAAGCACCAACGTGGATTTTGGACGTTCAACATTTGGAGTACACCCATGATGGGGTGAATAAGTCCCAATTCAAACCCATTTACTCATCAAGAGTGGATGAACGACAGATGTCCCATGCAATGGGGGATATCAACATAGTGGACATGATGGGTGCAGAATATTCCACTTTGTTGGACAAATTGAGAGAAACCCCGACCAATTCACAAGTATACCTGATAACACCGAAGAACGCCATGCTTTGGTTCAACTCGACAAAGGCGGAGCCAACCTGGGAGTTAATTTGGGAGACATCTTGGCATTTGGACATGGACCATTTTGAATTTGATGATTTCCAATGGTCCACATTCCAGCCGGGAATAGGTATTTATAAATTACTCTTATAAAATCATTTATAAAATTCAAACTTATCCTTTTCTGTACCGGACTTAACTTGGGCAGTGTAGGCCTCCTCCAAATCGCTTTGAATGATCATGTAACGGTTTTTTCTAACAGCCCTCAAACCGGCATCCTGCATGATGGCTGCAATAACAGCACCACTCAATGGATCATTTCTAGTGATTAGGACGTCCAAATCACACTCCGGAGCCAACGACATCTTAGACGCGATTGTAGAGAAGATCATTCTTCTCTCTCTTCTATCCTTTAATGAAGGGAACTCGATCTTTCTATCCAATCTGCCGGGTCTCAAAAGGGCGGGATCCAATGTATCGGGTCTGTTTGTGGCCATGATGACTTTAACGTTGGTTGCTTGATCAAACCCGTCCATTTGGGTCAACAATTCAATCAAAATACGCTGAACCTCCCTATCAGCACCGGTTTGAGCGTCGAATCTTTTTGTGGCGATGGCATCGATTTCATCAATGAAGATGATCGATGGGGCATTCTCTCTGGCCAAGCGGAAGACATCCCTGACCATACGAGGACCTTCACCTAGATACTTTTGAACAAATTCCGAACCGTTGACCCTGATGAAGGAAGCGGTTGAGGAGTTGGCAACCGCTTTCACGAGCATTGTCTTTCCGGTACCTGGAGGACCGTAAAGTAGAACGCCTCTCGGAGGGTCGATACCAATCTGCTTATAAAGGTCTGCCTGAACCAAAGGTAATTCGACCGCCTCTCTGATTTCCTGCTTCTGCATGTCCAAACCACCCACATCGTTGTATGTGACATCGGGCTTTTCGTTCTCTCCAACAATGGAAATCGAAGAATCTGCTTCAGGTGGAAGGATGTCCACAACAGCGTTGGAGTGTCTATGGAGTGCAACACTGGAGTTTGGCTTTAACATTTCTCTGTCCAATGTGGAAAGAATTCTCACCACATAGTTGGATCCCGTTGTTGAGGAGACGATACCGGTATTCTCATCAATTGGTTCAAGGAATTGTCCAATCACTAAGGGAACACTCTGGATCTTCTTCACTTCCTCCTGGGCCCTCACAAGCTCTCTTTTTAAATAGCGCTGTTCATCCTTGATGTAATCCTCTTGCAATTGCAGAAGCTCCAAATCCTTTTCTAGCTTCTTCAATTTCAGGTAGACGTCAGTGGATTCCTGTGTTGACGATGTTGCATTGGCGCTTGCTCGCGTTAATTTGTCAATGTTCTCATGCGGATGGCGCGTGTTAGCCGACGTGATCCCTAGTTCCTCCATTGCTTCACGTCTGTGTAGGAAGGAGAGTGGCAAATTCGTGTGAGAAGAAAATCAGAGAGTGTCTGGACATTACGTAACTCATTACGTAACAATGCTCAGCATTTGGGTATCGAATTTCAAACTTCATTAAATCATAAAAAAATTTATAAAAAGACCCCAAGAAGGACCCCAAAAAGGGTACCACAGGATAGAGCTGTCACACCGACTAATTGGAGCTCCACCGGAGAAGAGACGTTTGCAGGAGCCTGAAGGAGCACCTGGCAAAGACGAATCACCTGGTCGCGTATTCTGAAGACGATGTGGATACCGAGGTTTATTTGATGGACCACGTAGTATTTTGAGAGGTTTAATGCATGGGACCCCCACTGGGACCAATTTTGGGCCTCATTTAAAGAAGAAATCTGCGGTTCTTCCAGTAGGAAGTTGTTGGACTCCCCACTGACGGTTGTGAAGTAGTTGTAGATTTGCTGGAAGAAGGTGGGGCTGGTATTGTTGATCTGATCCAGCAATCGATTTTCAAACACCTTCAGGTCGTCCTTGATGTCGACCAAGTCCTGTTCCAGTTTTTGATTTCCCTGGAAGAGATCCTTGACCTTCTCCTCAAACGAGGAGACCAACCTCCATCTCTTCAAGGGCTCAAAAACCAATTGCACTAGGAGAACCAAGGTGACGTTACCACACAAAATCAAGACCGTGGCCCAGGTGGAAAACTGTCTTATCTTGTCGGACCACGTCTGTTCCTCATGATACCTGTTCATGATAGATTTTATCAAAACATCATGGAGTTCCTCCTCCTTATCTTCTAGAAGCTTTAGATTTTCGGCCGCCCGCTGGACAGCCTGCTCTAAGTCGTGGTTATTCATGTACAATTTGGTGAACCGCTCGAGATCCAACTGATTCCACGTGTTCTTTCTCTCCAATAGGGTGTTGACCTCTTTCTGGCTGTTGGATCTCAAATCGACGGCCTCCTGATACTTGACCTTGGCTTCGGACAGATGATCTCTCAGATCTCTCATCTCCTGCTCGGTGTTGCCAATGTCTTCTCTCATCTTCATCACCTTTGAGTACCCGGTGATATCGTTCACCACCTGGGAGGCAATGACAATCGATTTGCGGAGCTCCCTGACATTGGCATCCACCCGCTTGCTCAACAACTCCTTCTTATCTTGACCTTCCTTCCACTTTGTCTCATAGAACTTCGACAGCTCCTCCTGGAGTCTTTTGAAGTTTTCACCGTCTCTAACGGTATCGACGATCTGCTTGATGTTGAAGGTGTCGATGTAGGTGGGACGCTCTTTGGCCTTTGCCGAATCCTCCTTAATTGTCTTGATGGTCTCGTCAACACTCATTCTCGGTTTCTGGTGGGGGGCATCCTCTAGGATCCGCTTCAATCTCTCCTGGACGTCTTGCTTGGTTTCGATCTTGGGGTCGTTCTTCGTCTCCTGGAAGGGTTTTGTTGCATTGAAAAGCGGGCTCCCGGTAAAAAAGTGACGATAAGCTCCGCCTCGCAAGCCACAACGTCCCACAACCGCCCTAAGAGCCATAGCGTGCAGTTTAAAGGGAAGCAATGGGTGTTGATCTTTTTTATAAAATCATCTTTTTTGTTTACTTTTGAAACACAATGAATGAAAGGCGCCAGACGCTGACTACAAACGAATTACGCGTGATATTGGACCAGAGGCGACAGGAAATGGAGGAGCTGCAAAGAACGGAGAAATTGACGGCAGAATTGACGGCAACGTTAATGCAGTTGAGTGATCAATTGGAGGCTATGGGCGGTAACGAGGGCACAGCGGGCCAAATCTCAACCGTCACACAGAACTGGGTCCAGATCCATAGAGCCATCAGCTTGGCAGCAAATTCCATGTCAATCTATACCCCGGAGGACTTCAAAAGCGGTGAGTTGGAACAAAGCACAAAAAAGCCCACAACAGAGAGGTTAGTGAGATGTCCTGTGAACAACGGTGTTATAGGAGACCATGAGATTACAGGGGAATAGCGTGGTAGCTTAGGTAGAATTGTATAGTAGATTTCATGATTAATACCCAGCAAACGAAGGTAGTGAGTATGAGTGGTTCCGCCACTTTACTGAGGTGAGTAGAGTATTAAAGTGGTGCTCCTGTAAACAGAATAGAATTGTATAGTAATTTTAGTTGGTTTGTCGACCATTCTTGGAGGTGAGATACCCAGTACCGATTTCACCACCCATCACCCCATCCATCATCGTCATCCTCAATTTTGGCCTCCACCTTTAGCTTGGAGGCAGTAGACTTTCTGCCCAAGGTGATCCCGGGCTTTTTCCCCGCGGGGGCTCTAGCAACAGGAGAGGTGGTTCGAGTGGGTTTCTTTAGTGAAATCGGCTTGGCGTTGACTACGTCCTGGTCATCAAAACCCCAACCCTCATCCAAGTCTTCATCATCAATCTGCAAGTTGCTAAACGAATTATTAAGCTTAGAAGGCTTGATGTTCAAGCGTGACTGTTGTGGGGTTGGCGTGGTGCTGGTTGGCGGGGTTTTGGAGGAGGAGTAAGTGGTGGCCTTCTTGGTGCTTATTTCGCCCAAATCAGGAATATCCAATAATAAACTGTCTCCCAGCTGATCCAGATTGATCTGGACAGGACCGCTCTCCAAATTATTGAGCGTTTCTCCAGAGTCGTCCATGGTGGTGATGTAGCCTTCAATTTTCTTCATGCAGGACTCCATCGCCTTTTGGGCCTCAGTTCTAATAGTGGAGGACTTATCCACCATTGCAGGGGCTAAGGAACCCATGACCTTCAAGCAGCAAGTTTCAGCATCAAAGTAAGCAAAAGTTTTGCTGAATGCATTCACCGCCGTCAGACGAACACCGATATTGGAATCCTTCAACCCCTTACCAAAGGCGGTGACCAAGATCCCCGAACGAGTGCCGCTGTGCATTTGGGGAGCAATTGAGACCAAAGTGTCAATCACGCTAATTCTGAGCAATGGGTTAGGATCCACCTGCAATTTGGCCAAATGACGCAACAAGTCGTTGTTCAACTGTCTGTCGGTGATTTTACCGATGATTGACCCCAAAGCGTTCAAGGTTTCCGTCCTCATCGTCATGTCGGTGTCAGCAAACCCGGAAGTCATCTGTGGGTAAACCTTGTCCTGAATTTCATAGTCTGTTGTAAAGGTGGTGAGATACGGTAGCAGCTTTAGTAAGAGCAATCTCACCGTACGATCGGCAACAGAGAGACCCTTGAAAAAACACGATTTGAACACTTCGGATCCTGTTGGAGTTTCGGTTTTGACATTGATCAAATACATCAAATAGAGCAATTGAGTCAACGACTGGCCCTTGTTGGGCAAACCATCCTGAGCAATTGAAAAGGAAAACGTTCTCTCCAGCTCCACCATACCCCTGTTAACCAAGAACTCATTATTTAAGCCATCGCAGAGAGCCATTGCTTTGAACAATTCCAGCTTTTCAGGAACTTGCAGAATATGAACCTCTTGGAATTTCCTATAACAACGGATAGCTACTGTATCAAACCATTGGCCGCTTTGCTCGCCTTGGGTGAGAAATTGGTCAATGGTCCATTTACCGTTTAATAAGTTGCCAAGGGGTAACCTTTGAACCGCAGTAGTACCGCTGATTCTCATTGCATCGCTCTGGTTAAACCCGTTTCCTATGAACAGATTGTAGATTGCTTCGCCCACCATTTTGGAATCTCCCATGGGTTGGGTTTGTTCTCTGGCAGATTCAAAACCTGACAGTTTCCACTCTCCTGAGGTGTTGACGTAGATACAGTTGAGCAAATTACCGCTCACTCCCCCATTGTGGGTGACACCCTTCTCATGGATCAACCTTAAAACGGACAGGATTTGGTAAATACCGAGCACTTTCATTTCATCACTGTAACTATCCAACTCCAAAGTGTGAACTTGTTCAGAGATCAAATAAACGCCTTGATCGTTTTGAATGAATTCCTCGAGCTTTAAAATGCCGGGCAAGACTGAAAACATCTTATGAATTCTGCACCCGTTGTTCAATTGACTCAAGGAAACACGAGAAGGCATTCTTGGATCTTGTTCAAAACTGAAGATGGTGACGGGCTTGCCATCCTTATTGGACCCCTTGTTAACACGCCAAACATCACTAGCACCTATTAGCTCATCACCATATGAATATGGAATGGATCGCCCCGTGAATGTGTTAATTGCAGCGGATAGAAAGTTCATTAAAGGAAGATCAACACTTGGAAAATTAGTTTGTCTGAATAAATAAAACTGAAATGACTACAAAAACGATATTAAATAAGGAGGGAGATTGCGGTATTATCACTCTTTCAGAATTACTCGGAGGCTTCTTGGAATCTATCGGAAATTGTAGCAAACAACTCTTCAAACTCCTTGGAAACAGACTCTTGACCTCTGGATGGTTCCATGAACTTAGCAGAGGACACCTTGTGCTTGACGTCAGCAGTGGATTCGGCCAACTTGGACCACTGTGCACCTGAGGCGACGGCCTTTTGTGCTTCATCGTAGTAGGTCACAAAGGCACGCATCATATCATATGTCTTCCAAATTGGACAGAAGGCATCATAGGTGGAGTAACCATTCTGTTGAAGGAAATCTTCCTTGATAAGGGTGGACACATCCAAGATGATCTTATCGGAATCGGAAAGAGCGGACTTACCGACCAATTGGACGACTTGTTCCAATTCCTCGGCATTGGACAAGATCTCCTTAATCTTGTCCCTCAAGGAGGCGAAATCGGAATATTCTGTATCGTAGTACTTGTTCAAGACATTTGTGTATTTGGAGTAGGAGATACTGGTGTTGATGGAAGGGAAATGCTTTCTTTGGGCCAACTTCTTGTCCAAACCCCAGAAAACTTGGGTGATACCCAAGGTGGCGGTGGTGACAGGATCGGAGAAATCACCACCAGCAGGAGAAACAGCAGCAACAATGGAAACTGAACCCACTCTGTCTGGAGACCCCAAGGCGATGGATTTACCGGCTCTTTCGTAGAAGGAGGCCAACTTAGCACCCAAGTAGGCGGGGAAACCTTGATCGGCCGGCATTTCACCCAATCTACCAGAGATTTCTCTCAAAGCTTCGGCCCATCTGGAGGAGGAATCGGCAATCATTGAGACGTTCTTACCTTGATCTCTGAAGTATTCTGCCAACGTGATACCGGTGTAAATGGAGGCTTCTCTTGCAGCCACAGGCATGTTGGAAGTGTTTGCAACCAATGTGGTTCTCTTCATGATTGGTTCCTTGGTACCGGAAATTTCGGTGTACAATTCAGGGAATTCCATCAAGACTTCGGCCATTTCGTTACCTCTTTCACCACAACCCACGTAGATGATCACGTCGGAATTCGAGTATTTGGAAAGAGATTGGGAAATGACTGTTTTACCACAACCGAAAGCACCTGGAATACAGGTTGTACCACCTTGAACACATGGGAAAAGGGCGTCCAAGACTCTTTGACCGGTCAACAATGGATAATCTGCGGACAATTTTGAAGCGACTGGTCTTGGGACTCTGACAGGCCATGTGTGCATCATTGTGTAGTCCTTCACAACACCGTCGAATTCCACCTGCAAGACTGTTTCATCAACGGTGTAGGAGCCTGCTTCAGCAACGGAGACAACCGTACCTCTAGCTCTTGGTGGCAGCAAGATCTTGTGGTCGGATAGCAATGAGTTTTCAAATGCGGAACCGAAGATGTCACCACCGGTGATGTGGTCACCCACTTGGAACTTACCTGGGGTGAAATCGAACTTGGTGTTTCTGTTCAAAGCTGGGGCATCAATACCTCTTGGGATGTAGATTGATTGTGAAACTTCCTTAATGTCCTTCAATGGTCTTTGGATACCGTCGTAAATTGTCTCCATCAAACCTGGGCCCAATTCCACCGAAAGTGGCTTACCTGTTCTTAGCACGGGGTCACCCACCGTCACACCTGCGGTTTCTTCGTAGACTTGGATTGTGGCCTTATCTGCGTCGATTCTGATCACTTCACCCACCAAGTTGTCGTGACCAACCTTGACCAACTCGTACATCGCACAACCAATCATGTTCTCTGCGATCACAACAGGACCGGACACGGAATAAATTTGCCCATAGAGGGACTCGTCTGCATCAATTGCGAGGTTCTTAATGGCCTTTCTTGCGTTTTCAAGTGCACCAGCCTGGTTTTGTTAGTATAATGGAACAATTCATTGTGGACTGACTGTGAAGGTGTGTTTGAGGTGTCGGATTCCCCCGATCGGGTCCCCGACCAACTCATAAGATCTGCTGAGCAATCCCTTCTGGCTGTTTCAACACCCACAATCTCTGTTACTCACGTACCATTCTCTAAATATTGGTTCTAAATTGACTCTATCGAACTGAACTGGTGAAGCGAATTCACCCAAAAGATAAAGGAGAATCGCCGCCACTCAGTCGCGAAAAGAACGCTCAGCAGAAAGCTCGCGTGTTACGTAATAAAGAGCCATGCTCATCTGCTCCGTTTATCATGGTACACATTATAAACCAGATTACGCTCTATCTAATTGGGCTGCAGCATCGGTTCCCAATTTATTGACCCTCCAAACCACGTCTGTTCCATATCCTTCGACACTCTCCATCGACAAATCACCGTTCCAGTAATCTGCATACACCTTACACATCGGTAGTGATATGCCCAATGTGTGGTTGAATGGTCTGTCTGACAATGCCTTCAACATACTGTTAGAGTTTGACACTTCCAGATTACCCAAGTCGGATAAGACCCCGTCGAGCGGTGGGGGATTAAACTCCCCACTGTTGAGGTATGCGTTGTCGACGATCGGTAATCTCAGGGGTAGATCGATGCCGGGGATGTCGTGGAAGTTCTCGAGATATCCCAACGCCAGCTCAGGGGTCTTACCAAAGGACCAAACCTTGGGTAGCTTGATCAGAGGCACCCCACCACCCTGATCACTGAACTTGAAGTAGATGTCCTTTTTGAAGACGTTGAGCTCCACAATGAAGGGTGGAGTCTTCACGGGCCTGCCAGACCTCCTGGTAATGCTCTTTGTCTGCTCAATTGTGGATTTGAGACCGTTCCTGATGATTTCCGTAACAATGTAGTTCAAGTGGTTTGTCATGTATTGGAACTTGACGTCCTCACCCTTGATGACGAGCTCAGGAATCTCCGCGTCGGGGTCCTGGCTCTTGAGAAACTGGACAATGGATTCGTACGCAAGCTCCAATTGGTTCTTGGCCCAGAGATATTGGAAGGCCTCACCGACAAAGTCGGGAGGCTTGTCTCCCTCCTGGTCCAACCCCTTCTCGAGACTGTTCATGAAGGAGGCGGACATCGAGATGTGTTGGTCCATGATCACCCTCCTACTGATTCTGGATCGGAGCATCGACGACATGAACATATCCAGCTGGTTCTGTGTCATCGACTGCAGAACAGACACTTCTAGGGCCCCCATCATCAAGTGGGGTAGGACAATCAAATGGTCGTCCAACATCTTGGAAACAAAGGTGCAGAACTTCTGGTTGTCCTCCAGAGTCTTCACCTCCTCCACCTTTCTGAATGCATTGAAGCAGTGATAGTATGACTGATACACCTGATTCAGATGGTAATTCGAGATGACGTCAAATGGCAACCGCTGGAGGTCCCTGATCTTCAGGGACAATCTCAACGGCAACTCCGTACGAACGAAGTTGGCCGACGACACAATCTTCTCCACCGTCAACCTCTTACCGAAGTTGGCCAACTGGCGAAGAGTCACCGGATGGGGTTTCTGATTCGACCATCCGAGAAGCATTTCGTTGTGGTAGAAATGTTGTTCATTGATTAGCAGTTGATTTGGAGGGTACGGGTTCAAATTGGCCACCTGTTGGGCCATCGACGCCACCCTAGCATTCACTTTTGACATGGTCTTGATACCCTCCGATAGGTAAAAAATTATGGGATGATCTGATATCGGGTCATTTCCATTTGATGCCACCTCTGGGGCGACCTCGGGCTCCGCATTCTCACAGCTAGGGGTTTAACTTATTTTTAAACCCTACCGAGCGCTGTACACAAAGCGAGCCGCTTGGTATTGATGAGCCATAATTCCAAGGTGTGTCTTGATCGACCTTCCTATTTGGGATGAACCAGATATCCTACTCTTCTTCCTCTCGGAATTGAAAATGAAACCTGTCTGTCTGCTGTTACCCCTCGTGGGGGCCCTTATTGTCCCCCAAAATGCCATTAGTGACCTAACTCTGGACCAGACTTTCATGGACTCCATTTTCGGTGATCTTATTAATGAAAGTGTCTTTGAAAAGTACTACGGTTTGGCCCATCTGGAACGGCCTTCGAGACAATTCCGGGTGAATTCTGTCAAGTATCCCAATGCTGACGACACCAGCGACTTTGAGATTGATTTGCTCTCGGGTCCGGTCTCATTTGCCCATTTGCCAACCCCGGATTCTCCATTTGGATGTTTCCACGACTCTTCATTTGATGTGGATATTGCAATAGTCGGTGCTCCCTTTGACTCTGGTGTGTCCTATGCCCCTGGAGCACGGTTTGGCCCCAATGGAGTCAGACAGGGCTCGAGAAGACTCTTTGGAGGCATTTCACCAATCAGAGGTAACACGCCCGACTCTAAATTGAAGCACCTCAATGTGTACAAGGTCCTGGATATCATGGACTGTGGGGATGTCCCAATGACTCCATTTGATGGCAGAATTGCATTGAACCAGTTATACCGGGGACAAAGAGCGATTCATAAACATAATGCAACGAACAAGTCAAAGAACTTCAACACAACGAGAGTCATCACCCTGGGGGGAGACCACACAATCACCCTTATGAACATCAAGTCGGCATGGGAGACGTTTGCTAACACTAGCGATCTCGCAATCATCCACTTCGATTCCCACATAGACACCTGGGATCCAACCGTGCTCGGCGGAAACATCACCAAGTACTCAGCATTGAACCACGGCACTTTTCTTCACTATGCAGCAGAGGCTGGCTATGTCGCACACAACCACTCCGTTCACGTCGGCATCAGAGCCCCTTACATCGCCCCGGGGGACGAAAGACACGACATTGAATGTGGGTTCCAAACCATCACTTCAAAGGACATCGATGTTTTAGGTGCCAGAGGCATTGGCCAAAAGGTGAAGCAGATTGTCGGCGACAAATTGGTCTATTTAACCTTTGATTTGGACACGTTCGATGCGCCATTTGTCAACTCCGGCACCTTGGAGGCGGGTGGGTTCAGCTCCAGAGAAATCATGACCATTTTGGACGAGTTGGAGGGGTTGAAGATTGTTGGAGCAGATATTGTCGAGGTTAGCACTCCACCTAATGCCAGTGGAAACGACGCAACGGGGCTACTTGCAGCCCAAGTGATTGACGAAATCATTGGGTTGATGGTGGTGACCGAATTGTAAATAACGAAGCGGAAAGCCGCTCTAAATATTGATTTAATTGAACGTTAAATATATATTATTATCTCGGTTCTATCGTAAAGCTCACTACATTACTTTACACATTGCTGAGCACAGCTTACATAATCTTTGATAATCTGCCTCGTACAAATTCACCCTTTTAAAGAATCACTTCTCCTTCTAATTCAAAGCTAGGATGTCCAATGTGGAAGTAAAGACCCCAATAGTGACACAGGATTTAAGTAATCAACCTAATACGATGAAAATATCCTCTCTCTTGTCACCAATGACGGAAGTGAACTCCACAGAACCCCCAAAACAGACTGTTAAAAAGAAGACATCAAAATCGGCGGTGGAGCCTCCAGCTGGTGAGGAGTTTGATCCTGCCACAACGGTTGTTGATTTGGAAATCCCCATCTCAACTCATTACGATATTCACTCCGAGTTCAATTACAATTGGCTTATGGAGGAAAAATACGGTGTGGCACCCACTCCTATGGGGTTCGGCAGAGAGTGGACGGATGTGGGTGACGCAGCAGTGGACGAAGACGATGCTGAGGGAGAGGCGGAAGGAGACGATGACGACGAGGAGGAAGAGGAGGAAAATGAGCCTAATACCGGGGATGTCAACGTCGTTCTGGATCAACCCAACGGTGCCAGCACGACTTCGGATGACCATGCCATTGTGAAGATCTTGGGCATTCAATTCAATAAGGAGATGACCGACCTGGAAAAGGAGTCGCTTGTTCTTTCAGCATTGAACAAAAGGGAGGCCAAAAATAACCAGAGAATCGGGAAGTATGACATCTACGATCCCTTTATCGATGACGAAGAATTGGAAGTGGAGGAACAGGGGTCTCACGTGGAAGGTTGGTTTATCTGGAGTGGTGATTTGGGAGATAGAAAGGGTAAAGATGTCGAGAAGTTGATAGAGGAGCAACAGAAGTTGCAGCACCAAGAAGAGGATGACGAGGTGGAAATACCTCCTCAAGAGGTATCAGAAACAAGAAGGAAACGAGGTATGGACGACTTCATCGTGCCTGATGAACCTAACGATCTTCCCAAGAGAAAGAAACGGACACCTCCTGAGCCAAAAGAGAGACCCAAACGTAAGGAGAAATCAAAAGAACTAATTGAAGAAAAGACGTTCGAGGAGTTACCTCCACCGATTGTGGAAAATGGTGGAGTGGTGGCAGATTCCAAAACCAGTACCAGCCAGATCATCATTGGATCATTCACTCCATTCAATTGAACAGTACTGAGCTGAAAAAATTTTAATGGTAAAGATGGGTTATTCTTCATCAACAGAATGGCCCGGGGATCAGCCACGTTGGCCATCACAGCTCTTACGGCCTTAGCAACGGCATTAATTGTGGATTCTATCAACAAATATTATGTTCAGGGATCGATAATGGACTCGATTTACCAACTGATTGCACCATCCACTAGCGAGCCAATCAGTAAACCATCCACAACAGGCTCGGCGATCAAGAAGTCGAGAGGTTTAGTGCGTACAAATGAAAACACCATCGTCTACAACTGCCAACCTCATCCAGAGGAATTGATTGAAGAACAGATGGCAAGAAATTATGCCTTCTTATCAAAGGAAGGTATGAGAAAGATCCGCAATTTGAAGATTATCGTCATCGGTGCGGGTGGAGTGGGTTCCAATGCGATTGTTTCCCTCATCAGATCCGGTGTCTCCTCAATGAGAATTGTGGATTTTGACCAAGTGTCCCTTTCATCCCTAAACAGACATGCTTGTGCCACTTTAAAGGATGTGGGTAGAAGTAAGGTGGACGTTCTTGTGGAGTTTGTTTCTCAAATTTGCCCATGGGTTCAAGTTGAAGGGATCAACGAATTATTCAGTGGAGAAAAGTCGGACAGATTGCTCCACTGGTGGGATGGAACCAAGCCAGATTTTGTGATCGATTGTATTGACAACATTGACACTAAAATTGAATTGTTGGAATACTGCCATAAAAATGAGATTCCAGTGGTCTCCTCAATGGGTGCAGCCTGTAAGTCGGACCCAACAAGGGTCAACATCGGTGACATTTCAGTTTCCGATGAGGATCCTCTTGCAAGAGCAGTGAGACGTAGATTGAAGAAGATGGGCATCACCCAGGGTATAACAACTATCTTCAGTGCTGAAAAGCCGGATCCACGTAAGGCTAACCTATTGCCATTACCGGATGAGGAATTCGAAAAGGGTCCAGTCGATGAATTGACAGCTCTGAAGAACTTCAGAGTGAGAATTTTACCGGTTTTGGGTACAATGCCCGCCATCTTTGGTTTGGCGATTTCCACCTTCATTGTCACGACCGCGTCCGGTTACCCAGTGGAACCAATTGAGGGGAAGAACAGATATAAGGTGTATGATAACTTGTTGCAATCACTTGCAGGCCAACAAACCAGGTTGGGGATCAAGGATCAGAGAACTCCATTTGTTGGGTTGAGCGATTTGCAATACATTTTGGAGGAGATCTGGAGGGGAAAGTCCCCAATCAGTGGGTTATCAACCAGATTGACCCTGAGCAGGTGGGACGCTACTAAGGAATTAGGTATGGATAATGTTGTTATTATGACCAAGGATGAGTTAAAGGAACATGAAAGAAGATGTCTCTTGGGGGGTGAAAGTCCTTTGGATGTTTACGGCCCCGAAGTTATTGCAAGGGTGAACCATAGATTTGAGGAGGAAAAGTATTATGCCAAATTTAGGTGAACATGGGGCAATTCTTTTATATACTATAAAAAGGGGAGACTGTAAATTAAATGAAGAAACTTAAAGCTTCTTGGTTGCTTCTTTGGCAACATGGACGACCTTCTTTGGGCCGATTTTAAAACCCCATTTTGTCAGCTGCCTGACAACGGCAGGAGTTATTGCTGCAGCAATTGGTAGTCTGATAAAGATGAGTGATTTATGGAATGCATAAGCCACTGCGAATTCTGTCCAAAAGGTACTACTCTTTTCCGCAGGTTCACCGTCTTCGGTTTCCATCTTTTTAGTCTCGTAACCGAAATATTCCTTGACAGAATCTTGGAAATCTCTGATCGTGTCTTCACCTGCAGAGTGGACCAACAACCAACAAAGGGGAATGTCGATGATGGAAATACCTAGGTAAACCCCTAAAGCCGAATACCCATATTGTTGGATCAATTTTTTGATCCCCGTGGCAGGCTTTGGAGGCTTTGCAAATTGAGTAGTGGAATAACCTCTCATTGAGCGTAAGCTCTGTCTAAACATCGGGAAGGAACGGAACAGCAGTGACATTGAATGGGTCAAAGAAACGAGAATAATCGGGGATAACATTTTTTTTCGTTTTTAAACTGGAATCGTATAAAGATGGAATTTATAAAGCGGTAGCTATGCCTAGCTGTGATAGCGTTAAATATACTAAATGAAAGAACGAAATTAAGTTAGAAGAATGGTAACCGTTGAAATTTGATTGGAATTCAATTTTTTGATTTCATTTTGAAGAAAGAATAAACCAATATGATTGAGTGTTCCAACATATCTGTTTATCAATATGGAAACTTTATTACTATACCTATAAAATAAAAATAAAAATAAAATGGACACTTATGGAGTTTAAAAAGCAGGAATATCAATTGATCTACAATTTGGCAACAGCTTCTCTTCCAACGACACAATTGATCAAACCAGATGGATCAGAGGATGGGTAGAAGAGATCATTTGGATTGTCCAAGCCCTTCCATTCCAAGTTGAACAAAATGTAGTGCTTGTTTGGCAAGGTATAGGAGACATTGTAAATGTATGGACAGATGGCCAAGATGTCAGAAGCCATATTGTACATGGTTGCTTGAACAGAAGGGGAGTTCTCCAATGCAAATCTGTCCAAGGTGATCTTGTTCACATTCTTCCAGTAATCATCGAAAACACCCTGGTCGGCCAAGGCGGCGATCTTTTGAATTGAGCCGATCTTTCTGTTGTCAAACTTCCAGACACAGTCAACATCAGTGGAGAGAATACGGTCTTCTGTTGGCTTCAAAGTGGTGTAGTCACACAAGTGGTAGTTGGTGAAACCGGACCCGGTCGACTTCAAAACGGTCAAATCCTTCAAGGAGGAGGATAAGGTGAATTCACCGGATCTGGAGTAGGTCAAATCGGTGATTCTCTTCTCAGCACCGTTCTTAATGAAGGAGTGGTCGTGCAACTTGCCATTCACCTCGTACTTGGACCATTTTGATTGAACAATGTTGACATTGATGGAGGAAACGTGGGAGTATTTCTTAATGAAGTGTTGGGCCAAGTGGGCGGCAAATCTCTCGATTGGGAAGACATCGTGGGTTCGAGCTTCCACCAAGATGGTGTTCTTGACGGTATCGGTTGGAACAACTGGAGAATTGTCTGCTTCAGTGTAAGAGACGTCAAAATCACCCTTCAACAAGACTCTAACAGTGGCCTCAAGCACATCCTGTTTTTGTGGGTTCTTTGGGTCCTTCTTAACCTTGAGGAATTTGACTAATTGTTTACCGTAGGTGGAATCTTGTAAGTATGCCATATCTAGAAATATCGTTATTCTATGGAGAATAGAGGGCTAGGGATCAGAACCATGGAGCTTTCTTTGGATATTTATACAGAAAAATCAAGTTCGGTCAACTCCGAATGCCTTTCTTGGGATAAGGCCACTTCTCAAATTTATGTAATAACCGCTGCAAGCATCCAACTGATTCGGCTACTACCGCGTGTTGACCAGAGCAGTTAATCGGGGTTCACCGTAGAATGTTGGGAGGGATATTAGCGAGAAGGTCAAGCATATGTTATAAGGGGATTTTGAGATCAAGATGGAATCGAAAATGACATAATTACCGCGCACAATACCCAACGCTTCTAGTGAATCATCGGCTTAAGTAAATTCTTATCGGACAGAGAATCACTCAGGTGTGGCAATTGAAGGTGAAGGTGTAGAAATATGCTCATTTGCTCATCAGATACAATAAAAAAGCAACCAATCGGGAATCATCGAACGATAACAATATGGTAAACATGAGACCATAACAGTTGAAATTAAAGAGAGGACGGAAGGAAATGATTGGAGGAGAGGTTGTTTTGGTTGGATCAGGCCGGAGAAGACCTTTCCAGGGGGGATTGCACACCAAGCCATTGTATCGGAAATAAAGTTGAGGTTACACTATTTCATGGAAAAGCAATGTGGGTTTACCTTTTGCTAAGTTGGGATAATATTTATGTGCTTAGAAGAAGGAGGGGTGAGAGTGTAAGCAAGGATGATGTAGTTGAAAGATGTTAGGGAAATCAACTAAAGAGATACTGCTCCCTGCATTAAAATGACACCATTTGTTTAATGACACACTACTCACTTAAGAGATAAAATTCTGTATTTTACACAGTTGAAAGAAACTGAGGAGATACATCACAATAAGGTAGATGGTGGCTTGATAAAAATATTAACACATGATGGCGATCTAAAAGTTCTACCCAATTTACTGCTTTAAACTTTGTCTAAACCATTGAACGGATGACGACAAGATATAACTTTTAACAATGGAACCGATTCACCAAATCAAACTTCAATAATTCAACCGCTACCAAATACTTTACTAATTTATACTTGCTGCATGGTAATTACCTACAAATCAACCTATTGAATAATTTATTCTTCTACTCCCACTCTAACTCCCACTCATCAAGCTTCTGCATTTGTACCGGGCTCACACGGCTGGATGGAATCAATTACTTACATGAGCACTTTATTGCTCATGTGCTCATAAAAGAACAAATTATCACCACCCCAATCTAAAGTTTCCGAGGTACCCCCTGAAGATAAAATCTGTTCCAAAAAAGTTAAAAAATTAAAAGAAACACTTTAAATCTAAATACGCCAGGTATACGCCATTTTATACACCTTTCATCTTCTTTGCTGTCATTTATTGGTTTAAAAAAATCTCTAATTTCTTGTATGAAAATGCCTTTGACGCGTTTCGTCCAAGGCCGAGGGAATACCGGGGAATTTTTGCCATCTTTATATACCAACACCTCACATCACCATTATCTCAACAGTAACATTGACTTGTGATGATGTCATCTTTCAGATGGGAAGATATTTTTTCTATCCGAATCTTCCATTGCTTTTTTGTAAATAATTGAGGTATGATCGGCCCCGATGTATTGCTACGCCGGGCAATCATCCAAAACGACACCTCTACAGCGGCATCCATACTGGGAAAATATGGAGATCTTTTAGACAACATCGACCCGGAGAATGGATGGTCCAATCTCCACTATGCGGTATACTATAACAATGTGGAATGTTCCCAGTTGGTGCTTTCCCTGCTGAGTAAACGGCTGGGTAATGACGAAGAAGGCCACTACAAACAGATCACCGATGTGGATGAAATTAAACTGACGTTTAAGAAGGAAACGGTGATTCATTTGGCTGCATCCAATAACTCCTTTGGGGTTTTACCCCTGATTTTAGAATATTTCAATGTGTGCTTGGATCAGCGGGATGAAAATGGCAACGCGGGTACTCACGTCTGTTGCATCAAGGGTCATTCTCAGTGTCTGCAAATCCTCCTACAGAACGGGGCATACCCCAATCTGCAAAACAATTCCGGAGATACGCCCCTACATTTGGCGTTGCAATTTGCTCAAGTAGAATGTTTGAAGTTATTGGTGGAATTTGATGCCGACGACACAATTATCAATAACAGCGGATGGAACCCATTAGATCTGGCATTTGATGATTCAACCATCTTGCTCTACAAGAAGATGAAATCAGGAGATCTACAATCACCACCATCTTCAAAGGTCTACTTCACACCTCCAATACAAACAGGACCCTTCCAAAGAACCCGGGCACTCTCATCAGCTTCAAAGAGTATAGAATTGAAACCCTTCGTATTGACTTCGCCTAATGAAAAGGTGAATCTACCATCGATACAGAGTAGAAAATTCTCATTATCCAGCATGATCTCCGATGATGATTTCGACACAAGTTCTAAAGTTTCATCGTTTGGCATAACGTCTGCATCGGCTACCAACTCGAAATCTAATGCCAATACCCCGACAATCCAGGAATTCAATATAGCTCCACCGAGGAGGGCCTCGATTGTCACAAGTGCCAATCAGATCTCTCCAAGAAGGGGAACAATCTCAAGACCCCACTCGGAATCACTTGATAGGAGACCCTCTTCGCTGTCTTCAAGAACTTTCAGACAGACGCCCCTGGAATCTCCCGATTACAGCAGCAGGAGTAGATCCCGAACAAATTCTATTACAATGGATCAGCTGTCACTCAACAGCGGAGGTGCTGGGCCCAGTCTATATCCATTGAGCAAAATACCAAGTGATAGCAGCAAATCTTTGAAATTATTCCAAGACGCTGCTCAAGAGGAGTTGAAGAATAGATCTTTGTTAAGTATACCCATTTTGAGCTCCAGGGGAAAGCGGAGGGATTCATAGTTTAATTGTGTCGGTAGTAATAGAAAAGTTCGTTTACAATTAGTTTGGTATAAAATCATTTCATTACACATCACTTTCATCGCCAGTAACTTCATCTTCCCAAGGCATCGATGTACTTAACCAATCCTTGAAGGCTTCACCGATATTAGAGTAGGTTTCGAAGTTATTGATAACTCTGATGAAATTGTTCACCAGATCATCTGCCTCCTCAACATCTTTGGGTTTGACCTTTGGACCCCAAATTTCCAAATCGGAATTTTGGGAGTGGATAGTATCTGATCTCTCCCTGATGGTGGTCTCTTTCTCCTTCTCAAATTGAAAGTTTTCGTTTAGAGAGTTGGAGATATTCAATGGGATTGACTTCACCATGCTCAAATTGCTCATGTCATTATCATCCTCCGATTTGATGACTTTCATCACCATCGTGTTGTAACTGTTGCAATGATCACATTTGTGGCCCAAATAATGGTAAGCCACATTAGACCACCCCTCACAATCCCTGCACTTGACAACCGATTTCCAATTCCTACAATCCTCGGGCATTATGGAGTTTTCCAACTCCGTGTCCCTCATTCGGAACTCCACCTCCATGTTAACAACGGTTTTTTTACAAATGGGACATTTGTAACTATGTTTTGTATGCTCTTTGAAACATCCCTCATGAATCGGGTGTCCACAAGACATGAATATTACCGGGCTTTGAGAGCTGAAGAGGTATTCGTCACAAATAGGACAATTTGATCTAGTGGCATTTTCAATGCATATATGCAGATCTTTCAATGTGATTGAAATACACGCATTGCACTGATCACAGTGAAAGTAATCCTTGTTCAAACCAAGTCCTAACCGGCAGATACCACATTTGTCACAATGATAAATATCCTTTTGGGGGTCGTTATCATATAGATTGCATTTGTAGCAAAAATACTTGGCTAATAGTTCACCGCAATGTGTACAATCATTTTGACTTGGTGATTGAGGATTTGCACAGTGCATACATATAATATGTTTAATTTGTGATCTATCCATGAGATGATCTCCCCCGTATTTACCATCATGACACAATCTACAAGGGGACCATCTTCTACATTGGAAACATTCCACCTTACAGTTTCTCTGATAATGGACACATCCCATTATTCCCGAATCCTTATTATAATAACTTGGTTCTTTATCTTCCTCTGTTAAGATCACTTCATCATCTTCAATATCTGCATAACCAACAATCTCATTAATGTGTGTGTTTCTTCTCTTCTTTTCCTTATATGATCTAGACATCAAATGTTGGATTAACAAACGTTGGTTAACAGGTTCCAAATTGGTTTCCAATATTTCTCTAATTCTTTCCCTGAGGAAGGCGTGATCCTGGAATTGGTGAAATGTGACCTTAGTCAAGTGCATATATGCCTCCAGAGGATCCTGCGATTCCACTGGTTGTTCAACTAAAGTTTCCACCTCAACATCGTCCAAAATGGGGTGATCGATTGTCTCCTTCACCAGGTTGATTAAGGAACCTGTTAAGTCTGCATAGAGAACAGACCATTCTCTGGTCCTGGCTGAGATTGCCTCCTTCAGCCGATCAACTCTATCCATGTAGAGAAGTGGTAACGTAATGTGGCTTTGGACTTTTTCCTCTACACACCATTCTATTATGGCTTTGAGTGATTATATTAAAGTGGCGGGTATTATGGCCGATATGAAGTCACGTAACTTGTCTTTATACGGTCAATACCTGGGTATTGCCTCAATGCCGCTAGCCATTGCTTTGGGGGTTTCCAACTTATTCCACGTGTCATTGGTCTTTATTTTTGGTATAATCGCCATCGTTCAGGCTCCAATTGTTGCGATCGTTGAGATTCCATTCCTATTGAAGATCTTCAGGATTCCAGATGCAGTGATTCTATTTGTGCAAGGGTTAGATACCAATTGGATGAGAGTGGTCTTTTACACCATCATGGCGGCAATTCAATGGATTTCGATCTCATTGATGTCAACTTCCCTCTTGGCATTGGCAATTCTTTGGACATTGTGCTTGCTTTCCTATGCAGGTGCTGCGCTCTTGAACCAAGATTTCCATAAATCCAATGTTGTGGCAACAGTCAATGTTGGGGAGACACCGATCGAGGCGGAGATTAGAGACGTGCTCTAACTTTTCTTTAGGTATCAGATGTTTAACAGTATATATACCACTATCTCATATACTTATGTATAAATGCTACTTTATTTGCCCCTTAAATCTTCTTTTTATGAATATTCCTTAGATGCTGCTTCAAGTTATCATTTCTATTGAACCTTTTTTCACAGTGTGGTTCAGGGCAAAGAAATGGCTTTTCGCTGGAATGGGACAGCATGTGCCTCTTAACATGTTCAGGTCTTTGGAACTTCATTTGACACAACGGACATTCATGAACCTTCTTTTCGTCATTGACAGTCCTTTTAGACCTCGATTTTGACCGCAAACTCTGTTGTGGCAAATCCAACTTCTCGGGATATTTCAAATTGGAGGTTGAGGAGTTAACTGACGTTATAGAGTTAGGTGTACCGCCTACCGAGCTAGCTGTGGATCTTCTAGTTCTATTTTTCGGTGATTCAACAACATTCGAGGAGTTAGGCGGCGTGGCCATTGGCAAGTCACTTCTACCATTTTGTGACGTGTTGGGATGTTCAAAAATGTCATAGGTGGAGCTTGGAATTATACCATTGTTCGTTGATGTTGTGGTTGCTGTAGAAGAAGAGGAGATTTGCCTCAAGGGAATATTGTTGGGATGAATAAAACCGCCTTGTTGAAGCGAAGAACTTCTACTTCTGGTGATGGCTATATCTGTTAAATTGTAATTGGATTTCGACCTCAAAATTCTTCTGTGGCCAGGAGTATCTAATGGAGATGTTCTAATTTGTTTTTTATGGGCCATTCGGAAATCTCCTTGAGGAGGCAACTGTCCTTGAGCACCGGTTTGGTCGTTTAAGAAATCCGATGATAAATCATAACTATTCAAACCGGACAAATCCAACTTATCCTCAATGAGGGTATTTAAAGGTTCTTGTAATTGACTTAAACTATGTGTACCATCCATCATTGTGGGCATAATGAAAGTGTTTTCCTCGTTATCAAAAGTGGAATCTTGTAACATTTCATGAATGCTATCCTCTTCACCATGTGGGGACCTGTCTAAAGGAGACCCTAAATTTATCTTCAAATCATTATCTAAATGATTGAATGAGATAGAAGTTGTGATTGAACTTGTCTTCTTATGTGATTTTTTGTAGATTTTTGGGGATGAAATCAGGGATTGATTTGGTATATAAAATGGATTTCCCGATCCCCCGTTTGGTAATGGAGACTTTTCCAATATCTTCAATGACCGGTTTCTCCTATGGCCCACACCCAATCTTCTAGGTGTTAGAAATAATTGCTTTGGAGAATCGAATAAAATTTGTGGGGAGAAGTTGATGGAAGAGTTAGTCAAAGAAGTCGACTTTTTAATCTTTGTTGTTGGGGTTTCTTGGGTGAATTCAGGAGGATAGTGTAAATTTGGGTTTCCCTGGTCATTGTTGGATAAGGGAACAAATTCGTTCAAATCCGAATCTCCGTTGTCGGTCTCCAAAATCGTCGGTGCTGTTGTATAGAATTCAAAATTCTGGGTATAATCATTGTAATCTTGATCCCCGGTCAACATCAATGAGTTCAAGTCTCCGAAGTGGACGTTTGAACCCATTTCCATTTTATTGGGGGATGAAGATGGTGGTATTGTATGGTAATAATAATCCTCGCTGTTTCTTCCGTTGCCATTTTGGCCTGGATTGTTTGGTGGTGGTGAAGATGACATCATCTGTATCAACTAAACTCTGCGATTTTCCCCTTACTTCCAACCGGTTTCGGGCAAAGTTGTTGGTTTTGGTGGAGAAGAAAATTTTTGACCTCGAGAAAGGGAATTATTGCCAAAAATGGCAAAATGGCCCCATTCGATAAATATATCTCGTGATCGTGAATGGGTCATACTTGGTATCACAATCATTGGAATGAGTTAAAAAATCCATTTAAATGGGTTTAAAGTTCACATCTTTCTTTACAAGGGAGATAATAGACAAAATACCCATCTGCGACGCGTAAAAAATTACTTAAAAAATGTTCTTCCAATGTTCCTAAAATATCGGGCCAAATGATCAGATAGAGACATCGGAACAACTTCCATAGGTTTAAAAGAGTGTGAAGTTACCATTACTTCTTTTTAAATTTAGAAGAAAGGTCCAATTGGCGAATTATGTGACCAATTTATCCAAATAGGTTAATTTTAGATAAGCGCTTGCTATTTTTTTTCAAATGAAAACATCAACAAAACATCCTCAACTTAGTCCCATTATTGGGAACAAAGTACGCTATTTGTTCCAATTTGAGGGCCAATTTATATTGAATAGTGGTGAAGAATTTCAAACACTACTGGCTTGAACATATTCCAGTTTTTACTTTTATTACCAAGGAAAGACGCGTCATTTCATTTATAACACCGCTAATCGGCGACGCGTAAAAATTGAACTTAACTTGTCTTTGGCAATTTCTAAGCGAATGCTGACGTAAGCGTGAATTCGGCGAAAAATCCCCAGATTTTTTTTCTAACACTGTGTTGTGATTGGACAAACCAATAAGCACCAGGTAGAGATACCGGACAGTATTGGGGTGTATGAAATGATGGATTTGAAATCCAATTATTCGGGGCCGAAATCTGGTTCCAAATAGCTCATCTCCGAGACGAACTGCAGTAGAAGTCCGATTACGGAGTCGGATAACCGGGGGACTCTCATCCGTAAAGGTTAAGAGTTTTTCAAGGTGAAATTTGATCCCAATCTGGTCTTTGAAGGGATTTACCTTCAATGAGGGTTTAGAAACCATTTTAAGGCCAGGATTGCTTGTTCTACGTGGAATCTTGTTGATTTAACACAAAAGGCAGAACCTTGCTGAGCAAATGAGCACATGAGCACATGACTCAGGCGGAAAAACGGCCAATTATAATCCCCGGGGTTTCTTAGGTTTAAATGGATGAAAAATTCCCTCTTCCTTGTCGATTGTTCCCTCTTTTTTTTCTTAAGATGTCCGCCTCTCAGAACGCCAACAAGAAGAAGGGTAGCACAGCAATTGATTTGATTGCAGGTGGTACCGCCGGTTTATTCGAAGCCCTCGTTTGTCACCCATTGGATACAATCAAGGTCAGAATGCAATTGTACAAGAAGGCAGCACAAAACGGTGTTAAGCCACCTGGTATGTTTGCAACCGGTGTTGGTATTGCCAAGACGGAAGGTTTTTTTGCTCTTTACAAGGGTTTGACTGCCGTGTGTATTGGTATCGTTCCAAAGATGGCTATCAGATTTTCATCATATGAAATTTACAAGGGTTTCTTCACCAATAAGGAGACAGGTATTATTTCAGGTCCTTTGACCTTCCTTTCAGGTGTCATGGCCGGTATTACAGAAGCCTGTCTGGTTGTCAACCCAATGGAAGTTGTGAAGATTAGAATGCAAGCTCAACATAACTCCTTGAAGGATCCATTGCAAAAGGCAAAGTACACATCTGCTCCACAAGCTTTTGTGACCATCATTAGAGAAGAAGGTTTGAAGACCCTTTGGAGAGGTGTGGCTTTGACTGCTGGTAGACAAGCCATCAACCAAGGTGCCAACTTCACCACCTATTCCTTCTTGAAGTCCAGATTGCAAGATTACCAAAATACTGAAGTCTTGCCAACCTGGCAAACTGCCATTATTGGTTTCACCTCCGGTGCCATTGGTCCATTCTGTAATAACCCATTGGATACCATCAAGACAAGAATGCAAAAGGAAACCGCCATTACCACCGAATCCAACCTGAGTAGAGCCGTTAGAATTGGTACCAATTTGATTAAGGAGTCTGGTATTTCCGCTTTCTACAAGGGTATCATCCCAAGAGTTATGAGAGTCGCCTCTGGTCAATGTGTCGTCTTCCCAGTTTACGAATTCTTTAAGGGATTCCTTTACCAAGCCGCTGGTTTGGAAGCCCCACCAAAGAAGATGAAATAAAGTTATATAATCTTTCTACTACTGATAAAATTCCTTAAAAAATGTGCTGTGAAAATGTGTTGTGTGATGAGCGGATGAGCAAGGAAAGGTTGTAAAAATGCTCAACAAGGTTGCTACTTTTTGTTTACACATATTTTCCTTATCAAAGATAGATGACAAGAGCAAAAACAAGGGTGCTACAAGCATCACCACCGGATATTTATTTCCAATCGTTGGAATTTAGAATTATGAATGACTTGCAGAGTTTACATGATCCAACAGAAAATCCAAAGTATATAGAAAATGATCTTTCTAAAACCGGGGGGTTGCTAACATCTCCAATCTCGAGAGAAGATAAGAGGGTTCACTCCTATAAATTTCCAAGGATATCATTTTAAAATTTAGGTTGATCCAACTTTGGTCTCATCACATGAACACCTGCCAAATTGTGTTATACCACATCTTGTTTTCTTCTATTCTCTTCTCTTCTCTTCTCTTCTCTTCTCTTCTCTTCTCTTCTCGTATCGGGTCCACTCTTATAAATTTCCAAGGATATCATTTTGAAATTTGGGTTGATCCATCTACTTTCGTCTCATCACATAAACACCTGCCAAATTGGGTTATACCACATCTCGTTTCCTTCTCTTCTCGGATCATATCATATCATTCATTCCATCTCTGTGTTCCTTTCTTTCGTCCAATTTATTTACATGATTTACAAATTACTGCAATTACAAACACCTGAATTAGTCCATCATGGGATGTCCAAAACCACCCCATATGTTTCATTCCTCTTTCATCTTTATCTTCCGTATTGATCTAATATATTAGAGTCATTATAAATGTAGTGATTTTCTTTTTATATTTGTTTGAGTTGTCTTGTAATCTTCCTTTTGGATTGATTTAGTCAAACAAACCGAAACCCATGTCATCGTCGGATTCTTCAGCAGCTTCTTCTTCAACTTCAGCAGCGGCTTCTTCAGCAGCACCACCGACAGCAGCACCAGAAGCAGCAGCAGCACCAGCTGGAGCACCTGCGGCCATGGAGAACAAGATGTCCTTCAAGTCCTTACCTTCCAAGGCCTTGGAGAAAACTTCGGTCCAGATGGAGTCGACGGAAGCACCAGCAGCAGTCAAAACGGTTTGCAAGTTTTCAGCGGAAATTTCCTTTTCAGCATCGGCCAAAATCAAAGCGGCGTATGAAACAAGGGATTCAGACATTTTAATTACACTAAGAGGAATTCAAGCTGGAAAATCACCAATCTTTGAAAAAAAATTGAAAGTGGTGAAGTTGGGGAAATCCGCATAGTGCGGTGTTAGGGGTGTGACTGTGAAAAAAAGCTCGTTTGCTCGTTTGCTCATCTGCTCATAAGATTCATTCAATTCAAAAATAGACATGATATAAAGGTGTTGCTAGGCTAATTACAAGACAATGGAGATAAAGACTCTATTTGGTGAATTCCTTCAAATTCTCCAACCAGTCTAAGTACTCGTTGTTTTCCTTAACACCGGCGTATGCCAAGATGAATTCGGCCAATTCATTGTCAATTCCTCTTGAAACCAAATATTGGTTGATAGCCTCTTGCAATTCTTCTGTCAAGTTAGAGAATTCTGGGCCTGAATATTTCAAGTCTCTTTCAGCTGAAGCATCTGCGGTTTCAGAAAGAGCTTGCTTGGAATCTTCGAAGTTGGTAACACCGGAAACTGAGAAGGTGGAATCAATCAATGATAAGGATAAATCAAAACCAACTGCCTTTGCGTTCTTTTCAACAACAACATTAACATCGGTGAAGGCCATTTCGGAGATGTCTTGATCCAAGTACTCGTTTTGGTCCATTTGTTCTTGCATTTGCTTCAATTGGTATGAAACCTGGGAAATTCTCAAAACGTCAAAGTAAATGTGAACCGTTTCACCCCCGGTCTTCTTAACCAATTCCGCCAAGACCTTACCATCTGTGTTAATGATTTCAATGTTGTTTGACTCCAAGTAGGATCTGAAGGATTCGTCCAAACCAAAGGAATCTTGTTCTTCAAACTTTAATTCATCTGCCAAGACCTTATTCAAGGTTTCAACTGCAGAGTTGGCTCTCAAGGAGGTGGTGGAAAATGCCTTCATGGCTAATGGTGTGGCCACCATTCTGGTACCGGCAACTCTCAATTGAGAAGCTGCCAAAGTTCTCACTGCGGATCTCACGGTTTGACTCAATGCTCTGGACATCTCTCTTTGGTTTAATGGGAAGAGGAACACTAATTTGATCTAATTAGAAAATTTCTCACTCACAGGTGAGATTAATTCCAGTTTGCTCAGCAATGTCAGAGTAAGTTTACCTGTCATAAAGAGAGGTAATGGGAAAATTCAAGGTATGCAGCGCTAATTGAGAACTTCAATTTTTATCACATCATTAATTACTAAAAAGTGGATTAATATTGACGATTAAGTATAAAAAAGTTTCCATTAATTAAATTAATTGATTATACCATCAGCGGTGACATTACAAACCATCTTCCCCTGTAAAATCTTTTATAAACAGCTGATGAATCATAAAGTGAAAAGAGAAATCCCAGTATTTTTGTTTATTTCTCGTTTGATCCTCCAATTTTATTCACTTCATGGCCATCTATTAGTGAAGGTTCTAAAGAATAAGATCAACAACAAATAACCCTCACATATCATCCATACTACTCTCTTCCAGTTTAGAATCTATCATTACCACTATATATTACTTAAAATGCTCTCATTACAACAAACTGATACAACCTTACTCACTTATCTCCACCTCCTTCATCTTCTTTCTCAGCTCAGCAAAGTCAACATCATGGCCGTCCTGATCAGCATCACCTTCGGCATCAACACCGGAAGCCAACCCTCTATCCCAGATCTCCTTACCGGTCAACTTTCCATCGTGCATCTCTTTGTATCTCTCTGCCAACCTCTGATCCATACCTAACTCCTTTCTGAATTTGAGTCTCCATTCATTGAAACTCTCCGGTGTGACCTTGGTACCGTTGAATTTGGCTTGCTCCAACACTTCCTTCTCCTCACGAGCTTTGAGAATCTTCTGCTCCTCTTCATTGAACTTGTTCTGAAATGCAGTTTCAGCGTGGTCTTTAAGACTGGACGCGAGTGAAAAGACCGAGGGCATACCCAAATTCTCTTCAGCCTCCTCCCTCAATTGGACCAAAAGTGAACCATAATCAGACTTATCCAACCGGATTCGTTCTATTAAATTGACCAACTTCTTTGAACCGGCAAAGTTATCGTCCTCTTCATCGCCGTTTTTCTCCTCATCCTCTGCCGCCTGAGCAATGTAGTCGATTCTCAAGTGAGAGTTGTCGCATTCACCGTCTAAAACATCCAAGATGGGAACAACATCTGGGTATTGTTCAGGGTAGCTGACCTCCAGTTTGATTGCATGCTTCGTCTCCGAATCGGTGTCCAAAGCAATGTTAATTGTGAACGATTTTTCCCCAACCATATGCAGCTCATCGGGGTAGATTGAGCGTAAGATCTCTAACTCCTGGTCCTGCTCCTCCACGTAGTCCATTATTCTTGACCTTCCAGAGAGTGAAAAATTAAAGAGCTACAAGAAAATTTTCAGATATAAGCTTCATCACTAAGTGGAGTGTAAAAAAGGATGGCTGTTGACCCCACTTTGGCGCATTTGATTTCCCAGTACACCCAACTGGTCATCTCCGACCCTCAAAGGGCACTGGATGCTTTATTAGATTATAAGGACACGTTTTCACAAGATCCACTCTATCTACAGTCACTTGGGGAGGCCCATTTGGAATTGAATGATGTCGAGCAGGCCTACGCGGTGTTGGAGAAGGCTTGCCAGTTGGATCAACAGGCTCTCAAGGGTGTGGAAAAGTTTTTTCATCTCGGCCAAATCATCGGTGGTAAGGATGGTGTGAATTTGATTGAAATCGGTATTGCTGAATTGATTCGTGAATTAACCATCATAAATGAGAACAAACCCGTGAAAGATGACGACAACATTGTGATTCTAGTTGCTGCCTATGAAACACAGGAGGCCATCATCGCCTACCTTTTACTGAAATTGACAAGAGCCATTGGTTCGGTCATTGAAATCTGGATGACAGATCTATGTATGGAGCCAGAAGCTGAACAGGAGTGTGAAAAGTGGTGCTCCATCTTGAAAGACTCTTGCGATTCCATACCAGAAACACACTCTCTCATTTGCTCAGTGAGAATATCTCAACAGAGGTTCCAGGAGGCAGATGAAGAGATCTCTAAGGCATGGGAATTGTACCAGTTGAAGAAGACTCAATTAGAGGAAAGCGGTAATTCGGATTTGGAGGATGAATATTTGGATTTGTACGAACAGTTGCTCACATTGGCAAAATATGCGCTAGAGTCGGGGATGTTCACCACATCCAGTGATATATCCTCAATGGCCAGAGAAATCAATGAAAACTCTATAGATGCTGCATACTTGGAAGGATTCTCAAACTACTTGGAAGCCATTAGAATACAGAGGGGGATATCCGAGACCGACGCATGGGCCATTGGTCGTGAATTTGAAAATTACACCTTAGACCTACAAAACGTTCAAGACTCACAGGAATTCATCACCAATTCCCAGTTAGCACTAAGTGGGGCAGTCAAATTACTCTACAATCCGGAATTGGCGGAAAACTGTGATGAGGAATTGCAGACCACCATCAAAACCCTCCTGGAAAAGGTTGGCGGGTTTGTTGCAAGAGAGCCCAAAATCGACGTCAACGATCAATCTGTCCTAGACCAAATTGTGGACTGATTGAACTCCTAATTTCCAATCATTATATAATAATAAAACTAATATGAATGTTTATCTTTACCCATTGCCAAAAGGGCACCCAATGCATCTTTCAAATGTCTATATCTTCTCTATTTGATCTCCGATCAAATCCACCTCATCATGCACATCTTCTGCGATATCTTCTGCAACATCTTCTTCGACATCTCGTATCTCCTCCTCTGATAATATCCTCACATACTGGCTAGGCACCAATCCAGTGTCACCGTTGTCCACGTTGTAGGCCACCAGCCAACCGCCGAACTCTCTTGAATCGTTGACGAATATCACCTGCTCGGGCTCTAGCTCCATCTCGTTCGTGTTCTCTGGAGAGAATGCGTAGAGGGCCACTGCCCTTACCAGTTGGTCCTCCTCTTCAAAGTTTTGGCTTTGTTCCTCTTGTTCGTGTTTTGACAGCTGGTACTCTTGGTCGATAGTCCCCATCTCGCTTACACTTGCATCATCACCATCCTCGGAATAAACCCCAAAATGGCGGGGGTCCTCCAATTCGTACGCGAAGTCCTTCACCTGTACTATTGACATCAACTGGAAAGAAGATCAGCTCTTAGAGGATGAAAAATTATACGCTATTGCGTTATTCTTGGTTATTATGACATCTGCACACAGACCAACCTTCATTCATGCCAAAGGCCGCAAGAGACAAAACACATCGAGCATAAAACATGAACGAGCGCTTCCAGGCCACAAGAAGGTGAAATTAAGAACCAGTGAAAAGGTAGACGATAGCGATGAAGAATTTGATTACAAAGATGAGAAGCAAGAAAAGGTGAAAGACCACACAGAGGGAGAGGCGTCACACGAGGAAGAAAGCGATGTCGATGACTTAAAATCGGATGTTCAAGACTCCGACGAGGCCGATTCAGATTCGGAGGAAATTTTAAAGGAATTAGCTAAATTGAAAGAAGAGGAGGAGGAATCAAAAGAAGAAAGGGATGACGAAAGAGCGGAACAGCTTAAGCCCAAATCATCGTGGAGAAATCAAAAGAGAAAGAGGGGAATTAAGAAGGTGACCTCTAATGATGGAAACGATTTGATAAAATCAGCTCAGCATATGCAATTTATGAACAAATATATAAAGTGATAAAAAGAAGACATCAATTGAACCCAATCAATCTCTTGCCAAGAACACCAATCACCCCCTTTAACAATGGCCAACCAGAATCAGCTCTGACAGCATCACCATTCTCTTCCAATCTTCTCAAGAGGTATTCCTTAGTTTCCAGAGGTGGACCCCAAGGAACGTATTTGATGATGTTCTTAACGTTATGACTTTCAATGAGCTCGAAGGTGACATTGTCGGCCATACCGAGTAATTGACCCAGAACCACATTGGATTGGACCTTTTGGTTGTTTAACGTTTGAAGAATCTCAGTGGCCTTCAGTTGGGTTTGAGCGTTGTGGGAAGCAACGACTAGATGACCAACGGTTGGTTCATTTGAAGCCATATTTTTGATAGTGCTTGAAATACCAGCATCATAACACTTGTCGGTATCGGCCTTGGTGTCATGGATGACACTTCTGTCTGGTTCGGAGTGGATGTATGCACCCCTGACCAACTTCCAACCCAACTTATAACCACCTTGCTTTGCTAGCTGTTCGTCCAACTTCAAAATACCCGTAGATTCCTTCAAATACATTTGGACGGTACCAATGACATTGATATCCTTCTTATTGAATTTGGCAGACAAATCTCTTTGTAATTGGTAAACACCTTGCTGAAGGTCGTTTCTTTCAGCATCAATAACAATAGAAACAAATGGTGCAATTCTGCTTGGCATTAACTCCTTCAATTTGCTATTTTCCTGCTCACAAATCGAACAAATCATCTCACAGTTTGCAACCAGCTGGTCATACTGAGCCTTAAACTCTGGTTTGTTGTAGTTCAATAAAACTTGGGCAGCATCTGGGATCAAACCGGTTGGTTTCAAGGCAGCGTAACTTGGTGGAATGTCATTGATATCAGCAGTGCTGTTTTTGATCAGATTGGCAACATGAACAGAAAGACCCTCTCTAATTGATTTGATGGTGTCATTAATGATGGTATCAATAGGAACCGAGATAGCATTACCGTTACATGCTTCAACGGTGTAACTGATCATCATACCGTTGATACCTCTCTTGGATAGGCGTTCACCGGTGGCTAAGATGCCTTTCACATTCTCACCACCACAATAAGTTTGATAAATAAGTCCCTTGATAAGGAACATTGGGGTATATGGAAATAGCTTGATAACGGCCTTCAAAGTCCAAGGAGTCAATGTGGCCATACCAATAATCCCGAAACCCAGCAGTTCTCTGGCGCTCAGTCTCTTCAGATATTCATCCGATTGGAACTTTGGTGTGGCAATCGGCGGAACTGCCAGTGTAGTTGCCTTCTTAGTGGTTTGAGAGATCTGTCGTATGATTGCACGATTCTTTAACATTTCTATCTTATAAAATCTAAATTCAAGAGGGAAGAGATTTGAGAGAAATAGTGGGGAGAATGCCTCCCTTTTAAACCCAATCAGTGACTGATGAGGCTCTGTGATTAGGGCATGATAAAAAAAATATTTTATAGCAACTATTAGCGAGACTTAAGCAACTGTTAGCGAAAATTATGCTCATTTACTCATGGCGAGGTTTTGTCAATGACTGTTTAGAAAATACTCGAAAAAAGTCAACTCACTACTTAAAGAGTCATAATTGAACTAAAATATTCAATGGGGAAGCCCATCGTATTTTGGTGTGGTAGAATGCCACGTCGATCCAATAATTTCTTTTTATGAATCAGTGATAACATCTGTATGAAATTTAACTAAGAAGATCCTCAGCAAAGGATGATCATCAGCAAATGATGAAGTTATAAAGGAAAAATAATGAATTAGATGATAAATCCCAGTGACATGCAAGGTAAACTACGAAGATAATGGCGTACTTTATGTTTTTAACAAAGTGTGTTTTGTGACCAGATTGCCCATACTCTAAGTTAAGGTAATTTTATAAAGACTATTTTGTGCAGCTGAGCATGCAATATGGATCTTGTACCCCTCCAACCATTTGCGATCGATAATGAATATGCCCTAAATCGACGCTACACAACCCAGGTGTAATTGAGAGGTATTAAATGACTTTAAAATCCCTTTAAAAAGACGCCAATTAATTAAGCATCTTGACTGGGGATCGATAAACAACATGCCACCACCAGGAGCCCCGGCCTCCGACTGTAGTTCCGCTGAGCACTGCTCAGCATCACGCTTGTAATACATTTGAATGACGAGCCACCACAATAGGTTCCATTCTCACCGCGAACTTCCTCGTTCCTTCCCACCTCTCCCACGTCCTCTCGCGTTGGAGGTTCCTCTCCACGGGATTTTTCTATAGGACCTTTTAGGAAACTTGGCGTTGAGGTTGGACCTATGGCTTTGAGGATAAGCTTGGTACTCCCTGAAGCCATTCTTTTCACTCGCTTTCCTGGAATTCCTATATGAGGTCTTGAACATTGCCTCTTTTTCGAGTGACTGTGTTGGGTCCATTGAAGGGAATTGCATTGGTGAGAAACCGTCCGTTCGTGCGTAAATAAATGGCAGTTGACCGGAAATTGCTGGTGATTGCGAATGATGGTAGAAATGGGTGTCCAGCATTGATGATGGTGTTTCATGCGGGTAAGGAGGTTGTTCAACTGATGCCGCTCTTGTATCTGTTATGGTGCTTCGACCATCTTTATCAGTAGCATCCGTGTGACCTTCATGACCCTTGGTATCTGCATCGATTGTAACTGCTGTGGCACTTGTCTCATTTGTTGCTTCGCTGGACTTGGATGATTCATCCCTCCATTGTCCGCCTTGAGATTGAGAACTTGAATGTTGTTTCAGAGTTCGCTGGTATCTCAGCATTTCCCTCTCTTTATCTCTCTCCTTCTCCATCTCTACCAGTATCTCCAATTTCTCACGCAAGTCAGATGCTGTAATAGCCAACTTTTGCGTGTGATCCATCCTGATGGCTTTATCGTCAATTCTTGATGCTGTATTTTAAGATTCAGAAATTTTTTTACTAGGTTTTAATCTTCATATGAAGTTTGTGGCTTTAGTTTCTGGGGGCAAGGACTCCTGCTTTAACATTTTGCACTGCTTAGCCCAGGGTCATGAATTAGTTGCTTTGGGGAATTTGTACCCTCCATCAGAAGGGGACGATGAACTGGATTCATATATGTACCAAACTGTGGGTCATGATATCCTAACCTTATATTCGAAATGTATTGGAAAGCCGATGTATCGACAGGTTATCAGAGGTAAGCCGAAGAATCAGAACTTGGAGTACAAAATCACTCTTGAAGATGAAACCGAAGATTTGTACAATTTATTAAAAACGGTCAAGGATAATCATCCGGAAGTTGAAGGAGTTTCTGTTGGGGCCATTCTATCCTCATATCAAAGAACTCGAGTGGAGAATGTGTGCTCCAGATTAGGATTAACATCACTTACATTTTTGTGGCAGAGGGATCAGGCTCAGTTGATGAATGAGATGTGTTTGAGTGGTATGGATGCAAGGATTGTCAAGGTTGCTGCGATCGGATTGGATCAAAGAAATTTGGGGATGTCTCTACAGGAAATCCACCCCACTTTGATCAAGTTGAATCAGCGATTTGGAGTTCACATCTGTGGAGAGGGTGGGGAATTTGAAACTAGTGTCTTGGATGCCCCCTTCTTCGTCAATGGTAGAATTGTCATTGTGGATAAGCAAATTGTTAAACACACCAATGACGACGTTTGGTATTTGAAGTTGAAGGTGGATTTCGAGGAAAACCCAAAGGATTCTCACCAGGATTGGTCCCAGTTTATCCAAGTCCCCCCATTATTGAATGAAAAATTCCAAGAGTTGGAGGGTTTTATCAATGATGATGACCTCATTGGATCTGAACCTCCATTGGAAGTCCCACGAGAGGATATCTCAACATGTAAGGAATTTGTCTACGACGGGGGAAACAAGTTGTTTATTTCCAACCTGTATTCAACACTCGAAACGCTTGAAGATCAAGTTGTTGAAGTGTTCACCAAACTGGATGGTTACTTGCAATCCAATGACTTGACGTTTGCCAATATTCAATCATGCAAGTTACTTTTGCAGGACATGTCCAACTTCGCCAAGGTCAACTCAATTTACACCACTTATTTCACCAACTCATTACCTCCTAGTAGAATCTGTGTGGAGACCAATTTGCCAAAGGACACCCATCTTCAACTGTCTGTTGTTGTTATCAAGGATTTGAAATTTAAGACCGGGCTACATGTTCAAGGCAGATCATATTGGGCACCAAGTAATATTGGTCCTTACTCCCAATGCATTAGTTTTGAAGAGGATCTAATTGCTCGTTTGAGTGGCCAAATACCTTTAATACCTGCTACAATGACACTAGATGGGGACTCCAAATTGAACTCCTTGTTGGCCTTGCAACATTACGATAATGTCAAAGAGGTGACCGGGTACACCAGCAACCTTTTGACAATATGCTTTATAAAAGACCACAACATGGTCCCATTGGCACAGAAGGTGTTTGAGGAATACATGGATTTAGGGGCCGACATGGGTAAGCGTCAACTTCTAATAGTTCAAGTGACCGAATTACCAAAATCAGCAGATATCGAATGGGGGGGATTGGCATACAAGAACGATTCTTCATTGACTTATGAGAGTGATGATGAAGAGGACGAGAATCCAAGAGATAGAGTCAACTTGGAGTTCGTGCAAGACTTATCCCAATATGGATTCAAAAAGGACACCTATTACACAGTATACGGGACTCAATTGAACACCGACTTGAACGTGGAATTTGTGCCCGTGGTGGCAGTTTGGGGAATTGATGGTGACAGAAAGGTATTCGGTATAGTCTCTCAGTGAACATGCTGAGCAATAAAACCCTTAATAGAAACACGTGACCAGGGTTAGGACCCCCGGCACCGCACACATAAATTTTTTGGATGGATGCTGAGCAATACCACATCCCGACCTGTAGCGACTCACACAATCGAAAATTTTCAGAAAAGCAACTTTTTCTGACTCTTCTTCCTCCACTTTAAAGTCAAACTATAAATACAATGTCTGCAGTTGAAGTTCAACAACCAAAGCAAACCAGAAAGGTTGCCAAGCCACAAAAGTTGAGAGCCTCTTTGGTTCCTGGTACCGTCTTGATTCTTCTTGCCGGTAGATTCAGAGGTAAGAGAGTTGTTTACTTGAAGGAATTGGAAGACAACACTCTTTTGGTTTCAGGTCCATTCAAGGTCAACGGTGTTCCATTGAGAAGAGTTAACGCCAGATACGTTATTGCCACCTCCACCAGAATTGGTGTCGACTCCGTCGATGTTTCCAAGTTCAACACTCAATACTTCGCCAGAGAAAAGAACGAGGCCAAGAAGTCTGAAAAGGACTTCTTCAATGACGCTGCTCCAAAGAAGGAAATCAGAGCCGAAAGAGTTGAAGACCAAAAGGTTGTTGACAAGGCTCTTCTTATTGAAATTAAGAAGACTCCATTGTTGAAGCAATACTTGGCTTCTTCTTTCTCCTTGAAGTCCGGTGATAAGCCACACTCCATGAAGTTTTAACCAGGTAGAAGAATTGAAAAACTTTAAAAAAACGAAAAGAAGCTGAAGGGGATTGTCCATGGGTTGTTGGAAAGGGCCCAATATTAATAACACTCTTCCCAACCAATCATATTGGCGGTTGTATTATTTGCATTATTATCCCACTTTAACCTCCTTGATTTCCTTTGGGTTCAATATACTTTTTTGTAATGTGTATTATAATAAACGATAAAAAATATAAACTATTTCTTCCATGAGTGAAGGGCCCAATTTACCACCCTTGGTCCATGGTGACATCAAAGTGGCATATCCAACTATTCCCGATGTTCTACCACATGACAGAATGTACACTTTGGTTTTAGGAGGAGTGCCTTTTCAACTATCTGGTGCTTCATTATCCTATGATTCTCCATCATATTTTACAAATTACTTTGTCAGCAGACCGGAAGAACACGTTTTGACGATTGATAGATCGTCCAAAGTCTTTGAGAAGGTGGCACTGCATTTACAAGGATATTCCATACAAATTGTTGACGACTCTGAATGGATTTATCTTTTGTCTGATGCATCATATTTCCGGTTGGAGAGGTTGAAGGATAGATTGTATCGAGAGGGAATTGTTATCAACATTGGTAATAGAATATTCAAATTACCCAACGATCTTTTTACTCAGAAAAGAGGTAACAACCCCAATCTGTTTTCAATTGTCTACAATAATATTTTGAATGACCATAGAATGGTAAAGCAGATGTACATTCGACCGCCACCATTTACGCCAATTGTAATCAACAAGAATCCCCAATTGTTTGAAAAGTTATTAAATGGATTGTTTGGGAACAACATTCCTGTGAGAGATGAAAGAGAAAGAGAGGATTTATTGAATGATTGTAGGTATTATCAATTCTTTGAATTGGAACAAAGGTTGATTCCTCATCTTATTTCCAGGAACCTTTTCACTGATAAAGAAGAAATCTGCATTAAGTTACAACACTTGAAAAAAAAGGGACTACTCAACGATGCAATGAAGAATTTATCCGAACCATTTTCCAAGGTGAAATACTCCCGTCCGTTTGTTGATGAAAATACATGGAGAGAGTTGATATTGCAGATTGATCAGCCTGGATTCAGCTTGATGATCAATCCAAGCCTGAAGTTTATCCAATTTTTATGCAAAGGCTCAATGGCCGTAAAGTTGAAAAACATACTCAGTGAGGTGAGTGATGATTTCAAGTTCGATGAATCAACTAAAACTTTGCAAATAATCGCCATCCTAGATAATTCCCACTCCATCATTAATAACATGGTCATGGAGGACAATTGGTTGGGAGCGTTGAATTCTTCAAAGGACATTCAATTCGATTCTCAAAAGCTAGTCGAGGTCAAGTTATTGAAGTCTCAATGGACGATAAATGTTCAAGGTAGGAGCAAAATGTGGATGAATTGTGTAATGTTTGAGGGGGTTCTTGATGAATGTCATTTGAATCAGACTAGAAAATATTTATAAAAAAAAGATTAGTTAATATTCCCTCCTCTTTCTGAGCTGGTTGGTGTTAAACAATGGAATCAGTTCATCAACGTCACCAATGACTGTATCGTTGGCATCATTAATTTGTTTCATGATCGTGGTTGATTGAGGAGAAATGATCAAACCATCCTTTGTGACTTGATACACTTCCAGACATGTTTCCATTTTTTCCAATGATAAAATTAGTTTGTCCTTTGATGACGTGGCAGTAATTATATCACTGGACACAGGATATTCCCTAACAAATTCCATCTCCCCATTGTCAGAGAGATTGAAAAGAAAGATGTAAGGGATTCTTTCAAAGATAGCCACTATCTGTTTTGTCGTTTCCAATGGAACCAAATGAGAGATGGAATATTCCTTCAAATCACCCTCATCATTTTGGAACTTTTCTGGTGTCAAATGTTTCTCATTCAATTTCTCCTCAATAAGATGGTGGATATCAACGCTATAGCTTTTATCGTTTTGCCAATCCCAAGATTTGATGAAACCATCACCACCTCCACTGATGAGAATTTTACCGCTGAGCCATTTTGGCAAGACTAAGCTGGAGATGAATTCCTTATGACCAAAGAGCCACTTCTTGACAACGAATGACTTTGGATAATACGAGATTCTGATATGTTCGTCTCTGTCTGCTGAAAAAATCACCTCCTTATCATTTTCATCTTTGGAACATTCGACACCTGTCAACATTGAGACATGACCCAAAACGGGTATCAATTGGTCATCTGTTAAGATTGTTTGATCCAACAATGGTATCGAGTAGACATCCCCAAATTTATCTGCAATGATCACATCTTTATCATCCATCGATGTACATATCGCACTTGGTCTCTTAGGAAAGGGTTGACGTTTCACCAATTGCAAGACATTCTCTTTATTCTCATAGTCGATCTTAAAGATTACAACGGCCTTATCATTATCCGTTGTAACGATCAAATATTGTTTATTCCTTGAGAGATACATTTGTCTAATATAAGTATAAGTTGGTGGTGCACCAGGTCCTGGTAATGGTAACTTGGGTCTTTTTGTGAATTTTTGCTTTTGAGAAGATGGAATTTGTTCCTCTGGAATGACTCTCTTATTATTATCGTTCACCTCAAGTGCTTGCGCCTTTTCCAATTGCTGTCTCTCATATTCCTCCAATAATTCCTTGTGATGTTTTCTAATGGAATAATATGGATCAACTTCATCAGACCAAGATCCCAACAATTTTGAGCCGGCTTGAGGATCCAATTGAAAAACAAAAACTGAATTAATTGCTGCTGCAAATAGTATCTCTTCTGAAAGAATCAAATGTTGAAAGGGATGCTTCATTGTATCTATAATAATTGATGAAATGAATGAAAAATTTTGGGATCTGAAAATTTTTTTGAGGTCAAGAATGAAGATGCCGCTTACGTAAGCACACGTATCTGGCCCAACACTCCCTAAATGGACATATGATACCGCCCCCTTTCTCAACGTATTAGAATAGAATCAAATTTTCAACTTCTTGGTTAAAGCGATGCTGAGCAAAAATATGTCGGAGTTAATATTCGGAGAAGAGCGGTTCGCTTGGTCAGTTCAAAATTTGTTCTCTTTCTATTATTTAACGGACACAATGCTGGACTGTGAGAAGGAAGTCTCGGATATCCAATCGGGTATTGTGGCTAAGAGAGTAAGAAAAAAACATAGAAACTCGAAACAAGGATGTTCGAAATGCAAAGAAAGAAAGGTTAAATGTGATGAAACGTTACCATGTTGTATCAATTGTGAAAGAAAAGGTATTGAATGCCCATATTTGACTATGACACCATTTCAAATCTCTCAGATCATGAAAAATCACCAGAAGAAAGAGAGGGAAGAAGAAGGTAAGACCCTCTTGTCAGAGTCTCCAACTAGTAACGCTTTTAGCGAATACCCTACAAGGCATGCAATCAATTTGCGACAACCTTCTTATTCAGTAACCGAGGCGACACCTTCAAGAGAATCCATCCCTCAGTTAATCAAGGATTTTGGTTCTGTAGCGACGTTACATGAATCTATTTACGAAGCAACTGACATCGAACATTTGCTTCTGCAATCGAATTTCAATTTTGAAGAGGATAAAGAGATTACTTTGAAAGATAATAACGCCGAAGCCCAGGACCACCAAGAGTGGCAAGATTTAAGCTTGGCAGATGTAACCACATCCAGCGGGGGGCTCTGTGAGACTTCTCAATTGGTGTATAAATCCTTCAAAGTGAGGAATAAACTCGAATATTCAAGCAGGCAAGCCCACTTTAAGAAAACATATGACACTCTCTTGGCATTAAGAACAATGGATATTCCGGGATTATTCATGAAATATGGGGTTTTCGATCTAGATTCCGAGTTGCAGAAGAATTTCTTTAGTGCCTTGATTATGAGCGCCCCATTCAGTAAACTGGCTATGAAATCTCTGATTCTTTTTGCAGCGGATTTTTACAAGAACATACTGCTGAGACAGCCCATCTTGATAAAAGTGCATTATAATGTCAAGGTGGGAATTTCTTGGGCTTGTGAAAATTACAGCGTCAAGGAAATCTCCCAGATCGCATCCATTATCAAAGATGAATATTTGGTCCATTATCCTGTATTTGACGTTTCTCAAATGGAAATATTGATGGGCTCATTTGTTGTTTTGAACTATTGTTTAGTGTACCATTTCAAGAACGGTCTCAGCTCCGAATTGACAAATGAAGAGGGTAAAAATTGTATTTCCAAGTTTGGCATTTTCAACGCCGGTCTATATTCTATCACAATGGAGAGCAACCCATTGGTTCAAAATATGAAGGGTGTCAATGTTTTGGCAAGTCATCTGACTTGGAATTTGAAGACAATGTTAAAACCAAACTTCAGGGTTGAAATGCTCGACGATATAAGGAAAAAGGTGGAAAAGTTGGGTAACAAGATTGAAAATGGCACCCCTCTATACATTCATTATGAAAATCTCAAAATTTTTCTCATTAAGCATGTGCCGTTACTTGCCAAATGTACAAAGAACTCCAATACTTTTCTGGGCGTTGATCAAGATAATGGTTATGTCATTAGATTGATGAATGAATTTTATCAAATTATTCCCTATGATTTATCAAATTTGGTCCCGGGGGCCCTGACCAGTGATGAAATGATAATAATTTACCTTGGTTACATTTCCACAGCAAACTTACTCACGAGCATTTTGCCAGGTGCCTTATCATTTGCAACTAATGACTTTTCCGGGAGGGGTTGGGGTATCGCCCCATTTTTAAAGACCGAAGTTCTAATGACTCTCTTTAAACAGGTGAAACGAACCGAATTCCTTGAGAATATAATCTACTTCATTAGAATTATCACCATAATAAAAAAAAGAGAGGAGGATTATATGAAGTTCTTCACGGGAGTTACTTTCGAGGAATTAACGGACCCAACACTAGGAATTGGGCTTGATGAAAGATGTATTCAATTAAAACGACTCAAGACGAAGGGCCCCATGCCCGAAACTATCGTTAGAACGTTCAATTTGGACAAGGGGGATTTTATTGCCAAGTGGAACTTACCTAATTTGCCAAGTGCCTCTTTTGAAAATTATGGCGAGGTTCAATCCATTAATTCTTATCTTCCAGGGTTACAAGATAAGGTTGATGACTTCATCAAATCCAACAATGGTCTCTTTACGAAGGATTACCATGAAGTGGTTAATCCATATGATAGATCCAATGCCACAACTTCCGTGGCCATTGGCGCACAACCGGAGACTCCTGACTCCATTTCAATGGCATGGAGGATGTCTGTCCACATACGTATGAACAATATTTAATTTAATTTAATTGGTTGTTTTTAATTTTGCTGAGCATGTTACATAAGCCGGAGAACCGTACACTTAAAAATCAGAATCTCCGGGGGGGGGGATGTCAAGCTTATAAAAGGCCCACATCCTCTCCGCCTTGGAAGCGTTGTTTGTACACTTTTGCAAAGAAGAATGTCCGAAGCAAACAACACAATAAAAACCGATTTGGTCACTTTGACCAGATTCATCATTGAAGAACAGAGGAAATTAGCTCCGGATGCCACGGGTGAACTCTCTCTCCTCTTGAATGCATTGCAATATGCGTTCAAATTCATTGCCCACACCATCAGAAGAGCCGAATTGGTCAACTTGATTGGTTTGTATGGTCAAACTAATTCAACCGGTGATGATCAGAAGAAGTTGGATGTTATTGGAGATGAGATCTTCATTAACGCCATGAAGGGTTCTGGTAACGTGAAGGTTCTAGTTTCTGAGGAACAGGAGGATTTGATTATATTTGAGGGTAATTCTGGCCAATATGCCGTTTGTTGTGATCCAATTGACGGGTCTTCCAATTTGGACGCCGGTGTTTCTGTCGGTACGATTTTTGGTGTCTACAAGTTACAACCGGGGTCTACAGGTTCCATCAAGGATGTTTTGAGAGCAGGTACTGAGATGGTGGCTGCTGGTTACACAATGTACGGCGCCTCTGCCCATTTGATGTTGACAACCGGTCAGGGTGTTAACGGATTTACTTTGGATACCCATTTAGGGGAGTTCATTTTGACCCACCCAAACCTAATGATTAAGGATGATAAGAAGATTTTTTCAATTAATGAAGGTAACACTTGTTATTGGTCTCAAGATGTGAAAGATTATATTGCATCTCTGAAGGAACCACAGCCGGATACTAACAAGCCATACTCTGCAAGATATATAGGTTCCATGGTGGCCGATGTTCACAGAACCTTGCTCTATGGTGGTATTTTCGGTTATCCTGCGGATTCAAAGTCGAAGACGGGTAAGTTGCGTTTGTTGTATGAATGTTTCCCAATGGCTCTACTATTGGAACAGGCTGGTGGTAAGGCTGTCAACGATAGCGGTGAACGTATTTTAGATTTGGAGCCAAAGAAAATCCACGAAAGATCCGGTATCTGGTTAGGGTCTCAACAAGAGGTCAATAAGGTCTTGAAGTTTATCAAGAAATAAAAGCAAGCGTAGTGTTTATATATAATTGAAACAGTTTTTAGATATTGCATGAGCGTATTCGTTGTCTACTTGGCAATGTGGCGCATGAAATATTCTACGCTCAGCACAAACACTGGCAGCTAAAAAAATCAAAGAAAGGATCAACCTTTATAGCAATCAAGAATTAAAAAAACAGTCCACCATACTTGAAATAATATAAACCCCGCTACCTTTTTAGCTTGTAATAAATATTACTTTTTAGAAGATTTCAATTATCAAAATGGGTAAAATAACCTTTAAAAGTTATAATTTAAAAAATAAAAAAAGCTCCAAATAAAAGTTCAATCGCTCCAATTCATCTGGTAACATCCATTACCCCATCTTCCAAGTATCTCCCCTCATTTTGAAATTTAACAGGGAATTCCATTTTTTTAGGCCACGTAAACAAAGACGCGGAAATGGACGAGCCCATTTTTTTTATACTTCCAACTAAAGGACACACACTCTCCTTCTTTCATACACAAAATGTCTTCATTCCGTCTCTTGGACATTGTGAAACCCCTCCAGGGGCTTGTTCCAGAGGTTGTGGCTCCGGAAAGAAAGGTGCCATTTAACCAAAAACTCATGTGGACCGGTGTGACACTCCTCATCTTCTTAGTGATGTCCGAAATTCCCCTCTACGGTATTACATCCGGGGAATCAAGTGACCCCTTGCTTTGGTTACGTATGATGTTAGCCTCCAACAGAGGTACGTTGATGGAATTAGGTGTTTCTCCAATTGTCACCTCCGGTATGGTGTTCCAACTTCTTCAGGGGACCCAAATCTTGCACATCAACATGGAATCGAAGGATGAGAGAGAATTGTTCCAAGTTGCTCAAAAGGTGTTGGCCATTCTTCTTTCTTTTGGTCAAGCTACTGTCTATGTGTTGACAGGTATGTACGGTAGACCTGCAGACTTGGGGTACGGTGTCTGCCTTTTGTTGGTCCTTCAATTAGTCATTGCCGCTTTGATGGTCATTCTTTTGGACGAATTGATGCAAAAGGGATATGGTTTGGGTTCAGGTACCTCCTTGTTTACCTCCACCAAGATCTGTGAACAAATCTTCTGGAAGTGCTTTTCTCCAACGTTGGTCAACAGAGGTAGAGGTTCTGAGTTCGAAGGTTGTATCTTGGCCTTTGTCCACTTACTTTTCACGAAGTCTTCCAAGAGAGCTGCAATCATTGACGCCTTCTTCAGAGATAACGCTCCAAATATGTCGCAATTCATCTCCACCATTGTTATCTTTGGTGCGGTTGTCTACTTGCAATCATTGAGAGTGGAATTGCCAATCAAGTCGGTCAAGCAAAGAGGTGCTCACGCCTTGCACCCAATTAGATTGTTCTACACATCCAACATGCCAATCATGTTGCAAAGTGCTTTGACTTCCAACATTTTCATCATCTCTCAAATGATCTACAACAGATTCCCTGATAACCTTTTGGTCAAGTTGATTGGTGTCTGGGAGCCATTGCCTGGCTCTCCACAATTGTTTGCAGTCTCTGGTATCTCCTACTATTTGCAACCACCACAAAGTTTGTCAGATGCCGTCTGGGACCCAATCAAGACTGTCATCTACATCGCATTTGTCTTGGGCTCATGTGCATTCTTTTCTAAGACTTGGATCGACGTGTCTGGTACTTCTCCAAGAGATGTGGCCAAGCAATTCAAAGATCAAGGTATTGTCATCGCCGGTCACAGAGATACCAGTGTTTACAAGGAATTGAAGAAGGTGATTCCAACCGCTGCTGCCTTTGGTGGTGCATGCATTGGTGCACTTTCTGTCTTGAGTGATTTGGCAGGTACCTTGGGTTCCGGTACTTCTATCTTGATGGCCACTACCACCATCTACAGTTACTATGAAATGGCTGCTAAGGAAGGTGGTATGTTCAAGTCTCTTGGTGGTGGGTTTACTGAATGAGTTTAATCGGTGGTCTAAATGATTAAAATTATATATATATACTTATGGGTCCTCTCATTGGATGTCGAAACTTGATTCCGAAATCATATAATGAGCATCTATTATGTAATGAAAATTAGAGATTTCAATGTTACGCTTTCTTCTAATAATTCATATGGGACACGCTCCAACACAGAAGAGGATCAAACAGGTGTCGATTTCAAAGCCCATATACTATGGTAACACCGCAGTCAAGTTTTGTGCTGATAACCCAAAGCCCCCCTCAGCTCCCGAGGATCACACCCATCATTGGACCGTCTTTGTTAAGGATCCTCTAGGGAACGATTTGACCACATACATCAAAAAGGTTGTCTTTAAATTACACGATACATACCCCAATTCTACACGAAGTATTGAACACCCTCCTTTTGAAGTCACCGAAACAGGATGGGGTGAATTTGAGATTGTTATTAAAATCTTCTTTCACAGTGAAGGAGGAGAAAAGAATGTGATCTTGCTGCACCATTTGAAGTTACATCCATTTCCCGCCTCAGTGGTTCAAGAGGACGGTTCTGTGAAATCGGTTCTATATGATGAAATCGTTTTTAATGAACCAACAGAAAAGATGTTTGCCTTGTTAACAAAGACCCCAGGAACCCTACTTACAGATGATTTGAAAAAGAGGGAACGAGAGGAACTGGATAGAATAGCAAAAGCCCTCATGGAGGTCCAGGATAGGTACGAAAAGGATAAAATCGAATTCAATGAGTTGGAAATCGAACGTCAAAAGTTGATGGAATTATAATATACCTGTGTCCTTTAATTATATATTTTCTATGTACTTTATCACTTGATTCATTTGGTCCGCTATATTCTCATCGTAGCCTATTCTAAATTTGACAATTTCATCTCCTACTTTGTCGAATATCACTATGGATGTTAGAGGGTAAATACCACCACCCAGAGGGTCCCTCAACCCCAGAGTTTTTGTTTTACATCCATCTTGGTCCAATATTATTGGGAAATCATACTCTTGAACCCCAGATATAAAGGGAGTGATCCCAATGATCATCAATTCTCCGTATTTAAAAGTTAATGAATTGATATACTGGAGCCATTTTGTATCGTTTGGTTTAAAGAAAAATAAAAGAACGTTCCTATTTTGTGTCTCCAACCCCAACTCATCCAAATCCGTCTTCTCAGTCAACAGTTGATCTATTATACATTTTGGTATATCAAACTTTTGTGGATATCCTGAGATCTGGCAAAGTTTATAAGGTTCCCTTTTGACACAGGACTTAACCTGTCTTTTATATTCATAAATAACTTCATTCCTATGTTTCACAGTTACCATTCACCGGATAATGGGCGTATTTAATGGTTAAGAGGTGTCAAAGGGAAGGGAAGATCAATGCGCCAAGACGTGCGCCACATATTACATAATGCGCCACTTTGGCTTATACATTTCACCTTTTACTCCCCACATCTTATCCAGTATGTCTATAAAGGCCCTATTTTTGACTCATTTTGACGTCCATAAAGGTTATGATCTTAAGTGGTGGGGATCTGCCAGTTCATTGGATTCACTGCAAAAGGATATTGAATTTAAAACCCTACCATCTGGTTTACACAATCAATTGAAGGATGTCATTGTTTTTAAGCACGGTGGGTTTCTAGGGCTGAGTGTTTACAGACAGAATTTACTGGGAGTGACAAATGGGGATAGATCGCGAGTTAAAATGTATTCATTGGGTATTTTAGTTGATGGCGTTGATGATATTGTTATTGCATGGGGTTTGAAAGGCCAATTGGAATTAACGTTATCACAGTTGATGCTCGGGGATTTGAAGGCTGAAAGCATTGAAAACAAATTGGCTCCGTTGTATTTGCAGTGGGGAACAGCAATTCCGAGTGAAATCAGGGCAGAAAAGGAGAAAACCGTTACAGAGTTGAATCTGTATATGGATGATGTTTGCGTCAATTTGGGTCCCTTAGTTTACACGATCTGGAAATTGTGTTTGCTGAAAAAGCGGGTTATATTTTACATGAAAGGGTCTGGTTGTGACCATGAATTGTTGGCCAAGTACGTTTATTGTTTCAACGAAATTTCAAGAATGAGCCTCAATTCCGGAAATAACGATTCCATTTACAATTTATGTATTGTGGATATCCCCAACCTGGCTCTGCTGCCGAATTTCATTGCTTCTACCAGTGATCAAATTATTTTGGAGAAACCGGCTCTATATGATTATTCAATATGGGTCCCGCTTCCGGGTTCAAATGAATTACCATTGCTAAAAGACTCGAAAGGTGTAGAAACATTGGCCACTCCAAGAGATTACACTCATTTCCAACATATTTCACCTATTGTGGATTCCAGATATGATCAGATAACCCACTATAAAACACTCAACGAGATTGTTCTATTCGTAATGGGATGGTGGGCAACTGCAGGTGAACTGCCAACACTAGATCAGATGGATTTCCTAATTGAAGACGAGGAATCAAAGGTGGAATATTTCTCACGGGTGACTACACGGTTACTCAAGGCCAGTAGAGAATTGAATTTTGATGATTCTATCGTTCCTCAGGATATTTATGAATTAGGGTTGGATCCCAACTGGGACCAAGATGTGGACTTCATAACCGAATTTATTCATATCTGGCTGGAAAGGGATATCATCTATGCAAAGGGGGTCTTGAATTGTATTTGTTAAAATGAAATTATGTACAGTAACTATTTAAATATTAAATCAATCCTTAGATTCTCTACCCATTGCCTTGTCCCACGTTGGTTTCAGTTCATCTGTCCAATGGTTGAATCTCTGTAAAACACTGTCAAAGTCATCAAATGCCGGTCTGACATCCAATGAAAACATTGGCATACCAAATTGGTCCTCACCTCCGGAATAGTAATCAATGATGTATCTCACATGTTTCCAACCTCCTTGGCCGTCTGATCTCAAGACTGTCCAATCGTGCCTATCAAATGGGGGCTCGTTACCATAACTATCTGGGAATAACTCCGACATCCATAAGTACCACTGTGCTCTTGGCGATATAGCATCCGGTCTACCGGTGAATTTTAACAATCTTGGTGGTGTCTTTGTCTCTTCACTGTAAGGTTTTTCCCATTCAATAATCTCTTCCCAAGCACCCTCGTTCAGGAAATTGTGGATGTTGACCATCGATTCAACTGCATCCTCTGGAACATCACCTTTACCCTTTCTTATCATAGCATTAAACATTTGTTGAGGTGAAGGGTACTCCCAAACACCATTGTCTGGAGTTTCACCCCTAGGGATTGTGGAAAGGGTTCTTTCAGTTGGTAGCTCAATTTGTTGGTTTGGAGCCCTGGTTATTGGTAAGTTATATGGCATATTTGTTAATGGATTTAAACCTGTATCTTCATCCTCTGCAACTGGTTTCTTTCTGGAAACAGGGCAAGCAGATGGGATTTCATCATAATTGATTTCCACCTTACCAAGAGGCTTATCGGTCTTAGGTTTTGGCACACTGGACCAGAAGAGACCCATTTTATTAGATGAAGGGAGTGAAAACTTTTTGTAATTACAGGGTAAATTTTTCATTTTTAGAGATGGAAGAAGAGGAATTGATTAAAACTCACCTCAAGGAACAAAGAGACCTTCAAGAGAAATGTAATCAGTTAAGGCAATCAGCTACCAAATCAAACAGGAAAAAAATCCAGTCAAAAATCCAAGAATTGGAGTATGAATTAAGGAAAAAGCAGGAGGATGAGATGAAGCAATTAAGGGGCGAAGAAAGTGATGATGAAATAACGCCAGACATGCTACTGGCTCAATTATCAGTAAAGGAGGAAACTAATAAGGTGATCGAAAAATCCACTGCTGCTGCTTCTTCTTCAGGATCAGGAAAGAAGAGAAATAGACAGAAAGAGCGTTTGGCCAGAAGACAAGCGGAATTTGAGGCTCAAACAGCCGAGGCGGCAGAAGAAGCAACTAATCAAGTTGATTACCGTCAACTTGAGCTTGATGATTTGAAAACCCAATGTGAAAAGGCTCATTTGAGCCAATTTGATATCAAGTCAGATGGTCATTGTTTGTTCAACTCCATTTCAGACCAGCTGCAGGAGAGGCATAATATCCAGGTAGGGTATTTGGAATTGAGAAAGGAGGCGGGGGAATACATTAAATCTAATAGCGATGATTTCATACCATTTCTCTTTGATGAAGCAAGTGGTGAATTGAAAGATTTGGAGAGTTACGTGAAGAATATCGTCGAGACGCCTATGTGGGGGTCAGATTTGGAAATACTGGCCTTAGCAAGAGTGTATGATTGTCCCGTTTCTGTTATGCAATACGGCCAAGAACGTCTCTTGATTAATGATGCAGGGACTCAACCTGAATTAAAATTGATTTATTACAAACATGTCTTTGGTTTGGGTGAACATTACGGCTCACTGAGGGATCTTTAGAGAACCCGTATATCCACATATATGTGTGCGGAGGATTTTCTAGAAGAGATTATCTAATGTATGTACCCGACTCACCTGATGCAATTTATTCCATCTATACAAAGTTATTTACAAGTAAATTTCTAATTGAGAGATTTATAAGCATCAATCAACTTTTAGTGCTATTAACATAGTCTTGAGGGACCCATGAGCTTGGAATGATAATCTTCAACTCTTATTTGTATTTTGCTCATCACCTTTTTTTAGCAACTGCAGCTTTGAAATGCAAAACATCACCATCTTGAACCTCATAACTTTTGCCGACTCTTTGAACCAAACCCTTGGATCTCAGTTTCTTTTCATCAAATGGCGGATTTAAATCTTGCAAATCTTCAAACTTGATCATATCTGCATTAATAAACGTCTTTTCGAAATCGGTATGAATGAGACCTGCAGCCTTAGGAGCTAAAGTGTGGGTTCTGACCGTCCACTGACGGGCCTCCAATGGTCCACATGTATAGAAAGAAATCAAATTCAGAGCACTTCTCATATCATTGATAATCCCCGGTAATGCACTCTCTTTGTCATCAACCAATCCCTGAGTGATTTGAGTTTCATAATCGGCGGAAAAGAGGACAATTTTAGAATTTGGGGAAAACTCACTTACCCACTGCTCAATCTCTCCAAGAAACTCATTATCCTTACGCAAATAATCTTCTGGGTTGACATTGACTAAGATGACCATTGGTTTTGCAGTTAATAAATTGAAGGAATTCAATGCTCTGATTTCATCATCCTTCCAATGTGGATAATTGATGATTCTCTGACCCTCCATCAAAATCTCATAAGCCTTATCTAACGTCTCTTGCTCCAATTTCCAACGTTCAATATCAGCTTGAGACTTATTCCCCTTATGAGTTAATAAGGTATTTAACTTTTCTAATGAGTTTTCAATGAACTCCATGTCTTTCAATATTAGTTCATCTTGGACAATGATTAAATCCCTTTTTGGATCTACATTACCTTCAATGTGGGTAATTTCATCATCTCTGAATCCTCTAACAACTTGAAAAATCCCATCAACTTGCCTAATGTCATTTAGAAAGGCATTACCCAAACCCTTGTTGTTTGAGGCACCCTTGACTAAACCAGCAATATCGAAGATTTTTAAGATCGACGGTAACTTCTTCTTGGATTCGTATAAAGTAGCCAAATGATCCAACTTATAAGAAGGAACTAAGACCCTTGCCTCCTCGGGTTCAATCGTGGCAAAGGGATAATTAGCAGGATTACCTAAGTTGGATTTGGTGATTGCCTGAAAAAAGGTGGATTTGCCAACATTAGCCAACCCAACTATACCAGAAGTGAGATTATTTGAAGGTCTACCAAACAAGACCTTGGATATCCAACGGATACCCCATCGGGATTTGAAGGTTACCAACATTTAACCAAAGTATGTAACCATTTTTTTCAACCTCTAAGTAAACGTTCAAATAAATACAAATAAAAAGAGAAATAGGCTCAGCAATGCTCAGCAAATATGATGAAGACAAATGCAAAATGAGAATGTAAAACGAGACGACAATACCTCTAAATGTAACCTGTAAGGTGATTAATTAAATCTTCTTCTCTTGTTGGAACTTCCTAAGCCGGTCTTAGAATGATCCAACTGTTGACTCAACAAAACGGTTGGAATTTCATTCCAACTGTTGTTCTGCATGAATCTTCTAGCCTTCGATCTTGTCAAAATGGGAATATGACGGTTATGAGTGACACCATTACCGTTAGAGGGACATCTAACGATTATTGGAGAATAATAATCACTTTGGGTTGAACCTGAACTGCTGCTTCTTGAATGATATTTTGCAGGGGTTGTTGCCGGTGTGGAATAGAGACTACTCCTGGTATTAGAAGTAACACTATAACTAACACTTGTAGGCGTGGTACCAGGGGTTGGTAAAATGTATTGTGGAGTTGTTAAAGCTGTTGGACCTTGTGGATGCAATCTCAAGGTTGGTGTAACAGGTGATGCCATAGGAGATGAAGTTGAATAAATGTTAACTTTTTGAGTGTTATCGATGAGATTGGAAGACCAATAATTGTTCAAATTTGAATATTCTCTCTTTTGTTGTTCTTCATCCCTCAAGAATTGGACCGCTAAATTGATCAAATTGGATATTATTGAACAATTTGAGAATTTTGCAGAATCCAAATATTTGAATTTAATTGATGGTTCTAAATTCAAGATTGAATTCAAGATCAAGTTGTCTAATTTGTAATATTTATGGTTTTTGATATGTTTATGCCTCAAATTTTTCCATGCAACATTAGTCAATGCAATTGCACAATTGGTGATCTCTTCGATCGAATAATTTGTCATGATCTCTAAATTGAAGAGAGATAAATCACAGATAAAAATGGCCCCTAATTTTTTCTCCTCGAAATTCGGATCGTTGCAATCCAAAATTAAATCGATTAGGGAATCTGGAGAAACGAAGGATAAGTCCCAATTGATTGCCTCTAATATGCTGAATTCTAGATTGATGAAATCATTCTTTGATTCTGGGGGGTAACCAGCTCGTTTTAAAAGAGCCCCCATCAATTTTGATTTTGGTTTGTTTTCGTTGAATTTCGAGGCAATCCAAAGACAACAAAACCCCAGCATTACACATTTCGATAATTCGATTCTATTTTTTGATGTGTAATGATCAAATAAGTAGACTGCCAATGCAAATGTTGAACATGACCAATTCAGTCTCATGACTACATCCAACAAGGAGTTCAAAACCGAAGATCTCAAGAGAGCAATCTCCTGTTGTTTTGAGTATCCACTTGCTGGTCCGCTCATTTTACTTGTTAAATGGTTCAATATCTCACTACGATAATCTCTGATGGTTTTCGAGTGGGTATTCAATTGAGCCCATTTCAGTAATTGGTTGTTGCAGATTTGACTTGGTGTGGTAGTTTGGGATGATGTTGTGGATGTGGCCTTCATGATGAAAGGCGAATGCTCAAAAGAAGAAAGGAGGAGGAAGGAAAGGGGGGAGGGGGGAGGAGTGAAAGAGCACCTGGCGATGTCCACCAAAATTTCCACTCAAATTTTTCCATACTCTCACCTTCCCAATCAGGGTTAAATTACCCATTGCGGTAAATGGCTTAATTTTACGTGCCCATAAATAAGCTATACAGTGAGGTGTTTATTGATTCGGCTTTGTGATATGTCAGTAGACACGACTGGGTTACCAATTCCACTCGCAGTACCCCGCAACACCCCTTTGAATTGTAATCTGAGTTAGCAGGGGCCGCAAACATGCTGAAACCAAAGTTGAAACAGATTCCCCAGGGACTCCATCGTCATTGCCATTATGGGTCGGGCAAATTAGTCGAGGTGAGTTTTGTGAAGAAGAGATGATAAGTAATGGGGTTAATAGCTGAATGACTATGATAAGTAGCCCACATATACAGAGCCGTTTCACATTGAGTGTTTTATAATGAAAGGCTTAACATTGGTATTGGATGTGGCTTTGACGAAGGGCACCAAAATAGAAAATTGTGAAACAAGATGCTGAGCAGAAACCGCTTAGCGAATTTTACGAGTCATGAGACTGTTAGCAAGCGTAGCCAAAAGTGGCTTGGCAGATACGGGATGTTCACAATGAAGTTAGATGCACTGGGCACTAGATGGGAATGGTTAAAAGAAAAGAAACTCTTGAAGAAAGAGTGGAAATTATTAATGTTTAAGCGAGGTGGCTGGAACACCCCCAAATCCAAATTCATGGAGATAAGGGAAGTGAATCGTATGGTACGTTTTATAGGGCGGGGGAATTCGCGCCCTTAGAGTGGGGGTGTGGCGTGGGTGTGGCGTGGGGGGTACCACAGTCAATTTATCCTAGCAGAAGAGAGAGGAATAGAGTAAATACCAGTGGATGGTTGTAAGTAAGGGGAAGAAATACTTGTTGAATGTCCACGCTGTTCACCCGAGAACGGATCCAAATCGGTAGGAATTTTCACCTTCGCTCACACATCCAAAAGTGGACGAAGCCCAATGGAGGAGGTTTTGTGGAGGGTGCTCAGTGGAGTACTTTGATTTGAGGATGAAAGCGATGATTACAGTTGAGGTAATCACCCCCTAGAAAGTGGTGTTAGCAGACGAACACAGTTGATGACCTTCTCTGGACTTTAGTTTTAGTGGATGATTATTTTCCCCGGTAAAGTTTCCCCCCGTAAAGTTTCCCCCCAGTAAATTTTCTTCGAGAAAGCGGTCCCAGTAGATTTCCCACCGGGCAAATTTCTAATCTACATGACAGTGAGGAGATATTAGGCCAGATAAATTTACTTGAAGGAGACACACTATAACTGTGGTAGATTTCAGACACGGAAAACCGGAAAGAGCAAAATAGGTTATTAACAAGAGTGGTGGAGCGCAGATTCTCTGTTGAGACATCATATAATTCACGATGTTTCACGGTTAGAGATGTTCCACAAGATTTCACCACAAGGAGAAGAGATGAGGGGGGGGGGAGAGGGGCTTACAGAGTAGTAAGCTTGTGATTGATTGATTGAGTGAGTGAGTGAGTGACTAGGCGAGCCACTAAGATGGACTTTTTCGGTACGGCATTGACCAAGTTAGTTAAAACGGTCGGTAGTTACATCAACAAGTTTTAGAAATGTAAAAATGATATATAGACATTATGAATACATCAACATTGCCAGGAAGTTGCTCACGCCTTGAAAGCTTCCGATTGAGACATCAAGTTGGACCATTTTTCAATGTTTGGGTAGGTGGATAACTGGCCAACGGCATCTGAGAATGAACCAAACAACATTTGCATCATCACAGACATGAACAAATCAGCAGGAGTTTCCCCACATGAAACTAAATGGGCATTGTTGGCGAGATGGTTGTTTACATAAACCAACTGAGCCTTGGTAAGCTCAGCACCTTTGGCCATTCTTTTAACATCGTCACCTGCAAGGTACATTTCAAAGGCATTTTGCATGAAATCAGAGTTCAAGTAGGAGATCCATTTTAAGACTTGAGATTGCTCAACCGCAGTGTTCCCAAAGTAGTTAGGGGTGGTGGATTTGGCAGTCAAATAGTAGGCAATGGCAATTGTCTCGGTAATGGCTTCACCTTCTGAAGTAAGGAATGAGGGATACTTTTTAAGTGGAAAGTTGGATGTGAACTGAGCAACAGTGAGATTGGTTTCCATAGTGATGTCCAGCTTGAGCGCCTTGGCTAAGACTTGGATGAATAAAGATCTTGGAGACTGTGGGTTGAAGAAAAGAGTACCGATAGACATTTTGTATTGCAAGATTGAGTGACATTTTGTGTATCTACTGGTACTGTTAGGGGGCCATTGAATCTTTTTAAATAGTTTCCATCCAAGATAGGAGTTATCATTTATTCGGAGTTAGACCGGGGAAGATGTGAAAAAAAACATCAACTCCGGTACCAAGCTTCAAATTTGTTATTTCCGGATCGACATTACCAATTCAATGTGGTGATTCATGAAAATGCATTCATGACCCACCCTACCTTGTAAGGAGGATGAAGATGTGTTAAAAAATATCTTTTAAGTGTCTCCGAAGTGAGAATATGTTGCGATTACTGCAGGCAAATATACATCTAGATTTATATAAGCATAATGATAGCATCAATTCCATCATTTGGATCTGAGTGATTTAATGGAAGGTGATTTTTCTTCAACATCCTTAAACCATCTTGCAATGTTTGGATACTGTTCAATGCCGCCCACTTCAGAGACAAAGCTAGTAATGCAATTGGTGGAAAGGATGTCGATCCAGGTGTAAGTATTACCAACAAGATACTTAGACCCCACCAAATGAGTGTTCAAATCATTTAACAAAAATGCCAAACGGGCCCTCAGCTTCTTTTTCTCTTCTTCCGAGTTCTCCTCATACCAGAGTCTTAGAATTGGAGCATAGATATCCGTGTTCACATAATCGGCCCATTGAAGAACCTCAGTTCTTTCTTTCAAAGTTGTTCCATTCAATGGGGAATGGGCCAACTCAGTCAAATAGTGACAGATGGCTACAGTTTGGGTCACCTTGTAGCCTTCTTTGTCAATAAATGCTGGGGTTTGATGGATTGGAAACTTCTTAATGAAGGTAGGATCCTCATCGCTGTCCATCACCTTGATATCAAGATTTAATTCCTTGATATAAGCTTCCATCCAGTTGGATCTGACGGAACGGTTCATGACATAAAGTGTACCCTGAGACATTAGTCTTGGTTTTTAAATGAGTTTGAAATCTTAAAGGGAATATAGATATGAAGGAAAGTAGACCGGAAAGTAGACCTCTTTTACATCCGTTTACTGATTAGTAATCACTTCAAAATTGCAACATGGCTGAAATTACGGATACTGAAATTTCCCAATGGGGTAATTTTCCTCCTACCTTCCAACCATCCCCAATCAATTAACTTATTTTGGTGGTGACAAAGGCTATCCAAGGGCTGTATCCTTGTTTAAATAGATTCACTTTTTATGTTCTTATCAAAGAGATTAAAATGGGTATTCAAATCGTGGATGATTTTCTCATGAGCATATGAGCCTTAGCGGGCCCACCGTAGAACAAACATCAAACAGCCACTTCTATTGTTTCTTTATTAAAAAGCAAATTTCTAAAATCTTTCCTACATCTTCGCCCCATTGGCAGCTTCTTCTCGATGAAGAAATGTGGGATTGAGAGAGGCGTGGCGTATATACTTCTTTTTTTTCTGCATGCGCCACCATACCACCTGCATGCGCCACCATGCCAACAGCTTCCATTCATCGGCAGTTGGAAAGGGTATAACATGCTAGCATTTACAACACCATCATCCCTCCCTCTTTTTTTCATTGTACCCCATGGTTAGTTTGTCGCAGTGTGAAACTTAATTGGAGTGTAGGGTTTGCTGGTTGGATTTAGAGGAAATTCTGTTATTTTGAAGATGCATCCAAGCCACTAGATACCTGCTTTAGCTTTCTTTGAATAAATCCTTACCACCACCTGCTTTTTTTCTTTCTCAAATCATAAATAACACTCAGTTCCAACGGGTTTTCATCCCTTCACATCCCTTCACATGGTTGACCTTGGCGTTTTCATTCACCATTTATAAAGTAATGGTTAACGTGTTCCTTGACCACTAATTGATACAATCGAAATCCTTAAAAAATCCCCATACCATCCTCTCTCCTTACTGTATCTGTCCATCATCGAGGTCTCTCAAATGGAAGCTGTTTGAGTTTGTGCGTCACGTGCTGGGCCTCTACACGGGGTGCTGAGCGCTTTTCAATTTTTTTCTTATTCTCTCCGAAAATCCCCGGAATCCGAAAAATGGTTGGGGCCAATTGCGGGATTTTTAATTTCAGTAACTTTTACCTTGCTAAATCACGGCTACTTTGATGGGAAGGATGGAAGCAGTGAATCCATCGATATTACAGCAACCAAAGCATTTAAAATCTTGTGCCCGTTGCAGGAAACATAAAACAAGATGTGATTATTCAGAAACGGCACCAAAATGCTGCACTTCATGTTCGAAAAGAGGGTTGAATTGTCAGTTTGAAATGGTGTTTCCAATCAAAAGATCAAACATAATCAAAAACCTTTCAAAAGAGATAGATTCATTAAAGCTGCTGGTGAATAGGTTGATAGATGAGGACATCAAATTGAAAGGATTATGTAATCAACAAGGGATCAATATAAAGGGGTTAACAAATATTGAATATTATAAGAGCAAGAAGATGGATATGTCAGGCGATTCATCGGTACATCATTTGGCGGATTCTCCACTATCCGGATCTCCTTCTTACGAGCCACCAGTATTTCAACTGAATAACTCAGTTCATTACAGTATGGATCAAATTACATCACTTTTTCACGATTTTAACAAACAATACGTGAAGTTTATACCTATTTTTGATTCATTGGATGATCCATACACTCTCTACCTGAATGAACCATTGGTTTTTTGGTCAATAGTTTTCATTTTGACCCAAAATACCCCCATTTATTCCCAATATTTATTAAAAGTCATTATGGAAATCCTCTACAAGGACTCCGATGATGTTACTCAGGTTGAAAAGTCCCAATGTATCAAATCTATTTGTTTACTCTGTTGTTTCCCAACAAAAAAGGTCATGACGGAGTTGGATAAAGATGATGAGCTGGATACAACACTGTATCAATGGTTATGTAAATCAAGGATTTGGATTGAATCAATGAATTCAAAGATGATCTCCCATTTTGAAGAGGTGAAAGCTGTCATTTTAATCCTAGGTACATTCTCAAGTATCAGATTGGGAATCCAATGGAAACAAACCCTCGATTCTTCTTCAGGATTTAGAGATCAACAATGTTATCTTTCTTATTTATTGAATATCAGCATCCTTTTGAATAAGATGCTACAAACTGTCTCATTCAATGAGGATTCCACAACAAGAACTCAAGGCGATCATTTATTGTTGAACTCATTGGCTAATTGGAAATTTAAATTTGATACTTTAAGAATTAAAATGAATGCAATTGAAAGTGGCATGGATCTACATTTATTTAAATCAATGAATTCAATTTACAATTTCCTACCATTGGTATTCACACTTTTAAAACCCAATCATGATAAGTCGAAATTTGTTGACAATTGTATAAACCAATGTGAAACAATCTTCAACTCATTAGACGATTTGGATTTGACAATTTCCCCAATATTCAACATGATCATCTTGGAATTCATATCATTGGTGATGACAAAGTTGATTTATTCTCCAAACAATGCAACTTTGAGTAGAACCCAAATTCAACTCGTGATTAACATTTTCAATAAATGTTTGACTGTTCTGGACTATAATGATATGAGACCAACATTGAACATTATTATGGATTTCGACTCATCATTGAAAGTGGATTCCAACCTGTTGAATATTGACAATTTCGATCCTTTCCGTACCCAATTAGTTCAGGGTATCATCCAAGATTTAAAAATCAACGTTCAAAGGTATCAATCCAATTCAAATGATTTGTTAGAAAACGAGCAATCATTCACAAGCTCAAATATCAACTATTCCAAATATTTGAATTCATTCAATTGGATCAGATCAAATTTGGATTTAATCATACTATTCTCAAATAAAATGCTATCACCATCAAGTGATTCCGTTGAATCGCTGTCGTCTTCGTTGTCTGTTTCACCTGATGTCAGTCAAAACCATTTAACTTTAAATCAGTTACCGATCAAAAGGGAGGAAGATGATGATCAATTCTTCCTTCAATTAGAACAATGGAATTAAATTTAACGCCCTTTTATGACCCTATTTTTTATCCCTCTTATATTCCTTTTATAGTTAATGGCTTTTTTAATGACCTTCATAGATGAGCGTGTTTTAGAGAAGTAAGAATAGGAAAGTCCGAGCTCCGTAACGGTGTTAAGGAATGCTCAGCACCTCCTCGGCTATACGGGATGCAGCTAATGGGTTTAAGGTGGCATCGAGGGTTTTACAAGCCCCGGCAAGGAGGGTTGTTCACTTCACCATGTCAAAGATTCAACAAAGAACATCTTCAATAACATATATAATAAATAAAATAAAATAATAAAATAAATCAGGTCGAATCAGTAACAATCAAACCTTAATACCGGAAGAAACCTCCAATTGCTCAATAACTGGGTTTAAAGTGTTAGAGTTCAAATCCTTATTGGTCAATTTCAACATCTCATCGGTCCAAAGGTTTTCAATTGGTTTGGAGTTGGAGGAGCCAACGCCACAGTGACCACCAATGTTAGCCCAGTCATCAACTCTCTTTAAGTTCAAATCTCTCCATAATTGATCCACGTTTTCAACCAATTGATCGCAAATGGATTGGTGGTGATGAGGAGATGGGGTGATTCTCAAACGTTCTTCACCTCTTGCAACGGTTGGGAAGTTGATGGCTTGGACATAGACTTGGTACTTGTTCAACAATTCATCGGAGGCCTTTTTGGCATCACCCGCATCACCAACTAACAATGGAACAATGTGGGATGGGTTTGGGATGACAGGAATACCAATTCTTTCAAATTCATTCTTCAAATATCTGACGTTCTTTTGTTGATTGATTCTATCCTCCATGTTTGTTCTCACGATTCTGATCGAGGTGGTCAAACCGGACATCAAAGCAGGAGGCAAGGAAGTGGTGAAAATGAACCCTGGAGCAAAGGATCTGATCCAATCGATCATGTTTCTGGATGCAGCAACGTAACCACCAACAACACCAAAAGACTTACCCAGGGTACCTGTGATCATATCAACTCTGTCCATGACAGTCTTGTACTTTGGAGAAGCAATACCGGATTCCAAATGAGCTTGGAAATCCAAGTGCTCAGCAACACCTGCACCGTGAGGACCGTACATACCAACGGCGTGAACTTCATCCAAAAAGGTCAAAGCACCGTACTTTTCAGCCAAATCACAGATCTTTTCAATTGGAGCAACGGAACCACACATCGAGTAGACTGATTCAAACGCAATGATCTTTGGTTGGGACTTTGGATACATGGCCAATTGTTGTTCCAATTGGTTCAAATCGTTGTGTTTGAAGATGTGTTTCTTGGCTCTAGAATTCTTCATACCGGTGATCATTGAGGCGTGGTTCAATTCATCGGAAAAGATGATCAAATCCTTGAATTGTTTACCAAACAATGACAAAACTGCATCATTGGCAACAAAACAGGACGAAAAAACCAATGCACCTTCCTTCTTGTGCAAAGCAGCCACTTCTGATTCCAACATGATGGCATGTCTGTTATGACCGGCAATGTTTCTAGTACCACCTGCACCAACACCGTATTTTTGCATTGTCTCGATCATTGATTCATACACTTCCTTATTTTTCGACATACCCAAGTAGTCGTTGGAACACCAGACCATCACCTTGTCTTCTTCATTAGCCAAGTGGGCCTTTGGAAATTCCTTGGCCAGTCTGTTGATGTTGTTGAAGTATCTGTAAGAGTTATCTTGTCTCTTCTTCAAAATTTCATTTTGAAAGATCCCATCATAATCAGTACTGGATTCATTGGAATCGAAGTTGACTGAGTTAACACCAGTCAAAACTTGATCCTTATCAACAGTCGTACTCTTGAAATCAGCAGAAGCAGCCATTGTGGACTTGGTGGCCTGAGAATATTCCCTCTTTTGAACCATAGGACCCATGAATGGACAATGGGTAGCCTTCGAGGCTAAGTCCATCTTCTTCATCATTTGAGTAGAATGATTCTTGACAAATGGACACATCTTCATTGACGTCTTAGTAACTGCTTCCATTTTTGTTTAAAGCTTTAAACGTTAAAGAAAAGAGAAGGTCCTATTGGAAGGGAAAAAGTGTCACCATTCATTTTTTTATAGACGTTGAAAATTTTTAACGGCTGATGCGCACACGTGACTTCAAAGACCGGAAATGTAAACAGTCATCAAATTCCGATAAATAAGTCGGTCATTCAAGGTTCGATTAAGTTTATATTGGGTGATACATTTTCTGGAGGGACAATGACAAGAGGATGGATCAAATTTGACTAAAGTTGATGGTGATCAGTTCCAAAAATAAGCTTGCTCAGCAAGACAAAGCAATGATAACAACGAATTACAATACAACCAATAACGAGAAAGTCTGGTTTGAGGGATGTTCTTGTGCTTATATATAATGGAGGTATTTAAAAGAGGAACTTGGATGATTAGAATGAATTTAAACGAAATCCGGGCTTTCAAACCCCCGTACTTGTTTATAATAAATAAAAGGAAACGCCGTTTGGTCAAATACCGAAGAAATCATTTTCAATAAGCCCGTGACACACCTGAGAGCAAATCTGGTGTGATGTTTCATTGTAATTGTAAACAAGGTTGAGGTTAAGAGTGAGGTAAAGTGAGGTTTCCCGATTGGGAAACTTCTTCTTTTATCTGTAGCTACTTCATTTCAGGATGACAAATTGGAAGTTCAATACTTTCAAAAACGGTAAGGAAACGTTTTTTCTTGAGGAAACCGAAGTTGGATGGAAATTGAGTAAAGGATCGTTTGTTTCCACTGCTCCAACAATCACCAGAGACCAAAAGCCACAGTTCAATGATTTGATAATTATTGATTCAATAAAGGCCGGTACTCAAATGAAAACTGGGGGCACTTTCTACCCCGATGTTTTGAAACCATTACTAGCTTATCTAAATATCTCACACTTGTATTGGTCTACAAAGTCTGCAGATTCAATCAATCAATTTGCGGACCAAATAAAAGGAGATTCTACAGTTGTATTTCTTTCCGGAGACACCACAATCTCCGAATTCATTAACAAATTATACAGTAGACCCTTCACATTTAAAGTGACAATCTTACCATTTCCATTGGGCTCAGGAAATGCTATTGCAAATTCAATAGGATTAAAGTCAGTTTATGATTCAATATTCGCATTACTAAGTGGAACAAACCATTATTTACCAATATACGAAGCGAAATTCAATGGAGCCACAACTCTACAAGGTGATATCGTGGATTCAAAACTCTTTTTAATTGTCTTTTCTTGGGCGCTACATTCCACCCTCATCCACGAGGCTGACAAGATGAGATCCCAGTATGCAACAGAGAGATTTGTTCATGCTGCTAAAAAGGTTCTTGAAATGGATCCCAAATTCATCACGAAAAATGGCAACCAGTTGTCCTACTTCTTATTGACGTCGTTACCAAAATTAGAGGCAACGTTTACAATCTCCCCAGACTCCAAACCAGATGTCGACGAATTACATTCAGTGGTCATACCATATCTTGACCCTCAACACGTCATTGATATCGTCATGAAAGGATACAACAATGGAGCCCATGTAGAAAATCCCAATGTCAAATATACAAGTGTAGAATTGCCATATGAATTCGGAATAAGTCCAAAAATGGAGTCCAATCCTGAACTGTGTTACATATGCATCGACGGTACCATCTTAAGGTTAGATCCCCTATCCAATAATGTGGTGATAGCACCTAAAGCCCAAAATCAAATCTTTTATTTAAGTAGATAAATAAATTAACTCTTAGCACGCTTTTCATCACCCCCTTCTTGTTCATCATCACCGGACCTTTTCACAGATGGACCCGAAGGAAGATTGAATTGAAATGCTGGCGCTGTCTTTGCAGCATTGTTAAAATTAAACGCACTGGCCGTATGACCACTTGGCTTCCCAAAAACAGCAGTGGTTTGCGGTGGTGTGGAATCCCCAATATTTGTAGCACCACTCAATTTAGACTCCAAATCCTTCAATTTCTTCTCATAAACATCAACCTTCTTCTGCATTAGCGTTTCCTTCAACTTCTTTTCACGCAAAATCTTTTCCTTTTCTTCCTCGCATTGCTTGATTAATTCAGCCTTCTGAGTCTCGAACTGGGCAATTAATTCACTAGAGTTATTGGTATCCTTGGTAGAAACCATCTTTTTGATCTGGGCTTCCAAGTCACTGATTTTATCCAAGTATTCCTTCTCCTTCACCTTATACTCCTCTTTGCGTCTTTCAAGGATTTTGCTAGCCTTACTCAACTGTTGAGACTTCGCACTTTCAATCTCATTCTTCAACTTCTGTTTCCATTCGTCTTCAATTTCATTCCGAAGGGCTTCATTAGACTCATTAGGTGCACCCTTGGAATCTTCATTGGATTTGATCGCGTCAAGTTCTCCCTGTAAAGTTTTGAGTTCTTCCTTGTGTTTACCAATCAGTTCATCTCTCTCCCTGTCCTTATCATGAAGTTGATTCTTTAAAGTTCTCATCTGGATCTTCAATTTACCTAATTCCTCCGCATCTGAAGAATTGTTTGAAGATGCATTCTCTAACTCCCCAATTTTAGTTTCCAGGTTGCTCTTTTCAAACAAAATAGCAGAGTTCTCTTCCTTCAATTTCCTATACCTTTCACGGGACAAAGTCTTCATTTTCTCAAATTTAGAATTCAACTCATCCAATTCCCGAATTTTCGTTTCCAGTTCTGGGTTGGATGTTAGTTGTGTCTTCAATTTGTCCATTTCCAAATTGGCCAACGTTATGCCCTGTTCCTTCTTCTTAAGTTCCTCCATCAAATCTGCATTCACTTTAGTTAGGGGTTTCAAACTATCAACTGTCTTTTCCATATTTGTCAATTGGTCCCTTAATTGCTGGTTGTTCTCTTTATAAACTTGCATCTCGGACACTTCTGACTTTAACGAATCCAATTTAGCCGTGTACTTATCCAGAACTTTAACCCTTTCATTGACACTTGCCAATTGGGCCTTCAACTCAGCCAACTCTTGGTCCTTATTAGAAACATCATGTCTCAGCACCTTCTCTTCATTTTTAGAGTATTCAAGTTGTTGAGTCAATGAATCCTTCTCTCTAGTTAGATAAGTGACCAAAGTTCGCATGTCATCAGAGTCATTCAGATTCAATGGCGATTCTTCAAATTGGTTGATTAGTGTTCTGTTTTGGGTATCCAATTCGGAAATACGAATCTTAAACCCTCTTGTCTCCTCTTCGTATCTTGATCTCTCAGATTCCCACTTGGATAGTTCACCCGCGTGATGAGATTTGGTTTGTTCTAACTCAGTATTTAATTTTTCCAGGGATGATTGAACCTCAGCAAGAGCACTAGTCAATTTGATCTTTTCCTCTGATAGGTTCTCGCATTCCCGTGATTGGTTGGTCATTTGAGATTTTAGTTGATCCACCTGCGTCTTGTCCAGTTCATATTGGGATCTGGCCAATTGAAGTTTCTCTTCATACCCCTTTTTAACGTCTTCAAATCCTTCAATAAGAGAATTCAATTCGGTAATCTTAGATTGCTGCTCCTGGGTCTTGATGTTGGAATCATATTGCAGATTCTCCAATTGGGATTTGAGTTCATCCCTTTCAGTTTCCAATTCCTTCACCTTGATTGTCAAGGATTGAACGTCTTCAGTCAATTGTTTTATATTTCCCTCGTTGGTGAGTTTGTATTGTTCAAAAACTTCATTCAATGCACTCAATTGTTTTTCTGTAGCAATAGAAATCTCCTTGTATTGAGCCGCATCTCTGTTAACCAATTCCAAATCTTCGATAGCATCAGCTAACTCTGCTCTCAAAGTAACGGATTCATCATTACCAGCCGGTGCACTATTGGTTATAGCAGATAAACTAGCTTGCTTCTTCGTAGCATTGGTCTTATATTTAGCCAAATTGACATTCAACTCTTCCACAAGGTTTGTCTTGGACGTGACAGTCTCCTTTAAGGAATCCAACTGGGATTGAAGCAAGTCAATTCTACCCTGGTAAGCCTTGGAATCAGCATTTTTAGAGTGCAATATGGATTGGGTTTCATTGTAACTCTTTTCCAACTTTTCTCTTAGTTGATCAACATCCTTTTGAAGTAGTTCCAAATTGTTGGTATACCTCTGGATTGTCTCCCTAAAATGAGCCTGTCTTTCGGAATTGATAGTTTCCAATTTGATTATGAGGGAATTTGCTTCAACCTTTTCCTTGTGTAATTGTTGGATATCCTTTCTTAGCTGAGATTCTGTAGTTTTCCAGATCGATTTCTCGACAGTCAGACCCTTCAGATTTATTTCCAATTGAGCCATTGCGGAATTGTTGTGAATCAATTCATTGCTAGTATTGAGTAGCTTGTCTTCCAAATACTTCATTCTATCTTGCAACTTTGACTGAATTGCTAGAATTTGTTCCTTTTCTGTTGTCAAATTGGAGATCTGGCTACGTTGCTGACTTAACTTGCTCTGCAATAATTCACCTTGGGAATGTTCCTTAGCCAAATCTAGAGTCAGTCGAGACTTTTCGTTAACTGCGGTCTGGATTTGGTCATTCAAAGTGTTGATTTTGTTATCGTACTTGGTTCTTAATTGTTCCAATTCCTGTTTCTTCGACTTCAACTCTCCGATCAAATTTTCAACTCTTTCTTTCATGGCGTCCATATCAGCCAAATTGGTGCTGTTATTTTTATTGTCCACCATTTCTTTCAAGACGTCCCGGGAATGGGTGATGGCCTTCAATTGAGCTTCCACACTGTTTAATTGAGTCTCCAATTTTAGAATAGCCGATTTAGCCTTTCTGATGGTTTCGCTATCAATTTCATCTTCGCCACCCTCTTTGGACTCCAGTTCTTCACCCAACTTACGAGAAACCGTCAATAATTGCTCATTCTGTTTCACCAAATCGGCAACATTTTTAAAGGTGCTCAATCTGTCGGTAATCAACCTATCAGTATCGTTTGTGTTCACATCATTCATTTCACCATACGCTGAGACAATGTCGGCAATATATTGTCTGTCGGAATCTGATAATGGCAGATCACCATTGGACTTCAATTGTAACTCTGATAGAAGGACAATGATTTGTCTTTGTAAATCCACCTTGTACTTGGCCAATGTGTTGAGTTGAGTTTGAGTTTCGCTGATTCTCTTATTCAAAAGAGTGACTCTCTTTTCAGAGGTGGAGTTCTCCTTTGTCAGGCTATCCATTACGATGAGTAACTTTTCCTGCTTCTCTTCATAATGCTTGCATCTATCTTTATATGATTCCAAGATTGGCATTCTTTGATCCAACTCATTGAAGACGGATTCTAATTCCTCTTGTGCCTTGGATTTGGCTCTTTTCTCCCTTATCACTTCCTTTCTCAAAGAGTTGATTTCACCAATCAAATCTGTTAAAGAATATGTGTTGAGGTTCTTTAATGTTTTCAACGAGGAGGAATCCAATGAGATGACGTCTCCATTATCGTCTAACCTCCCAGAGGCTGACAATTCATCCACCAGTTTTTCCAGTTCCTCAATCTTGACATCTTTTTCTGCCAACTGAGTGTGAAGAGAATCATTACCGGTCTTATATTCCATTTCATCCTTCTCAACCTTTTCCAACGTTTCTTTATATAACTTATCCAAAGAGGCAATTCTGGCAGATTTGTCTCTATTGGTAGTTTCCAAAACGTGGATCAACTCATCTCTTTTGTTCAATTGGGTCATGAATTGAGATTCCTGGATAGTCAATTTATCCTTCAATTCTTTAATCTCAAACGAGTCCTTTTCGTTTTTGATAGACAAGTTACTGAGGGATTTAGAGTAATTTAAGGATACCGTCTTAGCCACCTCATAATCATTCTTGATTGTTTCCAATTGTGATTCCAATGCGACAATCTTGTTCGTCTTTTCACCCTTGATTTTCTCGATTTGGTCCACCTTTTCTTTCAACTCTGTTTCGAAAAAGGTTGCTGTTTCCTTTGATGATTTGATTTCTCTTTGGAGCTTCAGAACCTCTGATTCGCTGGTCCATAACTTTGATTTCGTCGATTCTGCTTCTGTTTCTTTCTCCAACATCCGTTTTCTCAGGGTTTTATTATCTACTGCAAGGACCTTGATTTCTTCTCTCAAGTTATTAATTTCTCCCTGCTTTCTTTCCAACAGCTGTGAAGTTGTTTCTAATTGTTGATTAAGTGCATCTATTTTTGCCTTTAATTCAATCAGCGCTGAATTATCCGAGGATTTTGCAGTTTTGGCAGATCTTAGAGACTCTTCCAGATGTTTCTTCACTTCCTCCATCTCAACCAATTTTGCCTTCAAAATGCCAATCGATTCCTGGGAAGATTTCAATTGATCACTAAATCCTGTTTCCCTCTTCTTGGCCTGGTGCTGTAACCCTTCTAAGTTCAAGCCGAGTAATTCATTATCACTTTTCAAGTGTTGGAACTCCTCCAATTTTGCCACTAAAGAAGGCATCCAGTCAGCATGAGACTTCAATGCATCAAGATCCAAGTTGTAAAAAGCAGAAACCGAAGTGAATTCATCCTCACTTTGATCCACGTCCTGTTCTGGACCTTCAATGTACTTTTCCAATTCCACTGCTGGTTGGTCTGCTGTGGCACCTTTTTCGACGCTTTCAACGCTAGGATTGTCTTGGACTGATTCAATATCTTCTGATCCCGTTTGCATGTGAGGTTTGTCTTTGATGAGTCTTGAATCAACCTCTCAATAGGATGAAGCAGTCAACGCTATGGTGTCTAAAATTTTTTCCCAATTCGTTTCGATTCTCTACTGATAGGATGGATGTTGGCCAGTTGGAGGACTTGGAGCAAGAAACGCTGCGTCAACTGCAGCTCATAAGGGAGATGAAGGAGCAGCAGCAAATCAAGCAAAATGACGACGTTTCTAGTGACGAGGATCAGGAGCTAGAGCCGTTTCAAGATCCGAGACGTGATTACAAGTCAAATTATCTAGGTAGGGATTCCCCTGTGGAAGTGAAAGAAAGAAGTGTATTGGGTTCAAAAGGCAGGATAAAAGGGGGCATCCCTAGTGTGGTTCGGGAAAATTTGAAGCAAGAAGAGGTTGTTAAGGAGAGAATAAGAAGGGAGCAAAGATCTATGATGAAGACTAACCTGGAATCTAAAGAGGATACGAGGTCACTGATAGATCAATTGAATAAACGAAAGCGGATACTTGAAGAGAAGAAACAATCGGAAGCAATTGCGAGGTCGAAATTCATCGAAAGGAAGAAGCTGGCCTTTGATCTGCCGGTGAATTTCAAAGAGGTGAAAATGGAATTGAAGACAAATATTGTCGAAAACAGCGATCCTTCGTTGAATAGGAAACCCCTGAATTATGACAAGCACAAAGATCCGGCATATGACGAATTTTCAAACAAACTGCTCTCACATAGATTCATAGATACCCAAATTATGAGAGAGATGATGAAAGATATCAAACCACTGCGATTGTCGCAGTTTGTGAGCCATTGTGCTCCTCCACACTATGACCAACCACCTTATGCCAATTGGGCGATTGTGGGCATTGTGAGTCAGAAGTCAGATATCCTAATATCGTCGAACAATAAGAAGTATAGACGGATCATTTTGACCGATTTCAAGGTGGATGTAATGGTGTTTATCTGGGATAAGGCATTGAATAGATATCAAGACGTTCCGCTGGGTGCAATAGTGGCAATCTTGAATCCGATCATCAACAGTTATTCAAAGAATCAGAGTAGATCCAGTGCGTTCAGCTTGAAGATCGAGAATGATATAAACAATATGGTGATTTATGGCCGGTTCAGATACTTTGGGAAATGTTCAGACATCAATAATGGAAAATCCTGTACAACAGTCATTGATAGAACTAAGGGCAGGTATTGTGCTTATCATCTAGAAAAAAGGTACAAGAAGAGTACAAGCGGTCGTATGGACTTGACAGGTAGTTATTATTCGTTTGGATCCAAAGATAAGCAGGGAAATGACACCGTTTTGTATGAAACCAAGCGCGGTTCTACAGTGCTGCCGAACTACGATTCAGAGGCAACAAAAATCAACTTATGGGAGGCACATCAGAAGAATGAGGAACTCTTTTCCACCCCCAAGGCGTCACTTGCGTTTTATAATGAAAAGGTCACTAACCCCTCTGCAGTGAAGCGTCAATTGCAACAACACAAATTAGACAACAAGTTACTACGAGAGCGGGCGAAAAGAGACTATCAAATCAACATCAAGATGAAGCAGGCAAGTGAAGCGGAATTACATCGAAAGGCACGGGCAAAAAAGAAGGAAACAATTGTTTCCACTCTCAACTCCCTAGCAGTGGATACCAAAAAGGACTTGGACAAAACCGTGGAGTCGAAAAGAAAGCGGGCCATTGAGTGGAAAAAGAACATCGATCATCTGGACCAGCTAAGGGGAAAATCAAAAATAAAAACCCCTGAGAGTGATTCAGATAGTGACTGCGATGTTGAGATGCGCCGTGCCCAATTTGAGAAGTTCAAGAAAAGAAAACAGGAGAGAAAGACGCTGAGCGAATGATCACGTAAGCTTACGTAATCTCACGAAACTGAGTTGCTTTTTTTTTAAACGGAAAAACCAACCGTGAAGACGTCATTAATGTGTTTTTTTATCATAATCAGGTAATTTAATAGAATATAATAGGACAATGATATGGTTTAAACGACAGAGACTTAAAGTCTCTATCAGAACCCAACTTATAGGCCTTGTGCTTTTTGTTGCATTGTTTTCTCTCCTCATTTTGGCGATTGTGTGTGGTGTCTATTTCACGAGTGTATTCACCGAAGCCAGAATCGCGAGGCTCCAGGTTGCAGCACAGCTTAAAAGTGTCCAGATGCAGCAAGCTTTTGAATCTTATAGTAGTCAAATAGACCAGTTGGCTGCAAAAAGTGAAATTCAAAATTCATTGCTGCTGATAAAAGCGGGTAATACTTCGCAATCCGCATTAGATGATGCAATAACAGTGATTACCCAAACATTAGAAGGTACAAGTACATTGATTGATGCCCGAATGTATGACGTGAACCGTAATCAAGTGGGAGATGTCAAGAATCCAAATTCAAAAAGGAATGCAAGTGATACGATGATGGAACAGCTCTTTATTTTGAATTCTAATAGCAGTGTGCCGGATGGCTTGTTATCGGGCACGTATGCCCATTTAGAAGGTCCCTACGTGGAAAATTCTAGTTATTTCATGTCAATGACATTATCGCTTTATTCAAATGACACGTCTATTCTGGTGAGTGGATCTTACTTGTTAGGGTATTTGTCGGTGATTATTGATGCCGCCTCATTGGCCGATGTGACAAACATAACAAATTCCCCGGATTACTCTGCGGTCAACTTCTATGTCCCTGTTTCCCAGCTTACGAATGTAAGCGATTACACTGGTTTTCTCTACGCATTTATGCAACCTGGTATGACATCAGCGGAATATAACACTCAATACAATTTTTCTGACTTCAAACCCGCTCAAGATGTCTTTCAAAACGGCAAAAGTTTGGGACAGTATACACATATCAAGAACCCCATCCATCATTATGTGGCCCTAGGGTACTCTGAGGTGGATATGAGTGTAGCCACATGGATGGTGACTGTTGACCAAGATTATAATACATTTGTGGGCCCAACCACCAAACTAATCAAAATAATGATCGGCTTGTGTATTGGGTTAGCTGTATTCATGTGTATAATCACATTCCCATTGGCACATTACGGCGTCCGGCCCATTTTGGAGTTACAAAAGGCCACCGAGGATATAACCGACAGAAGGGGGTTGAAGAGGCGAAAAAAGAGGTTCTCCAGGTCCCATGGCTTGCTCAACGCCTTTATTTTGGCCAAGAACGAGAAATCCCCAGAAGAAGTGTTTTCGGAGGAGGATAACTCGATATTACCGCCATATTCCAAACAGCCTTCACCTTCAGAGGGTAGAAACAGTTGGACGACGGGAGTTAGTTCACCCTCATTACCATCATCCGGTGATAGCTACACTGAGACCACCGATTATGAATCTCAACCAATGACTTCCATTGTTAAGACCAATGGGTTGTTCTATGATGAGTTAACGGAATTAACAGACGCGTTTAATGCGATGACTCTGGAATTGGAAAAACAATATACCCATTTAGAAGATCGTGTTAGAGCACGTACAAAGGAATTGGAGGCTGCTAAAGTTCAGGCTGATAATGCCCGTCAACAGGCCGAAAAGGCCAACGAGGCTAAGACCGTGTTTATTGCCAATATTTCCCATGAGCTGCGTACCCCGCTGAACGGTATTTTGGGTATGACCAGTGTGGCGATGACGGAGGACGATCCGGCCAAAATCCAATCCAGTTTGGAATTGATTTTCAGAAGTGGGGAATTGCTATTGCACATTTTGACCCAACTGTTGACCTTTTCTAAGAATCAATTGAATAAATCGAAGTTGCAGAAGAATTCATTTTTGCTCATTGACGTCGCATTGCAAATCCATTCCATCTTCGGTAAAACCGCGAAGGATAGAGATGTCAATTTGATCATCACACTCAGGCCGGATTTTATAAGAGATATGATTTTTTTCGGTGATTCCAATCGAATCATTCAGATGGTGATGAATTTGGTGAGCAATTCTTTGAAATTCACTCCAAAGGATGGTACGGTGCGGGTTGTGATTGAAGTAATTGGAGAGTACGACGAGGAGAGATCGAAAGAGGGGGACTACGACAAGGTGTTCATCAAAGGTATGGATGTTGACACGGATTCCAAGCCTGTTACCTCTATTTTCAAGAAATTACAAATGGAAACTGGTGATTTGGATAGTATCAAGACGTATCAGTCGAGTATGTATCATGATGATGTGACGGAATTTACACAGGAGGTAGGCTCAGCAGATGCGTATTTCACTGCAGGTGAAGGGTTTATCGATACCTCCCTGTCCAATATGGAGGCAAATAGAAAGTCCCACAAGTGTAAGAAGTTTTCAAGGACGGATGGAAAATTATGGGCGCTTCGGTTCAGCGTAAGTGATAATGGTACTGGTATTGATGAATCTCTTCAGGACAAGATCTTTGATGCGTTTGTCCAGGGTGATCAGACCTTATCAAGATCTCATGGTGGTACTGGTTTAGGGTTGTCGATTTGTAAGCAGTTTGCTAAGATGATGCATGGGACGATCACCCTCAATTCGAAACTTGGCCAGGGGTCGACTTTCACCTTCACAATACCCTTGCCACAGGTGGGTGAATTGTACGAACGAGATGTTGGGGACAGATACAGCGAAAATTACATGAATAAGAAGGTCCAGTTTCTTATTGAGGATACAAAAACCGACGGGGAATTGAGTGATGAAAGTGATCATAAATCGATGAATTTGGCCCAAGCCTACAGTTCCAACCATTCTCCATCTCGCAATTACAATGCCTTGGCAACTTATGAGAAGCCGGACTTGATCACAAGGGCTTCTACTGGTACCGCCTCCTCCTATAAATCGAAGAGTGGAAATTCACTCCAAGAGGCCAGAACTCCGCCTGCTCGTTCAAATTCTTCCAACTCCTATCTAACACCATCCCCTACGGCGTCGAAACCTGCAGAAAAGTCAAGGCTCAGGATCCTCGTGGCAGAGGATAATCTAGTTAATCAAGAGGTGGTTAAAAGAATGCTAATGTTTGAGGGTATTCAAGAGATCAGCCTTGCTCGAGATGGTAATGACGCAATTGAATTTGTCAAAGATTCAATCAATGCGGGCACTCCCTACGATCTGATTCTAATGGATGTTCAAATGCCCCATTTGGACGGGCTTTCAGCAACAAAAATTATCAGAAAAGATATTCACTATAAGGGACCAATTGTGGCTTTGACTGCCTTTGCAGACAAGTCGAACGAGGCCGTCTGCTTGGAGGCCGGTATGACGGGGTTCCTCTCGAAGCCGATACGGAGGCCGCTATTACGTAAGATTGTTGAAGCTGTTTCGGAACCGGGAAATTCAGGCCCGATGTGAAATGAAAAAGTTGGACTCCGATGTTGGTCCTTCGTCTCTTCTTCTTCCTCTTCTTCTTTTATACCAATGTACAAGAGATTATTTTCTAGTAGTAGCAGTGCCTTGAAAATCAAGGTGAAGAACCCAATTGTGGAGTTGGATGGTGATGAAATGACAAGGATTATTTGGTCCGACATCAAGACCAAGCTGATCAAACCCCACTTGGATGTCGACTTGAAATATTATGACTTGTCGATTCAGAACAGAGATGCAACTGATGACAAGGTCACAGTGGATGCTGCTTTGGCGATCAAGGAACACGGTGTTGGTGTCAAGTGTGCAACCATCACCCCAGATGAAGCCCGCGTCAAGGAGTTTGGTTTGAAGAAAATGTGGTTGTCACCAAACGGTACGATTAGAAACATTCTTAACGGTACAGTTTTCAGAGAACCGATTGTGATCAAGGGAGAAGAACCAGGATCTGTGGAGGTTCCAAGATTGGTTCCAGGTTGGAAGGAGCCAATTGTCATTGGTAGACATGCTCATGCTGATCAATATAAGGCCACCGATTTTGTGGTTCCAGAAGAGGGTGTTTTGGAGTTGACCTTCACACCAAAGGATCCAAAGGGTGAGGTGATCAAGAGAAAGGTGTACGAATACAAGGGTCCAGGTGTTGCCCTCTCCCAATTCAACACCGACGCTTCCATCGAAGGGTTTGCACACTCCTCTTTCAAGATGGCCTTGAACAGAGGTATGCCATTGTACATGTCAACAAAAAACACAATTTTGAAGAAATACGATGGTAGATTCAAGGACATCTTCCAATCCATCTACGAATCCACTTACAAGCCCCAATTCGAAGCCAAGGGTTTGTTTTACGAACACAGATTGATCGATGATATGGTGGCCCAAATGATCAAGTCCAAGGGTGGGTTTGTGCTTGCATTGAAGAATTACGACGGTGATGTCCAATCCGATATCGTCGCCCAAGGTTTCGGTTCCTTGGGGTTGATGACCTCCGTCTTGATCACCCCAGATGGTAAGGCCTTTGAATCCGAAGCTGCCCATGGTACCGTCACCAGACACTACAGAAAGTGGCAACAAGGTGAAAAGACTTCTACCAACTCCATTGCTTCCATCTTTGCTTGGACCAGAGGTTTAATTCAAAGAGGTAAGTTGGACGCCACCCCAGAGGTGGTGGAATTCGCCCAAACCTTGGAAAAGGCCGTTTTGGACACCGTCTCCAAGGATAGAATCATGACAAAGGACTTGGCATTGTTGGTCAACCAAAAGGAGTTTGCCGACACTGAAGAGTTCATTGATGCGGTTGCATCCAGATTACAAAAGGAGTTGAAGTGAATCTCCTATTGAGGATGTCATGAATTGACCCTCAACAATCGTCCTTACTAAATTTCTACATAAATGTGTTTAATCTCCGAATAAACGATCACCTACTATATTCCAAATATTCCCAATATAACTACCTAACCCTTATACAAATGTGACTCACCTGCTCTTTTCTAAGTACTTCCACAGGTACTCCAATGTGTAGAAGGTGCCAAAGGTGATCGCCAAGAATTTCGCCATTGGTACAGCTGTCACCCTATAGAAGTAAGTGTGGGGGTTCAACTTATTCCCCGGCTGTTCGTAGTAGTATTTGCCATTAAGTCTCGCAATCGTTGGCAGCATCTTGGCCTAGCTTCAAGGAACAGAGGGGAGGAACACTGTGAACTTTCACCAGCCAAATTCATCACCAGCCAAACATCGTGTGGCGCATAAAAAGCTCAGCGGTTGGCTCCCCCTCATTGATTAGATCTCCTCCTTTTCTTCATTCTCCACCAAAGCCTCCTGAAATCCCTTGAACTTCACTTGATAACTGACGCCCAACCCCGCCAGCCGGTTGGGACTGTGTATTTTGGGGGATGCAATCAACCTCTTGGTGGTTAGGCCCACTCTAGAGGGAGAAACCCTTGGTGATACCTGAGGTGATTTATCTTGGTCCATAATGGAGTCGTCTGTTGTGTCTATATTAATATCTCCCATCTGGATATTCAAAGAGGAGATCCTACTGCTCTTTCTGGGTGTTTGGTGTTGATCCACATCCGAATCATTTGTCACGGGTCTTCTCTTCTTACCCACCGTCAGAGTCCCCCCCAGTGGGGTCAATGTGGGTTGAGTAAACCCCTGTGTCAGTTTTACTGTGATTGAATCGAGCAAGTCGTACGAGGCCAATTTCACATCAATGTTCGGGGTATCCAAGATAGACCCCAATTGGGTCATCAATCGTGCTAAAGGTTCCACTGTATATTGATTGTCCCAACTTGCGGCAGTTAGCTTAAATGCTGCCCTAGTTTCCTCTATTCTGGAATTGTAAAGCGATTCCATTACAGGACCCCATCCGATCATTTTGGTCAAGTGTTGCAAGTGGTTATCTCTCGTGGTATCAATAAATGCATCTAATTGGGACATTTGGCTAAGTTTCTCATCTATCTCAGAGATCTTCACTGTCAAGGAAGCAGCCAGATGGTGGAATTTCGAGTCGTAATCCAGCTTGGCCAAACACTCAAGCAATTGGCTCATTTGAGCTTTTTGATGACCCATGTCGCTACGTTCGATGTATTCTTTCTGAAAATCATTTGAAGTCACCCCGTGTTCAATGCTAGCCATAACCCTGCCGATTTCCGCCAAAACCAGATCTAAGGCCTTTTGATACTCCTCCATAGCTAGCTCCATGATTCCCTCTTGATCCCGCTGGAGTTTCTCAATCACCTTCTGTTGATCCATTATTGTGCGTTCGTATTCTCCAATGTGCTTTTTAACAAAATCCTTGTTAACGACACTGGAGGTCTTTATACTCTTTGCCATATGAGCGTATTTCAAGGCATTCAGAGAATCGTCAAAATGGTCGACATCTGGTGCCAAGCACACAATCATGCATGTTTTGCAATTGCCTCCCAATGAATATTTCAATAATCTTGTTAACTTAGAGTTCCTGTAGGGCACATGAGGCTTCGAATCACTGAGTGCATTGATGCAGGACCCTAGCGCCAATAAGGACTTATTGATGTTGGCGCCTTCGTGCAATGTTTTACCCTTATTATAGGTAGCACTGGCTCTCTCTGAACCTGCCAAGTCAATGATGTTCAAGGTAGATTGTATGATTTGGTCCTCCAAACCTGAATTGGTGGATTGGAGTAAATTTATTTGGAGAATAGCATGGGATCTTGATGAAGCGGCATTTGCTTGTGTGGGAGACACGGTTCTATTTCGATTGGCAACCAATATCAAGTCGTAGATGTGATCCAACGACACAGGAGTCAACTTTGTCAAATTTGCCACTTTTATCGAATTGTTAGATTCCAATAGATTCAACTTTGAGGAGGGTGTTTCCGGCTGGAGAAGGTCTCTGATGTGTTCATTGTAGATCTCCAAATAGGACAGTGACAATTCCGTCACTTTCTCGCTGGTGTTGAGATATTCAAAAAGATCCTTCATTGCAAGAAACGTCAAGCCTGGGTCTTGCGAAGATCCCGTGATAGTATGGGTTTTCCCACACCCCGTGGCACCGTATGCAAAGATTGTCGCGTTGTGTCCCTCCATGAGGGCCTTCAAGAGCGGGCGGGTAGTGGATTGGTAAACTTCCTCCTGTTTACTACTTGGCAAGAGAATGCCGTCTAAAATGAACTTGTGCTGTCTGACGCGTCGATTATGAGCTGTTTCCGAATGGGGGGGATCCAAGACCAAGCAGGTGTCCAAGACGGACACTGTGGATTGTCCGCTTGTGGGTTTCAACCTGGCAACCACCTTCATTACGGAGAAATTTGTCTTCTATACAAGGTTTCTTTATAAAGGAGCGTAAATCACCTGTGTTATATATTTTGCCCTGTACCTCACCACCGCGGCGACGGCTAGGGTGTTATGTTTAATCGACGTTGTTGCCAAGTGGTTCAACACAACGTGGTTTGGAGACTTCAAGGCACCCTGAGCGTTAGAATTGTACGAGTTCAATATCACGTTCTCCAAATGAGGAGGTAACTGTGGTGGAATCAACCATTGGGGAGGTCTGTGGTTCTGTAGTTGGGCATAATACCCCTCCATTGCTCTGGGATCCTCAAAGAGTGCCGGTATCTCATTGGAATACTTCACCGTAACTTCGTTTTGGACCTCGTTGTACTCTGTAAAGTTGCTTTCAACTTGATTGGGTCCTGTCACCTCCAAATAGTTCATCAAATGCCCTCCACCATCGGTGGCTGTTGGGAGGAAGTCCGAGCACCTCACCTCACCATCCACAACAAACTTGAACCTGTGTGTACCCGGAGGTAGCAGCAGTTGGACAGCAAAATCCCCCTCCACTCCCGGCACAGGCTCCAGAGCCACCATTTTTTTCCAGTTGGTGAATGTACCCATTACAAATACCCTCTCTCCACCTCCTGACCATCGTAGCACCGTGGGAACCTCCATTATTATCGCCCTTTTGCTTAGTTTATGACTCTACTGGGAGCGAAAAAGTGAATGTGGTGATTGAGGGGGGTGGCGTGCGCCACACTGGAGTGGGGGGATCTTTGCGCACGACGACGAGCTCATGTGGCGCAGCTCTTATGCCTCCATCCATTCAACCTCATCGGATTGGCTCTCTTGGCCCCTTTTCTTATCTCTTTTTTACTTATCTTGATATGGAAGAGATTACAAGAGCTCACGGTGCGATTCTTGCACAGCTTCCACCCAATTACCCAACAGCAAAGGTCCTGATCATTTGTGGATCCGGCTTGGGTGCCATTGGTGATACAATTGATTCACCGATAACAATCCCCTATGAAAAGATCCCAGGGTTTGGAAAATCGGAAGTCCAAGGCCACAAGGGCCAGCTTCTATTTGGGACAATCAATGGGGTCCAGGTGATGTGCATGCTGGGTAGGTTTCATTTCTATGAAGGATTCTCTTTGCAAACCAACACCCTTCCAGTGAGGGTGGCAGGATTGATGAAAGTGCCGTTCCTAGTGGTGACCAATGCTGCTGGTGGAGTGAACAAGGAATTTTCAATGGGCGATCTCATGCTGATCAACGATCACATCAACTTACCGGGATTTGCAGGAAATCATCCTCTCAGAGGCCCCAATCTGGACCTCTTCGGTCCCAGATTCCTGCCTCTCTCGGATCCATACGATTTGGACCTAAGAGTGAAATTCCTACAAACAGCACAAGAATTGGGTATTAAACGCTCTATACATGAAGGTACATATTTCTTTGCATCAGGCCCCACGTTTGAGACGAGAGCAGAGTGCAGAACCATTGGTATGCTGGGAGGGGACTCTGTGGGGATGTCCACGGTCCCCGAGGTGATTGTGGCCAGACACTGTAACATGAAGGTGTTGGGTATTTCCCTGATCACAAATAAGGTGCTTGCCACAAAACCAATGTTGGCGTCTGACGTTATTGCAGGTAAACCGGCGGTTGACCAGACAATCGGTATGCCGACCCACGACGAAGTCTTGGAAACAGCCAACGAGGCGGCCAAGGACGTCCAAGCGCTCATTGTCCAGTTCATCACCAAATTATAGCACCCCCTTCTTTATAACGCCATTTACATGGCTTTTTTAGACTTTAACATCTCTTTGGCTGTTAGTAGAGTGTTAATCCACGTCTTGTTCTCCCCAATCTTGAACCCCACTCTGACGTTGAGACTGAGACCACCCTTCTGGATTCTGTTTCGATCCCAATTCGACATGAAGATCAACTTGTTGACGTTGTTCAGTTCCAAAACAAGATGACCATCCTTTGTGTCCTCATCAAACTCATAATCATACAACGACACGTTGGGATTCGTCAATTTGATTTCCATCACACTGGAATAGAAGTCCCTCGCCTGTAGCATTGTGTAGCTGTTGTGGTTTCTCACGCCCGTGCCCGACTCCAGATCATATATGAACAAGCGTGCAAAACTCGTGATTACCAAAATGCACACCTTGAGGTTTCTTTCCAGGGAATACTCGTTCCTCTTCATGATTTGTTGAAGAATCTCATTTGTCAATGGCTCCCCCCTCTTGACATACTGATTGGGCTTGAAAGGCAGCTCTGATTTCAAAATGTTGTCCAACTTCAAGATCTTTTCATTCATCATCAACTTTTCTTTCACAACCCTAGGAACCTCCTTATCCAGCAAGACCGGGTTCACCAGGGCTGGAACAGATCCTTTGCCATTTGAATTCATCAACGATCCCACTGCGCCTGCGGCTGAAATCGCATCCGAGGACACCTTTCTCTGAGGGATCAAAAACGTCTCATTTTGTCGATTTACCTGTTGGTTTCGCTTGTTAATTGGCAGTGGCGCCGGTGGTGGTATCACCGGGGACACGGTCGAGGGTCTTGCTGGCACAGTGGCGGGATTTTGTTGCGAAACAGGCGAAGTCCTGCTTCTTGTGATCACCTTGTCCATCAACTGTTTGTTGGATTTATTATTGTTGATCTCCTTTTTCAGGCTGAAATTGTTTGATTTGAGCTCACTGATCACCATCAGCGGCGAGGGGTCATACGATTCAAATTTCGGTACTCTCTGGCCCCATATTGAACGCCAATCCTCCCATTGAACCCCCTTAAACCACCAATGGTTATGCAGCTCCGTCACTCCAAATCTTTCCTTGGGATCCAGCTTTAAAAGGTTGTTAATCACATCCTCCACCACCTTCGGTATTGGACAATCCAAAGGATACTTGAAATCCAAATTGATGATCTTCAAAAACGTGTCATATTCACTCGATTCCTTGAACGGTGGCTTTCCTATTATCATCTGATAGATGATACACCCTAAAGCCCAGTAGTCTGCCTCTATTCCACATTCGTTACTTTCAAGTAATTCCGGCGTCACATACTCTGCGGTGCCTACAAACGACCCCCGTCTGCTTGATTCTCCATCAATGTCCTCATCCTGATCCACCACCTTGGCTGCACCGAAATCCGTGATCATGACCTTCCATTCCGCATTCAAAAGAATGTTTTCCGGCTTTAAATCTCTGTGTATCACACCCTTGGAATGGATAAAAGAAAGAGTATCTATTAATTGAATTGTGTAGTATCTCACCACCTTCTCACTCAAATTCCCATATTTGTGAATTAACCCCAACAATTCCCCATTGGATGCATAATCAATCACAAAATATAATCGCTTGGAATCTTGAAATGTGTAATACAAAGTCACAATTCCATCATGCTGACCCAATAAATTCAATGTGTCCTTCTCAATTGTCACATACTTTCTCTTCTGCTCTCTGTGAATATGCTGTTTATCTAAAATCTTGATAGCATATGTTCTCTTATTGGTCTTAGAAACAGCCCTAAAAACGCGGGAATAAGAGCCTTCTCCTAAACACTCCCCAATCATAAAATCGTCCACGCTACGCTTCTTTAAGACAGACATAGCTCCCCTAATAGATCCACTGTGGAGAATGTACAATCACAGGTCCAATAAAAAAATGTTATTCTTCTCTATATACAGCGCTTACATAATCTGTGCTCATCGGCTCATGGAAGACAATGGTCCCACTCATTTACCCTCCAAATACTTGTCAAAGGCATCGTTCCTGTTAGGAAATGGTCTCTTTCCCAACAATTCAATCATATCTTCCCTGGTGATGACCTCTTTTTGTAAGAGTCTCTGGGCCACCAGCTCCACCTCGTGTGACTTCTCCTTTAGAAGGTCTCTGCAACGGGTGTAGCATTCGTCAACAATACGATGGATTTCGCTGTCGATGATCTGAGAGGTCTTGTCACTGAAAGGCTTTGTCATGTCGTTGCCTCTGTCCATGTCGTAAGAAACGAGACCCACCTTAGGGGACAAACCACAACCCAAGACCATCTTCTGAGCCATACCAGTGACCTTCTCAAAATCATCCGACCCGCCGGATGTGACTGAATCGAAGTGAAGTTCCTCGGAAACACGGCCGCCCAAGGTCATGGTCATTCTGTCCATCAACTTCTGTGTGGAGTAGAGTGAAATATCCGGAGGCAAGTACTGTGCATACCCCAAAGCACCCTGACCTCTAGGAACAATCGACACCTTCAACAAAGGATCGGCAAATTCCAAAAACCACCCACAGATGGCATGACCCGCCTCATGGTAGGCAACAACCTTCTTCTCAGATGGGGACAACAACTTGTTCTTCTTTTCCAAACCCCCAATGACTCTCTCAATGGCCTGTTCGAAATTCTTCAAATTGACAAAGTCCTGGTCACCTCTCGCAGCAATAAGAGCGGCCTCGTTACACACATTGGCAATATCAGCACCACTGAACCCGGGGGTCAAGGCGGCTAAACGGCCCTTCAAATCCTCCAGGTCCGTGTCCTCAGATAACTTGATCTGCTTCAAGTGGACAGCAAAGATGTCCTTACGGCCATCCAATTCTGGGTTCCCAATGTAAATCTTTCTGTCGAATCTTCCGGGTCTCAACAACGCGGAATCCAAAACATCCATTCTGTTGGTACCGGCAAAGACAACAACATGGTCCGCAGAGGAAAACCCGTCCATCTCCACCAAGAGTTGGTTCAACGTGTTTTCTCTTTCATCGTTACCACCCATTCCTTTGCCCTTACCTCTGGATTTACCAATCGCATCAATTTCGTCCACAAAGACAATCGATGGTGCGTTTTCTCGTGCCGTTTTGAACAACTCCCTCACTCTCGAAGCACCAACACCAACAAACATCTCGACAAACTCAGAACCGGAAACAGAGTAGAATGGAACACCTGCCTCACCAGCAGTGGCTCTGGCCATCAACGTCTTACCGGTACCCGGTGGACCGTTCAAAATGGCACCTCTTGGGATCTTTGCACCCAATCTTTCGTACTTTTTAGGGTTCTTGAGGAAGTTGACGAATTCCATGATTTCCTCCTTGGCCTCGTCACAACCAGCCACATCGCTGAACCTAATTTTGACATTCTCATCCGCATTGAATTGCTTGAACTTCTTCTTGGTTCCACCAAACAAGCCTCCACTGATACCACCGCTTGAGTTCAACAACTTGGAACTGGACCAGAAGATGAACGCAAACAATAGCACAGTTGGCAAAATTGACCACAATGACTTCATCAAATTAGTCGACTTGATGTAAACAACTGGAACTCTTCTATCCTCGGGAATTTGGTACTTTTGTTGTGCCGCCTTCAGCTTTTCTTCAAACACCTCTAGGGACCCAATTGTGAAGAAGAAAACATCTGGAGTCTGATGGTTGGCGTGAGATCTACCCGCCTCATTCAACACCACCTCTACAAGTTCATTGTTCACAACAATCAATTTATCCACATAACCCTTGGCCAAATACCCAGTTTCAAATTCCTGGAACGTGATCTCTTGCTGTAACTTAGAGGCCCCTCCAATCAAGAAAAATAGCATGATAGCACCAAAAATCATACCAAAAAGGTAATCCAATCTCAATTCCATTTCCAAGACCTTACCTTTCTCATCGGTGTTGGATTTGAAGTTGAATGGTTTATTCCCCTTCTCTTCTTTACCAATCGACCATTTCATATCAACCTTAGGTCCCAAATCTTCCTCTTTCTTCATCTCTTCTGGTTCATCCTTAATACCATTTGCCTCCATTTGTTTTCTGTTATGGTATTGCAAAAGAGCTTGGTGGAATCTTTGGACATTTTCAATCTTCTCCCCAGGCTTTTCCGCTGATTCATCCTTCAAAATTGCCGTAATTATCCTTGTTGCTGAGGGTGAAATCATCCCACCCATTTCGTACTTCTCAAATAACTTTTTAATCGAATCTCTTTCCGAAATACTGGAATCTGACCAGATTGTCTTCAATTCCTTCAAAATTTCAACCGCCTCTTCATCGGTGTAAACTCTATTGCCATTGGCATCGTACCTGGATGGGGGCGGTGTGTGGGTCGATTGATATCTCACCAATCTCCCCCATCCATGCAATTTCGGGGATTGATATTGGACTCCTCTCTGAGTCAAGTAGCTTACAGATCTTTTCAAAATAAAAGATCCCATCACAAGCTTGGAGGAAGGCACCCTCATTAGGGATCTGATGACCCCCCTGGACATGGGAAGTGCCGTCATCTTGGTTTAATTAAGAAGACCAGTGGCAAATTCCAAAAAATTGTATGGAAGTAGAAGAAAGATTATGTAATAGAAAGCTCAGGTGCTCAGCAAGAGTCCAATTCACTTTTAAAAGTTAATTACAAAAACAAAGAAACAGAAGAGGCATTGAGGGATCATTTACTGATCCCCCCAAACGGTTTTTCCACCGGAGTTTGAATTGGAGGAATCCCCCCAACTTGGAGTCTTGCCACCATTACCCCAACTTGGGGTCTTGCTACCGTTTCCCCAACTTGGGGTCTTACCACCACTAGTGCCCCAACTTGGGGTCTTACCGCCTTCATTTCCATATGCCGTGGATCCCCAGGATGGAGTCTTTCCCCCCGATTGGGCCCCCCATGATGGAGTTTTACCTCCCCCATTACCGTATGCAGTGCCTGTGGATCCCCAACTTGGAGTCTTGCCACCGTTACCGTAGGACGTACTACCCCAAGAGGACGCGCCACCTCTGTTGGAGCTGGACCAAGTTGAGTTTGATCCATTACCGTAGGATGAGGCAGAGCCATGACTTGGATTTTGGGCTTGTGGTCTTGCGCCATAGTTTGATTGATGCTGAAGAGGTCTATTGGGTCTTCCCCTACCTCTGTAATTCTCCACGAAAGTTTCATATGGTACGTAATTACCCGGTCTCATTTCAAAGAGGAGGTCATTTTTAGATATTGGGATGATCTTTGCCGGGTTGTGCATTTCCACACGGGCCATATCACCGTTAGCATCCTTAATGATACCCTTTTTACCCTTGTATGGACCCTTTCTAACAGAGACGTGCTGGGAAATTGAGAAGTCCCTCCCACCAAATTTGGCCTGATTGATGACAGTCATGGGAGGTGGGGCCATAATTCTATCGGGGTTCATCTTTGTCAAATCTGGTGCCTTGTATGAGGACCCAATCGAACCCTTGTTGGAAATGGTCTGAACAGAGTTGGAATCGGTGACAAAAATACCCGTATTTTCATGGACCGTCTTAGATTGAAGGAACAAGTGTGATTTATAAATGTGGAGAATGTTACCCTGTCTCTTCTCACCAAATGATTCCTTGACGATATCCCCCACCTTGATTTCCAATCCATTCTTATCAACGGTCTTTTCCGTGGCCCTGTTTGTTTTCAAGACGGACAAAATTTGTCTTGGTTCGATGTTCAAAACTCTTCCGTCGGAGCACAGCACTGTGAAGATTTCTTTTTCAATTTTGATGATCATTGCCACCTTGTGAGAAGATAGATTCACCAGTTGATGCAATTCAAACCTTCCCACCTTGGAAGAGGTGGTAGAGGAATCTAGAGATCTCATTAAGTAATTTGGAAAAACTGTGATATCCTTTCTGGTCTGATCACTCACCAATGTCACTTGGTTATCCTTGACATCGACAATCAAACCACTCTCATCTTTGTGAACACCGTGAATCACTGTGACGTGGTCACCAGTCAAGAAGATCTTTCTAAGAGAAGTTGTTGGCGATTCCACAACGGTATCATTGACTTCAGAATCGGAATTACCTTCCAATAGCACTCTAGCAATCTTAGCTTCTGCAATCGATAGAATTTTACCCTTCATGCCTGACTGTTCCCCGCTGATGATTTCAACACGGTCATTTGGTTGAAAGACAATTGCATCACTTTCGACGGATTTCAAGACCGTTGACACGGATTGCAAGTCGATACCTTCGGATTCTGAATTGGAATTGAATAATGTCAACTCCCTCAACGTTGGTTTGATTGCTCTAGATTCCACCATGCTCAACTTGAAATCTTTGAATAAGAACCCATCAATATACTCGTCTCCTTTGTAAACGTAGAAGTTTCTTTCCGGCTTCGAGGAGGTCACATGTTCTCTATCATACTGCTGGGCTTCGATTTCGGAAAACAATCTCTGTGGAGGTCTGTGAGTTGCATTATATGTTGGCTGTTTCTTTTTCCCGGTGGTTGGATCCGTGTGAGTATTTCTACCGTAATCCAATCTGGGAACCAACTTCACCCTCACCTCAAGATCGTTATCCGCAACATTATCTATGATACCCAAATCTCCCTTGTATCTACCTGATCTCATTCTAACGTAAGCGCCCGGTTTTAATCTCACCTCATCAGACTTCCCAGGTCTGAGTAAATCGGGGTATTCCTCAATTGGGACCAAGATCTTTGTCACGTTGTTGTAAATGTTTGGTAAACCCTGGAGAATTTTATTAACGGCATCCATTCTTCTAGCCTCGATGTAAACATTACCATCGAAATTATCTCTTTGAAAAGCGGAATAGACACCTTCTGAACCCTTCATGTTGACCATTCTGGCATACAATTGTCGAACAATTTCCTTCTCCTTACCGTTTCTCACCTTGACAACCCATATTAATGGATCATCGACTGAAGGTAATAACAATCTTTGAGACACATTCTGTGTTGATCCCATGTATCTACTGGATGCAGATCTACCGTATCTGGCCTTAAAATCTTCTGCCATTGCCTGTGCATCCTGTTCGTCCAGTTTTTCTCTTGATCTGTCCAACTTTCTATGAGCACGGGACGCTTCGTTTAATGTGGCGGAATCTCCTGTCTGTTCATCTTCAAGGAAATCTTTACGCAGTTGCTCGGCTTCTTCTTCGTCTTCTTCCTCTTCGTCCTCTTCATCAACCTCAGCTTCCACATCCAAAAACTGATTGGCCGGTCTTTGTTTCTTTTTTACTCTTGAAGACTCTTCGTCATCGGATTCTTCTTCCTCGTCTTCGTCCTCATCTTCATTTAAAGCGTCCGAGTCGGCACCCTCATCGTCATCGTCATCCTCACTCTTTATAGCTTTGGCCTCTTGCCTTGTAAGTTCCGTGTTAGAGGTCTCCTCTTTGTCGGAAGCTGACAATTGAAGATCCTCATCCTCGGGCTTAATCTGTTGGTTCGATAGATCCATCTGCGTCGACTCCTTTCGGTGCACACAGGTATATATTGAGAAGAGTACAATCAATCATTCGTAGCCAATTTTTCATCCACAGTGGGAGAGGAATTCGCTCAGGCCGGGTAACCTTTGGAATGATATTGTGAATATATGAGATGATGGTGATGATTAGGAGGGGCTTATGGGTGGTGTGTTGTTTAGGAGTGGTGTTTTTAGTGATTGGTTTTTGTTCTGAGTCGAAACCCTTATTTAAATGCCAACTTTTCACATAATGTTGAATTTAAACTCACCTCAAAGTAACTCAGTAGATAAAGTCAAACCAGAAATTCAAGTAATAGCAGAGAGTTAATGAGGCAGTTCTGAAGTGGATGGGGTTTTTGCCCTGTCGGTGAGTTGTACGGAAGCGCAACTTTTCAGACAAAGTTGAGTTTATATTAACGTTCATTTAATTCGGTAGATGAACCGATATCCACCATTCAAAGAATAGAATAATAGTTCTACAAGGTCTGTAAAGGGAGTGATGTGTTTTCCCAGAATAAAGATTCCAAAACTCTATTGAAAACAGGGGATGTTTAATTTACTCAGAGATCCATTTAAATGTGCTTGTTCGTCAATACATCATTCACTTTTTTCGTCAATATATCATTCATTAAGTCACTTAGTTCATTAATGAATGAAATCCTGGTCTTGTTATATCCTTTCTCCTCTCTCGAGTAGATCCACATCAATCCTCGCAATTTTCACACAATGTTAAACTTAAATTAACCTCTACTTAAAATATGTACATGACGGTCATTTCTTCTTCCAGTTGAAAGCCCCACGGGAAAAATCCAAAGGCTTCTTTTGTTCTCCCTTTCTCTTCTTCGACTCGGTGAAAAGAACATGTCTCTGGACCAAAGGATCATATCTCACTTGGGTGATTTCCTTGGTGGTTCTGGCCACAAGAAGGGTTCTTCTAAAGCCCGTCTTAGCTGTGGACATCAGCTGGACAATTGTTGTTCTGGCTTTAGCCTTGGCCATCTTTAATGCTGGAAGTTGGGGTTTGTAAAGAGAATTTGAAAAATTTGATGATTTGGGATCGACGAGAGCTTATGTAATGCTACGTAATGTGGAGTCCGCTTATGTCAACGCGCTCAGCATTGACCAATCACCCAAATCCACCCCCTCTTGCTGCTCTGGTCCCAGCCAGCTTCATCAACGCAGGATGACCTCATATTAACGTCTCCTTGGCAACAGTTTATTACCCCCAGATGATTGATTATAAATGCTTACGTGATCCTTCCCGCTGGCTCCATCCTATCCCTTACGATCACAAATGCTGGTCACAGTCACCACTCTTTCTTTTCATAAAGAATGGATGTCTTCATTGTTCGTCCCAATTTGGAGTTATTTGATTGTCAGAAATGTCCACTGGACACCAACTTGTTGGCTGATGTGAAATCAAACTATTTGAAGAAATTGTCCCAATGTCAAACTTTGTGCCACAGCAATAAATCACAGTTGCCCTCTTGGTGTCATGATTCCACCCTGGGGTTGGATTGTAATCAGTTAGCACAAGGCCATCGCAGAAAAAGTTCCGCAGTGTCGGAAATCTCGGTCGATGATGAAGATAACAACTGGTTACATTTGACGTTGGAATCATTTTCATTGACAGATGAGGATATCAATTCCAAAGTGGGGATCCCATTGGAACGATTGGAGGTTCCAATGGATTTGGATGCCAATGATGAGGGATGGCTAGAGTTAAAATCAATCCAATTGGACACCGACATAGCCTTGGTAAAGTACAAATATCTGAAATCTTACATAAAAGTCAACAAGGTTGTAAAAGAACAGTTCTCCAAAAAGGAACTTTCGTTTGAAGATGAAGAAAAAGGGTTAAAGGTGGTCAATAAAGATGTTGAAAAATTCCGTGCTTTGGAATCCCTACTGAACAAATTGATGGAATTGAAGAAAGAATTTGATTCAAAATTCCGGAAAAGATGATGGTTCCTGATGGGGTCTAAGTGGGGTCTAACTGTGGTCTTTTTTTTCAAGATCAAAAATCATCACCACTGTCAACCCAATCAACGGGGTATTGCCCTGAACATCCATGTCAGAGGCCTTCTGTCCATAAAAAATTGCGTTTATTCTGTTTAACTATGTAAAAAAAAGTGAAAATTAAATCGAAATCAAGGAACCGAACCATCTCTCACCAGGTTTTTATTATTGTCCCCGGTGAATAAAAATGGGGTCAATTGAGAACCAACCCAAAGAAAGCTTTGCTCAAAGAGCAGCAAAAGTCGCCCACAGGAAATCCTTCGACGGGTTGAAGGTCCTCAATAATGTCACAAACTTGCCAAGAAAACCAACCCCAGAAAAGGATCAAATTGATTTGGTTGTCAAGTCGGTAGAAAACGCCACAAAACGTCTTTCTCAGCATTCCCAGCATTCCCAGTCTTCCAAAAGAAAAGTGGAAAATTCTGTGGGTCCTTGGAGGTTGGGAAGAACCCTGGGTAAAGGATCCACCGGTAGAGTTCGTTTGGCTAAACATTGTAAAAATGGTAAGCTAGCAGCTATAAAGATCATCCCTAAACAACAAGGCAATCAAAGTCTACCCTACGGTATAGAAAGAGAAATCATCATTATGAAGTTAATCACTCATCCCAACATCATGGCATTGTATGATGTGTGGGAAAACGATAATGAATTGTATCTAGTTTTGGAATACGTCCAGGGTGGAGAATTGTTTGATTTCATCATTCAAAACGGTAAACTTCCCGAACCTGATGCCGTGAGATATTTCCGAATGATCGTCAATGGAGTGTCGTATTGTCATAAATTCAACATTTGCCATAGAGATTTAAAACCGGAAAACATCCTATTGGATCGAATGGGTAATCTTAAGATTGCCGATTTCGGCATGGCTGCTTTGGAGACAAAAAGCAGACTCTTGGAAACATCATGCGGTTCACCCCATTATGCTTCCCCGGAAATCGTGACAGGGAAAAATTATCATGGTTCTCCATCGGATGTCTGGTCCTGTGGTGTGATTTTGTTTGCGTTATTAACAGGTCATCTACCCTTTGATGATAAAAGTATTAGAAAGTTGCTTCTCAAGGTCCAAAGTGGGAAGTTCCTGATGCCTCATTATCTTTCTCCAGAAGCCAAGAATTTGATCTGGTCCATGCTCAGAGTGGAACCTGGAAAGAGAATACGTATCGGTCAAATTTTGAATCACCCCTTGCTCCTGAAATATCCCTCGAATGACCCCCAATTGGAGATAACAAACAAATTGGAGAATGTCGATTTGTCAAAGCCGATCCAAGACGTGGATTCCGATATTTTGCATAATTTACAAACTCTTTGGCACGGTACCCCCAAATCTCGAATCATCCTCATGTTAAAAACTGAGAATGAGAATCCCGAAAAGATGTTCTATCACCTCCTGCAGAGTTACAAAGACCAAAGAAAGAGATCTCCCAATGGGTTGAGGATTAAAAAATCTCATTCCAATCTAAAATTGCCAAAATCAACTTCAAAGGTCAAAACCGTGATTGAAAACGAAGATGGCCAAGTACTCAAATCTGTCATCCAGGAATTCGACAATCATCCCCTACCATTATCTTCCTGTTCTAAAAGAAAAGGTGTCAATCCAAAAAATATAATTGCATCCTCTTCAAAGAGGTCACTTAACTCACATATATCCATCATCAATATGAATCAAAAATTGGCCAGCATAAACAATTTGTCAAAGGTCTCCACGGCCACTTGGTCCCCTCCAGAATCTACAACCGAGGGTGGCTCTACCGTGAAAACTACACCACCTAGTAAATCCAAAACCCTGGATGCTAAGGAGGATTTGACCGATTTCAAGTATCTCATGAACTCCATGTTTGATAAACAAGAGACCCAACCTTTGTCAAAATTGGAATTACTAAAATTGGAGTTGAAATCTAATAGGATCCCATCAACTGGTTTGAAATCTATAAGAAGCTCGTCCACAAGAAAATTGTCTTCTTTTTTGAATAACCAGTACGCGTCATTAAAAGTGGAAGATTTCAACGATTCCATGGAAAGGGGAAAAACATCTGCATCTCATAAATCTAAAAAATCTATCGATTCAAGCTATTTGAATTTATCCTATTCTTTCCATCAAGGTATCCCTATGGAATTAAAGAGTCCGAAGGAGGAAGAAATCGTTAAATTTGACAAGGAAAAGGACCATCAAGATGAAAACTGTCAAAATGATCAAAATATATCTCCCGTCCTTGCCGGAGATTCAACCAATGAGGAGTCTACATATGTTGATGCATTAAGCAAGTTGTCTATCATTAATGAATCAAGGAATAATACCCCCATTGCCGAATCCAAGCCTATGTGGGTTGATAAAACCCAATCACACCCACATCTTCCACCACAGCAGCCAAAGGTTTTCAAAGTGGTGAATTCTTCACTATCTCCATCTCCACAACCACGTCCCCCTCATGCTCCTTCTCCTCCATCTGCACCACACAGTCAAGAGCAAACTACGAAAAAGCTGTTTAAAAAGAAGGCGTCATGGTTCGGCAAATTGATTTCCAATTTAAAATCCGGGGCTAAAAAGCATGTTGAAAAGGTTGCTTCTACAAGGAACCAAAAATCAAAGTTTTCTACAGTGTTCAATTTCAAAAAGGAGATATGGATGGAAACAGACTTACTCGATAGTTCCACTTTTCTAACGAAATTGAAGATGGAACCAAGAATGAGTCCTGTAAATTTTGGACCCGCCACCATTTCTAACGGTCAAAAGGTTGTAGTGCTAACAGCAGGAGATGTTGTGATCAATGCCATTTTGGTCGATAAGGTTGGTGGTGAGTATGGGTTCAGTGGGTGCTTCATAAATTTGAAATTGACCAAAGGAAGCGTTAAAAAGTTCGATCACTGGTGTTTGATGGTAAACAAGAGTTTGAAGACCATCGAGGGAACTGTTTAAAGAATCATATAGCATAAAATACGATACGCATTCAAGATAGCAATTGTACCCCTAATCTTTTCAAATATCATGCACGGTAATGATGTCACCCCCTAAATCAGTTCATTTCATCAATTATCGAACGATTTTAAATTTCTTCATGCATGGAACTAAAAAAAGAAATAAAAAATTTCTAGAACACGAAGTTTCCGAAAGAGTGGCTTACAAACCCTCACCTCAGGGCTTTCCCTAGATAGATGCAGGTGTAGTCTGTTTTGTTACCACTCACCTGAATGGGGCATACCAACCTCCTTTTGCTGCGAGACACATTTTAATCGAATTTGGATCCAGCCACACGAAAACCGTTGTACGGTTATGGTTATCAAGGGGCACGTTTCTTTTTTTGGAAATCTCTAACGGCAACACAAGGTTAAGAATTTTTTTTTCACCTTTGCACCCACCAGGTGTCCTTAATTGTTGCCAATCCCTCCTAGCAGAACCTGCCCCTGATCACCTTTATCACAATGTACACCGTTCAAGAAGAGCTGAAAGTGGTGGTTTCCGGGGATGCAGGCACAGGAAAGTCCCATTTGATCAACTCATACTTAGGTAACTATACATCCAATCCCAACTCAGACGTCCAAGAGATTTACCATAAGAGGGTTTTATACAATGAAAAGAGTCTATCGTTGGAAATTATTGACACTGTTGACAATGAGTTAATTTCAGACATTGATAAGTTTAAACCATTTCAAGAATGTGATTGCATTATTTTCACGTATTCAATTGATGATGTTCAAAGTTTTAAAAATGTGGTTGGTAGATACGGTCATCTGCCCATTATTGAGGAAAACCATCAAAAGTGGACGGTTATCAATGACCAAGTGAGAAAATTCCCGCCAATTATTCTGGTGGGTACCAAGTTGGACTTGGAAAGCGCAAGACAGGTTGCAAGAGAGGATGGGTCTAGATTGATGGAGGAGCTTGGGTTCAATGATTTTTCCGAGTGCTCTGCTTTGCAATCCATTGGTTTGGACGAAGTTTTTGACAACACCATTCAATTAGGTTTACTCCATAAAAAAGGGGACAATGAATACAAATATGTGGATGATCCCTCTTCAATTAGGAAGAAGAGTGTTCCTGAGACCAGGTATTCCGTTCCAACCTCTTCAATTCCTATCAAACTTTCCAACACTTCTCCCCCAACAAAGGAAGAGAATGAAGATAACAAGGTTAACGGTACAAAAACCAGAGTCAGTAAAACCAAAACCATTCCTAAGTCACAAAAGGATGGTGGTTGCTGCGTTATCATGTAAGGGTGGTGCTGATGATTCATTACCTTTTAAAGCTGTGTGAATGCTCATAACCACACAAATTATTTATAGACTTCTGCATTATATTATAGAGTTAATTTTTCGTGTTGAATACCAGTACCATACTTAAACTAGCGACTACCTCTTGAACCCCATTTAATGAGGAATCGATCTAGAATCAATTTTTTATCTTAATTATGGCCCCTAAGATAACACCACAATTGCACCTCGCTTATGGAATTTCCGTCCCTTTACCAATAATAACTTCTCCTTTTCCCAAGCCCCCAAAAAGATGGTTTATGGTCCTTTAAAAAGCATAACTTAAAAAAAATGGAATGAACTGTAGCTCCGCTATCAGCTATCCACTATTATATAGCAAATGATCACCATTATTCTCCATTCCATGGTCTTTTAACAAGTTCTATCATCGTCTCTCAGATCTTTCACACATGATCTTCTAACTTTATGAGGCTTTTGAAGTAAAATTCGGGGTAACTAAAAAAAGAAACGTGCACACCCCATATCAAACCTATTATAAGCACCTATAATAACACCTCAGGTGGTTTTTCCATTCTTTCTCTTTTTTTGAAGTTTCCAATCTTGAACTTGTGATGATTATGTAAGAATTGCCAAGCTAAGCCCATTTATCAAAAAATTATTCACCAACTTCCCCTTAATTCATCAACTAAATGGACAGGAATAACAATCCGCAGAGACCTGCGGAGAACTCTGCCCTTGAATATGAGGGTTATTTTCAATACGATAATCAAGAAGAAGAAAACCCCCTCCAGCAGCAATCCCAACTGCCATCACGGGGACAAATTAAACCTTCACTCACTTTAGAGTCATGGCTCAATGTGCCACAGGAAAACATAGTGGATGAAGAGTCCTCACGGCCACCTGTACTTAGTATAGACCAATGGCAATACCCACAGCCTGATTCAGCTCTTGAAATTCCGCAAACTCCGGGGGATTTAGAATCCCAATTGGAGTCCCAATTGGGCTCCTCATACCAGGGTTCTCCTTTTGTGAGTGGAGATGAGGGATTGGTGGGTGATGATTTACTTGGGGGTTCTTACCAATCATTTCAGAATGATATCCAATCTTTATTGGGTGATGATGACGATTTCAATTTAGGACCCAATTTGGACATCCCCGTTGGGGAACTGAGTTCCACGGGTGGTCTTATGAGTTCTCTGGGTAACGCGGGGAATTTGGGTGAACCCAATGAACCAATACCTATTTTCCAAATACCGCAATTGTCGCAATCAACAAGTAACTATATGATCCCATTAGCTACGCCTCAAATCATTGTTTCCCCTGAGGAGCAAGCCAAGAGAACGCCATCACTGTTTAGTTCGAGGTCGAGCTCCAGGTCAAATTCCAGGTCAAATTCCAGGTCAAGAGTCGAAGAAATTAGAAGCTACAGAAATGCCTCTCCATCGTTGTTGTTGGGTGTTCCTGACAACCACAACGAGATGGTCAGAGGTAGACAAAGGCGACACAGTGCATCCCAGTCAAGGTCCCATTCTCGTTCCGGCTCTATCAGCAGTCAAGTCACCAATAGTGAGTTTGAAGATGAGGACGATTTTGATGATTACGACGCAAAGGGCGACAAGAAGTTCATTTGTCCTGCATGTGCTAAGGAGTTTAATAGACCCTACAATTTGAAATCCCATATGCGAACGCACACCGATGATAGGCCGTTTCCGTGCAGAAAATGTGGCAAGGCGTTTGCAAGACAGCATGACAGAAAACGTCATGAGGACTTGCATTCGGGAGAAAAGAAGTTCCAATGTAAGGGACCTCTCCGTGGTGGTGGCCAGTGGGGTTGTGGTAAGAAGTTTGCTCGGCCTGATGCTTTGCGAAGGCATTTTTGTACTGAGGGAGGGAAGAATTGTATTAGAGAATGTGTAGTAGAGGTGATGGGAGATGGTCAGGGCAAGGATTGGGAGGCCAAATGTGTCAAGGTTGCCATGGAGAGGGCTGCGGAGGGGAGACAGAAAGCCAAATAATCTCTTGGCTTTTTCGTTTCCAGTGTATGATAAGATATCCTATTCCAGTGATTGTAATTAATTTGCCAGACGAATCCGGCATTTGTACTTTGTAAGACATTTTTTTTGAATGTTTGCTCGGGTTTCAGTACAGTTGGATACAGATTTAAATCAATCAAGGTTTGGCTGTTAAAAATGTCCGTTTAAAAGATCCTCAGCTTTCTATCTAATTTATCTATTCAAATGTCGCAAGATGTCATATTGAAGAGATGAAATGTATGATTTTTAAGTGATTTCATGAGCGCTGATCATATTTCAAAGTTAGAGATATCAATGGACGGTTTCCTAAACCCATCTCTCGTTTTAAAAGTTACACTACTGTCTTATTACTTCTACAATGTATATTTGTTTTGAAGTGAAATTATGTGGCTTTGAAGGAGTTGGGGTGAGGAGATGAGGTGGGTGGTGTCATTACCACGCACGTTCGCGTAGCGCATGCAGGATATTGTGTTAATGCGCCACGGTGTACATGATCTCTTATCTACTACTGAATAAACAATCATATTTTGTAACTACCCCTCACCTATGGACAAAAATGTACCTTTTGCTTTATATGTTGGTGTTATTGAGATCCTCAAAATCATCAGCCTGGTGAGGAATCAAAAGGATCAATTCTATTTGACTGGATTGTGATACATGAAATTACTTTTATTTAATATCAAACATCCAAAACCGCTGGACAATTTTATTTTAATATACTAACACCATTCATCACCTCTTACTCCCCCTCCCCTACCTCCAACACATTTACAGCTGCTGAGCCACCTTGGTTTCAGCCGTGTTGTCGCACTGGTGCACGGGTGTCTTCATAATCGATTTCAATTTTTCTTTTTTTTAGCCTTTTGTTTATATGCCTCCTTTTCCAGCAGAATGGCAATCTTCGGCAAGGGTAAAAAGCAAAAGTCGGTCGACTTGGGCAATGAGAAGATCACAAAGGAGGATGAGAGGAGAATGAAGATGAGATCCCAAAATCTACATGATCCCATCTTAACAGCAGTGAATAACGCTCAACCCTACGAAGAGATGAATGTTCATCAAAGAAACTCCAGTTTGGGTGACGGTGTTCTAAACGATGTTTTCGGGAGGGCGATTGTCGACCCGGATATTTCCAACCCTGCCAGATCAAGAAACGAAAGGCCCTTGGACACAATCAGGGCATTTGAATATTCAGTTTCACAACACCCAGCAATTCCTTCCCAACTGGAGTCTGAGCACCTTGGGTGGCGTGTGAGAGACGATTTCCCTCTGCTGAACGGACAGTTGCCACCACCAGGTCAATACGACCAGCAAGCCATTTATACCCCACCGGCACCCGTTGAGGAGACAAAGAAGAAGAGAGGTCTGTTCAGCTGGGGCAAGAAGAAGTGAAAAATCATATATATTTTCTTTACCCTTTTTAAGTGAAAAAATGACTCTAGAGGAGATCCAACAGGTGGTGAACTCCTACATTACGACAGAAGAAAGAGGTCAAGTTGACCAGGCTATCCGTCTTTTAACCGCAAAAAGGGCCACTCTTTTGGACCTCATTAAGTCATTACAATTGTATATTACAAATAATGCATTGAACGTTCGGTCAAAAGCCTTTGAAATGGTGTATAAGGTGCTTGAAGGCGTTCCACGAGAGATGCTTTTTACCAGAGACATTGACGTATTAATCACATTTCTTTTGACTAAGCTGGACGACGATCCAACCTCAGTTTTGACTTGGGTTTTGGATTCATTGATTCAGCTTGTGCAAATGGACCAATATCAGCCCAATGAACCAATGTTGAATAAATTCATTGACGATTACAATCCACGTTCATTTACTGCCAATATCAGATCAAAGCCCCTTGTTTTATCGGAATTCTTATTTCGTAAAACCCCAAACCGAGACCTATTCATCAAATTCTTCTTAAAGGTTTCCCAAAACGAGAAGGATCCTATCAACTTGCTCCAAGTGTTCAAGGTGGTCAATCTCATCAGTGGAGAGGATCTGGGTGAATTCAAACAGGATCTATTTGATTGTTTATTCAAGTATTATCCCATCTCCTTCAAGTCCTCAAATGACACCCAAATGCAGCAAATCGGTCTGCTCAAGAATTCTCTTAATGAATCTTTGGGTTCCAATGAAGACTTTGCGGATGAACTCTTTCCGAACTTGATTGACAAGTTCAACTCCACCTCCTCGCCGAATACAAAGTTGGACATCCTTGACACAATGATAAGGGTGGCCACGATGTACACAAAGTCGACGGTGGAAACCCACTTTATTTCCCTTTGGAACACTCTAAAGTACCCCGTCTTGAACTTTGAAATGGCCCAAATTGTGGGCCAAAAGTCACTATTGGAATATTACAGTGAATCATCAAATGATAGTGATGTGGTTTTGGCTAGATCTTTGGAAACAATCAAGGTTCTTTTCGAAGTTGTCACGAATCCAGACTTATTCACACTCATTTTTGATGATTTGAAAAAGAACCTCAATTTCGAAGAATCCCCTGCTAAATTCCTTCAATCGGCACTTCTACTCTCATTGATAACCAATCAAGAAGATATTATGGACTCCATTTTGAAGACCCTTGTGAGTCAAGAAGTTGACAGAATCGCCTATAAGAGGACTCTTTTGGTTTCCCTTTCATACTTCTCGAACCTCAACCCAAAACACTTCTTGAAGTACCAGGGGGAAATCTTCACATTATTGCATTCTTCATTGAACACAACGGATTCCACCTTAGTGGCTTTGGCTTGTCAATCCACAGTCCACTTCATTCTCATTCCGGATTTCCTAACAGAAGAACAACCTTTGCTCATCCGAAATCTTACCACCCTTTTGGTGGACTCAAACGGCAAATCGCAGGATTCCAATGCCAGAAAGGACACTCTCATTGAAAAGACCGCTTTGGATGCGATTTCGAAATTGGCAACTTTTCCTCTGTTTGAAAACGTTATCGTTGAGGACGTTTTAACGCCATTGTTGCTTCAAGTGGAGACCAGTATAGACCTCTTAGATACTCTGGTCGTTATTGTCACTTCCTCTTCTTTGATTACCACTACTATCATCAGGTTGTTAAACTTGACACCAGAAACTCTCCCGCCATTGGAAGTCCTCAATACGATTTATAATTTGGTCTTGAAGTTAGGATTGGAAACCCCAATGGACTCCTTTATGAAATTTGTGCCAAAGTTACTTGCTTTGCAGGGGGATGAGATGCTCAATTTCTTTGTGGGGATGATTTTGAGAAGATTCAGTGCCAATCTTAATGGGGATGACTTGAAGATTTTACTGCAGCAAGCGCAAAGTCCAACTTTGACATCGATGGTTGTGCAAGGTGTTGCTAAATCCCAGTCTGTAGATTTGGACGCCATTTCTTTGTTCCACAGCTTGGTGAATTCTCTCGAACCCCATGGTTCAGGTAGACTGGTCCAGTTGGCTGGTATCTCCAATTTAACAAACAAATGGCTTCAATGGGCTGATATTGAGCCTCTATTGGGCAATTCCAGTGATGACCTCAGGTTTTGGCTTTTGAGGGGTCTTATCTTGAAAAACGACTCCATGGCTATTTCTTACCTTCTTGAGGAAATTCAACGTCAATCAGACACTCATAAACAGAGAACAATCCTTAACATCCTCTTTCAAACCATTCCTGAATTTCAGCCCGATATGGGTCCCACTCTGGAAGTTGCTTACCGTTCTCCAACCCAACTTGGGTTTGGGAAAGCCAATCCTCTAATCAATTGGACGGTGAGACCTGTTTGGAAGCAAAGATTGTTTGAATCCGTTGATGGGAACATCGGTGAAATATATCTTCTTTTATTAATGGAATTACCAGAAGATATCTACTCGTACAAATTGGATACAATCACACCTCGTTTAATGAGACAGATCTCTCTTACCGAAGATAACTATGTTCTCATGGCAGGGTTTAAGACCTTGAATCATATCATCGGTGATAGGTCCCATCATGACCAGTTGAACCCTTACTTGGATACTCTTCTATCAAAGTGTTTTACAAAGTTAAAGGACAGTGAATGTCCTTTATCTCTTAAGGAAACACTTTGGGGATTCCTTCATGATTTAGTCCACTTCAAATCCACCAATTTGATGACACCCTGGAGAGATCAGATCCTTCAACTTTGTCAATTGGGATTGGATGATTCAAATAGAGAGGTTAGAATGATTGTCGTTGACTGTAGACAAAGGTGGCAGGATTGGGGGGTCTCTCCGGCAGATTTGGACCCCCATGCCGGGCATAATCACTAGGTGGATATCACGTTGACTAATTTATGTTTATGGACTGATCCGTCTACTTTTTGAGTCTATTTTTTAATCTAATCTGATGATTGCTGAGCACATGAGCATCTGTCATTGGCCAAATCGGCTCCCTTCTTCCCCTCAATTGGAGGAAAAAGTTTTTAGTCTCTCAGCCAACCAACGCCCTCTCAATTCAACAACGATGATGAGATTGACCCCAATTGTCAGATCCGGCAGTGTGGCGACCAGGGTGGCCCAGGGTGGCCGTTTGTTCTCCACCTCCAGTTTTGTGAGAGGTCCGGCCACCGCTGGTGCCGCTGCAAAGGAGGCTACGGTCCATGATTTACCAAATCCAAGAGATTTACCAAGACCAGATGCGGTGGAATTGCATAGACCTATTTATAATCCACAGGAAAGATATAAGGAACAAGTGGAACAATTGCACAAGTTTGGTAAATACATTATGGGTTGTATGCCAAAGTACGTGGAACAATTCTCTGTTTGGAAAGACGAACTTATAGTTTACACCTCCCCTGCAGGATTGATCCCAGTGACAACATTTTTGAAGAACCACACATCTACACAATATAAGGCATGTATGGATGTTACAGCAGCGGATTACCCAGAAAGAAAAAACAGATTTGATGTTGTTTACGACTTCTTATCAGTGAGATTCAACTCCAGAATCAGAGTGAAGACTTGGGCCTCTGAAGTGTCGCCTGTGCCATCGTTGGTGGAGCTCCACCCGGGTGTCAATTGGTTTGAAAGAGAAACCTATGATATGTACGGTATCTTCTTTGAAGGTCACCCAGATTTGAGAAGAATCATGACTGATTATGGTTTCGAAGGTCACCCATTGAGGAAGGATTTCCCAACCACGGGTTACACAGAGGTGAGATACGATGCAGAAAAGAGAAGAGTTATTTACGAACCATTGGAATTGACCCAAGCTTGGAGGAACTTCTCTGTTGGGTCCTCCGTTTATGACCAAGTTGGTGAGGGTGTCGATGTCACTCCTGCCGAATTCAAGTTGCCACAACCTGAAATTGAAGAAGAGGCTCCTGAAAAGAAGTGATCTTCTTATAATACATATACACATTTTTATATTCTATTTATTTCCTCCCAGATATTCGCAACTTGGATCATCTTTTCTCCGTTTTCCATCGATTTGTACATTTCAAAAACCTGGGAACACATTTCGTTGTTCAATCCAATCTTATCCACGCCGGTTATGCCGTAATGGTCTAAAAGATAATCATAGATTTCGTATGTGGCTCTTGATATGTTATCCTGTAATTGTTGGGGTTGGGTCCTATTGAACTCAAACATACTTTCCACTATTTCCGTTTCCCCGATTCGTATGAAGCCTCTCATCATAGAAGTCCAAAGAGGCCGATTAATGAACCTGTTCTTGAAGATGTACTCAACAACATTCATCATCTGGGCTGGAGTGATTCCGGGTCTTTCCAGCAATTGAATGAACGTTTCAAAGTTGGGGTTAAACTTTGCACTCTTCATCAACAATAATACTCGCTGATAATCAAAGGGAATCATTATATTCAACATCTTTAAATTCCGGGGTTGACGTTCCAAATATTTAAGGCCTTCTTCTACTCCTTGCTCCCGCAACGTCTTTAGTAGAGTCATTATGGTATCAATGGAGTGATCTTCACCAGCATTCTTATCACCATTCACATTCACATTAAGAGTGTCCGAAAACGGTGTCACTAGCAGTTCTTCAATCAACTCCAATTTGATCTTCCCCATCGTATCTATATACGGATATTGATCCGACAAAGCGGATCCTGCTATGATGTTCCTTGCGCTCGCCAACATCGGCCCTGTCACTTGATCATTATTCAATTTGTATCCATGATGATATTGAATCATCTTAATTGTGAATGATTTCAACAACTGCTTTCCTATTGGGTCGATCGATCTGGCACGATTCTTTTTTATAAGTGTTAGGACGCTCTCTCGTGATCCTTTTGAATTGGAAAGACTATCCAGCCAATCACTTTGATCCACCCCACGTCCACTTTGTACAGATTTCTTGGATTCATCATTCACCACAGCTACTGGTTCCTTCATCCCAGGTTTCTCTTGAAATTTCTTTCCTATGTCTGGCAAACTTTTGTAATAAGTCACCTGTTTCTGCCATTGATCCAAATCTAACTCTGTCGGCTTACTATAATCCCTCAAGTATCTCTCTAAATGCATTGAAGAAACATTGTACTGTGAACGCAAGACATCCTCGTTTGTTTTAGAAACACCCCAACCCGCATCGATCGCCCTTTTAAGACGTCTCTGTAACCCCCTTGTGCGTGTTGCCATCAAATAGGTCCTTGTCCAACCTTCCTTTAAGGATCCACCGTAACCAACCCGTGAAAAATTTCACCACGACGTTGGTGATAATGAGTTGGAAACCGTTGAGGTCCCAGTGGGACCCCAGGAGGCTGATACGGCCCTGGAACATACGAGTCATCCTTCTTATATTCCTGTTAATAACCAGTGTGTCTTTTTGGGGGTTTAAACCCAAGAGATACCATGCAAAATCGGTGAATCTATCCAAATTGAACAATTATGAATACACCAAGAAATACCACGGAAAGGCATTGAGCGAGGTGCCATTAGCAGAACGAAGCTTTGAGTTTAGTATTGATCCTGTTTTTGAAAACGGTTGCAGAGATCCGTTTATTGAATCACAAGGCGAAAGGGCAAATGCAGCGTTCGTTGTTCTTGCAAGAAATTCGGAGATCGACGGTGTCATCTTGTCGATGAGATCATTGGAGAGACATTTCAATCAATGGTTTAATTACCCTTGGATCTTTCTAAATGATGAACCATTTGATAAAGAGTTTAAGACGAGGGTGCTAGAAGTGGCCAGTGGTAAAGCCAAATTCGGGATGATCCCACCAAACAAATGGAAGTTCCCAAACGAAGACAGCGTGGAATTTAATGAAGCAGTGGAGTCACAAGGTGATCGATCAATCATGTATGGAAATATGAAATCTTACCATTCGATGTGCAGATTTTACTCGGGATACTTCTTTGAACACCCAATGGTCAAGAAGTTAGATTGGTATTGGAGAGTTGAACCAGATGTGGATTTCTATTGTGATTTGACTTATGATCCCTTTGTGGAGATGGAAAAGAATGGTAAACGATACGGTTATACGATTGCAATTAAGGAGTTGGTGAACACAGTTCCATCTCTATTCAGAAAGACAAAACAATTCATCAATGAACAAAACCTCGTATTGCCAGACTCATGGAACTTCTTTATCAACAACTACAAGTTTTTCAAAGGGAAGAATAGGAAGCAATACGGTGATGTGAAAAATGTCAATGAGCTCATTGATAAAGTTGAAAGATTAACTCCATATAACTTGGCAATTAGCCATTTGGAAAAAGTAGAAGAGGGAGAAGCCGAAATCGATTCAAAATTACTTGATAAAGAACTAATCAAGGCCTTGGTTGACCATTCAACCAAATTCGGTGCAAACACCGTCATTCCTGAACTCTATTCCGGTGAGGAATACAATTTGTGTCATTTTTGGTCAAATTTCGAGATTGCCTCCAATTCACTATTCACTTCTCCAGAATATAGAGCATATTACAACTTTCTTGAACAATCAGGAGGGTTTTATAGAGAGAGATGGGGTGACGCGCCTGTTCATTCTTTGGCAGTGGGTATGTTTTTGAATTTGGACGAAATCCATTACTTCAGAGATATTGGTTATAAACATTCCACGTTGGCACATTGCCCCTTCAACTCTCCAAATCAGCTGCCTTACAAGGCCGGACCGAAATTCAAACATCAGTTCCTACCCGAAGATGAGGTTTATTATTCACATCCCGATCCAATATATGAAAATGGTGTAGGATGTAGATGCAGATGTCCTTCGGATCATAAAGAAATTGAAAACTCGGGGGGTTCTTGTTCAAATAAATGGGCGATGTTGACCTCCAATGAGCTTACGGACCTCAGAATAATGCCAGAAGAGCGTGACAAATTCGGAGGAATTTCCAAAGATCAAAGAACTCTTCTTGGAATAGACCAGTTCTTGAATTTGGATCAAGTTGAGGGATTTGCCATGAAATGGTTGGAGCAGTGGATCCAAAAAGGCAAATCCATTAAAAAATGGCACTTGACGGTGCAGCAGAGAGAAGTCCTAGAGAGTTTGCTCATTTAGATAGAAAAAGTGTGATGCTATATCAAATAGGCGTGTTTTATAATTAATAATAAATATGTTGTAATTATTCGACCAGTGTGGTTTGTTCTTTTCTTCTTCTAACTCTTGTAGCAATACCTCCATCCACTGAATCTTCTTCCTTGATCATCTTTTCAATTTCCTCATATTCTTTGTCATCGATCTTCAGTTGATCCAATGCATGTTTAATCTTATCCTTCTCAACGACAACACCGCTGAGAATGACTCCGGATGCCACTTCCACAATACCAATGAACAAAGAACCAAAAATTGCCAAGATGTAATTACTGATACTGACCCCAATCATCAACCAGGAGCCCTCCGTTCTAACTTGATAGAAGAACCACAAACTTAGTAAATCACAAATACAGATGACCAACGAGGTGACACTGTACTTTTGGAATCTCAATTTTAAATTGAGCAAACCAAGACCAACTGATAACAAAACATAGGGAATGATCAATTTCACCATCAACAAAGCACCCATAGGAAATGGATCGAAAATCGGCAAGAGCCTATACACAGAATCCAACGAAAATGATGAAATGGATGAGACATTACCTGTTCCAAAGAATGCAATTTGCAAATTGAAGAATCCAATCAAAGTGACTCTAACCAATTGTAAATTCATATCTCCATTGTTAATCAATCCTTCAACCAGAATCCATTGGTAAATCAGAGCAGAAAAGAGAATGTAAAACATCCCCTCAAATGAGATTGCCAAAATGATGAATGATGGTGCCATTGTCAAAAATGTCACCAAGAATCTAACCCTATAATCCCTATTCACAAATTTGATGTGAAGTAAAGGTGGCAAAATGAGCGAAGCAACTAAAACAGACCAACCAATTACTTGAGCATCCCTTGGTAACCCATTTCTATTAGTCAAAGAAATGATGGCCTTACTGGTAGAATAAATAGACAACCCGACAAGTCCGATTTGTAACAGGATAATATTCGATGTCATTCTCGACATGACTGGTTTCAACATGGAATATCCCACAACTCCAATCATCATCATCAATATTCCTGAGGAAACAATCAAATTGAAAGATTCCGTCTTGACAGGGTCTTGAATTGGAAATAAAGACAATAGGCAACATGTAACAAACCAAGCAATTGACGTGAGCAAATGGTCCCCCTTGAAAAGAACTAGGGGATAAAATGCCAATAAAATGTACATACCTGCAAACACTTCCCTGTTGGTGAACCCAACGGCAATAGCCTCAAAGAAGATCACAATGAAAGTAAACAATGCCAGCGTTGTCAAATTGGACAATTTAGCAAAGAAAATGGTGTACCCTCTTATTAAGTCTTCCTTGAGAGACAAAATTTGACTCCAGAAACATACTGGGAAAATCAAGTAGAGGTAGTACATGAAAGGGGAATCCTGGTAACAAAACAATGTACCCATAATGACGGTTAAAAAGGTGAAAGCTAAGTTGTTAACCATAGTGAATGTAGTTTGTTGTTGGTCCACAGGAATAACAAACAATTGGAGGAAAATGATGAATGCATAAACAATCCAACCAACAAACCCCATTGTCACAATGGTTCTCAACATAAGCCAATTGTACTTTTGTAAATAGTCCAAACCTTGTAAAATGACCTCATTGAATTCCTCGATTTTTTCGATGGTGAAAGCTTCCAACAATGGATCTTGATCCATTTTAGTGATTAATTCCACTAATTCACTTTGATAATCATTTATTGGTCTCTCGATAAACTTTGGAAATGGTTTGAAATTGAATTCATGACTTTCCACTTCTTCTTCTTTAACAACATATTGTTGGAGTAAAGCCAACGAATTGTAGTAAAGCCCTCTAATTTTATCCCCCTCGGAATTGTTGATGAATTCCAACGGCAATTCACCAACACTGTTCACTGGGTATTCTGCACCAATCAAGTACGACATCAATGGGGCTATGTCGGCTTGTTTGACATCATGTCTTGCAATATGATCCAGATCCCAGTTCTCCATGTCCTGTGCCTCAAAGGGGTCTAATAGAAATTTATTGTCATTTCTTCGGATAATCTTTGGCTCGTTGCAACCCTTACCCCAACAGATCAATGGAGTTCTAGTATTGTTGGGGTGGCCATCACCATGGGAACCAAAATCGGACATACCATGATCCGCAGTAAAAATAAACGCAGTATCTTCGTCACCAAAGAATTTGTGAACCTTTGGCACCAACTTTTCGATTTCCGCATCTGTGTATTTAATATTATCATAATATTCTGCAGAATATGGTCTATAACCATGACCGGAAGTATCGGTACCCAGCAAGTGTAAAAAGAAGATATTACCTTCTTGTCTAATTTCTTGATTCAAGTTATCATCTCTCGTGGAGTTATCCAACAATTGGTAGAAATGATCAAAAACGAATCTATCCAATTCAATTGAACTCTGTGTGAAATCTTCAAATTCATGACCGTACATCCAAGTGTCTATTTTTCCTTCTGTTGCACCCTGGGCAAACATGGGCAAAATATCGGGTGACCCAAATGAGTATGTATGGCTAGATTTATTAAAGACTGAATCAAAATCAACCGGATTCTCCTTCCAACCCTTTGTCACGGCTGAAACGTCCTCATAAAAGCCCGCAATCATAGCAACGTGACCTGGTCGAGATTCCGTAGGCATTCTAGTATGCGATAAACCATACGTACCGTTATTTAAAATGATGGATCTCAAAAAGGGTGCTAAATACTCCTCTTCTCCAGTAACAGGATGGAATTGCTTCCCAAGGGTTTTATCGGCCCTTTGGCCATCTCCGACTATTAAGATCAATCTCTTTGCAGGACCATTTAACGTTGATCTAATAGGTTCCATACCATGGACCAAAGGAGAGACAAAATAAATATCAAAAATCGACCATAAGTATACCAAATGGAATAAAAGACCCACTGCTAACAGTTTGCTTCTTTTGGAGCTCAACCCATCAATCATCGAAGTCCAATGGCTAGAAAACACGATGTTTTCATGTCACCACTCAAGTCTCAATTTCTTTTTTTTGTAAACAAATTTTTGCGCCACGTGGGCACGTGACATTACCCATCAAATTTTTCATGCGCCACGCCTTGCTCTCCTCCGTCAAAACTCGGCCCAACTCAACAAAAGTGGCAGCGGAGTCTTCACTTTGTTTTAACAAAATGGTTAGTGAAACATTCAATGCCAAGGCTGAGGCCGTTAAGAATTTACCTAAGAAGCCATCCGATGATGAGCTGCTCGAATTATATGGATTGTTCAAGCAAGCCACGGTTGGTGATAACGAAACTACGAAGCCCGGTGTTTTTGACTTCAAGGGCAAGTACAAGTGGGAAGCTTGGGATAAGTTGAAGGGTAAGAGTTCGGAAGATGCCGAAGCGGAATACATTGCATTGGTGGATTCATTGATTGCTAAATATAACTAAGCTTGCTTTGTATTTAACCCATTGTTGATTCTTTTATAGAAATCAACCAACATAATGAAAGGTAAAATTGTAGTTGGGAAATATAGACCGGCCAAATTGAGCATTTCATTGAAAGTAAGGCCGTTTGATTGGCCATTGTAAATGACATCAATAACACAGATTGAGCTGGTAAAACCAGCATTAAACCCATAAAGTAAGAAGAGGATCCACGAAGATTTTGAGTAACCCTTTTGGTTGTTTTTAAGGTAATTGAAGATACCAAAGATGAAAAAAGGCAATTGAAAGATCAATTCCCAGATGACAAACACCTTGAGCCACAATGGAGGGTCCATTGCCAAATAATCCTTATTTTGAGTGATGTGGAATTGTGAAAGTGTTCGCTGGATGCCTAATTGGTAATCATGGGGAATTACAAAAGTGGCATCCATAAGGATTGTAATTGGGGTGTGGACAATAAAGTAGATGAAGTAGGTAAAGTCTAAATTCATTGATAAAAGAAAGAAAAGAATGGATAAGTTAGGTTCACCTTTAAAATTAAAAAAAATAACAAGTAAAAAAGTTTGCCGCTTCCCGGGTTTGAACCGGGGACCTTTGCATTACAAGTGCAACGCTCTACCACTAAGCTAAACCGGCCCAGAACTTGAAGTAAAAAATTATAAATGAACCATATGGGTGCTATCAAAGGTGATAAATACAGTGAATCCATGGTCATGTCTGCTTAGTTTGATAATAAATAAGTTTTAAAAGAACGAAAAGTTTAAAACAAAACCATAAGAAAAGTAATGGCAAGGAGCCTAGCACAATCAAATGGTATAAAAACAATGGAATTGTCTGAATAAATTGGTTTGTATGACACAGCACTAGTGGCAATATATGAAAGATCGTGCCCCATTAGAAACAGATGGTTCAAAATAGAATTGCAAAATACTAAATATTATCTGGATTTTTATTCATCTACATTTACATCTCCTCTATAGCCAGCGTTGCATTTTTGAATCCCCCATGGTTTATGTCAGCTGAACCTTCAAACCCCATTCAGGATTGGTTACATCGGTTATCAACATCTTTGAGCTGCTCCGTTCATCCACTGGATCCACGACCGACAAATTGAGCAATGTTCGTATCGAATCGAACTGTTTATAACCCAAGGGGAATTGGTGAGATTATTTTGGCAATGTTTATTCGTGGGTCCACATTGCAGCAGGGTTAATCAATCACCACCATTTTGAAACCTTTTTAACAGATACGAGTTGCAAATAAAATATTCAGAGTACACGTACGACAATAAACCCCTGTTTCAATAACATCTGTTCCAAACCGTTAAATCTAACGATTTTCATCCCTTTTCTACATTCCTACTATCAGACAATTCAAATATTGCTGATCAGGGTCAACAAAATGGAACCAAATAGGAAGTGCACCGATTGCAGCCCATTGGCCATTAACTTATCAAATAACCGTGAATGAGGATAAATCCTATTTTATTTTATAATTCACATCGAGCATCTACTACATATATGCATGAATCTACTGCCAGGGCGCGAATTATAATAAAGTACGCTCTGTGCAAGATATGGCTTTAAAGATCGTACATACGACCAAAAAATGGAAAAAATTGATGTGAACACTTTTAAAACATGCCGCTTCCCGGGTTTGAACCGGGGACCTTTGCATTACAAGTGCAACGCTCTACCACTAAGCTAAACCGGCCTTTTTGATTGAAAAGTAAAAAGTCGATTCCTTCGCCCAAATGTACTATTCTTCACCTAAAGACCATAGAGCTGAAGTTTTATGGTTGTCCGTGTCCTGTTCTCTTTGGAAACTACTAAATTAGGAAAATATTTGGTCATACATAAACAGAAAACAAGAGAAATCAGCCAATTTCTCGGTGTTTTAAAATGGAAATTAAAAAATTCCTCGTCGCGCAGTGATATGGGCCGGTAATCCTTCACTCATGAAACAGATTTACTGCACACCGGGAAAATCGCGGGAGCCTCCTTATTTTCGTAAACAACAGCCATCAAAATATCCATTGGATTCAGCAAAGCTGCAAGTGTCGTGCAGGAAGTGCCAATTCTATTCATCACTTGATAGAAAGTCCCATTTTTATCAGATTTTGATCACAGGTGAAAAGTTTCTCCTTGTTGAAAACATGGAAGCCATTAATACCTCTGTGCCACCGGTGGCTCGCTGATGGGGATTCTTGTATCCCAGAATCCACCGTACATTGGATGAATTTAACCTTTCTTTATTCTTCGCTTCTATCCACACCCTTATCTTCTGTTACCTTTACGCATCAGGACTCATGAAAACACTAGAAAAGAAATAATAATGAAGCAAGCTTCTTTTCACACAAACTTAACACCTTGCACTTTACACTTTTTGTTACCATGCATGAGGAACAATAAAGATGGCTCATAAAGAGCTGATGGCTCCACATGAAAAAGCTATATTTACGCCAAGAAAAGCACCTCCCATCCCGGAATCAACATCCCGTTACTGTGTATCTCGGTTTTTTTAGTATAATAAAAGTGGCATGAATTTTTTTATCTCCTTTACTTCTACTAAGATGGTCTGCATAAAACAACCAAGTAGTAAGCAACCAATCTTTTATACCTTCAGAAGTTATTCCTTATTGAGTGTTATTTCATGCCACATTAAAGGAATGACCTTAGTGCTCGGAAATCCCGATAATCTCCCGCGCATACCCTAGCTTGAAAAATCCAATCGCTTAAATCCCCATTAGGAAAGTGGGATATGCATAGTGTGATAGCCTCCATGTTGCTATTCTCAATTTAGGAAGTCAGAGATGAGGGTAAAAAGCCGAAAAAAGTCGTAGCACAGGGATTAACCCAGATATAGGTTTAAGGGCATTAAATGGATCTTTCTTGCGTTTAATCGATCATTTGGCCACACGTAATTTTCGGTGATTGTGGTATTTTTGTTTTCGGTAAAAACATGATGTAAAAAAAAAATTCTCGTCTATTTATTCTAAGGGAGAAACCAAGCTAAAAATGGATCACACCAGGAGGGTGAGATGTCAATCAACACAAAGTGACCCCAGAACGTAAAAGAGAGTTTGGTCCATGCTGTGAAAATACCTTGCACTCACTCAAGGGTCAAGGTGATCCCAGTTGTTTCAAGATAATTACCGGCGGGGATTTCGTTAAAAGAATGCAGGTAGGACCGTTGTTTTATTGTTGATTTACCCGCCCGAGGGTGGTACGGTGACCCATATAAATACGTGTCCACCCCTCTGAGGTTTCAAAAAAGGTAAAGAGTTTTCGGTTCTAATAACCTAATACAAGTTGAGTACTGTGCAAGTGTTAATGTCACCACCGCTCTCGCCACCAGGGGGCAAGATCAACCTGCCCCCTATCCAAGTCCCTGAACCAAAGAATGATCAATATCCACCACCAACGCTGCCACCACCACCCCCACAAATATCACGTCCTATATCACATCAGCAGGTCCATCATCATCCAATGAGACCATACTCTCCTCAAACACAAGGACACTACCCAATCCAATTCCAACCACCGCAGATGGTTTATATGCCACCACACATGCCCCAATACATGGTACCCCGTCCCTTTCATCCATTGATGTATTCAAATCCACCACCCCATCATCAGCCGATTACTATATCATATGCTGGGGTTGCGCCCACACCATCATCTCCACCAACAGCACTTGGTGTCAAATCTCGTTATAAACTTTGGACAAAAGAAGAGGATGACTTATTAAATGAATACAAAGGAAATAAATTAATGTCATGGAAGGCTATAGCTAGCAAGTTCCCTGATAGAACAATGCACGCCTGCCAGTTCAGGTGGAGAAAAATTAACATGAACAGGGAGAGTGAATTAGTTGCGACACGGGTGTCGCCGGAACATCCTGAGAAAGAAAATGATTCATTAAAGAGAAAAAGGGAACCACAAGATAAAGAAGAACAACCATCAAAGAAAAAAACGGGTATCTACATCAACATTTTAAATGATTAAGGTAAATTGTGTATAATAATGAGTTTGTGAATTAGAACGATCCGCTTACGTAAACCATCACGTAACAGCCCGGAGGTCACGTGTCATTTTTTCTCCTCACGGATTACGTAACCAATTCCCGATATCGGGTACGAATGTCTCCCGCCAATAAAAAATTGGCCTAATGTCAGGGAGAAAAAAAGATGGTAAAAAGCTCCGACCGCCACCATCTCTTTTAGTCATCATGTTTAAGAGTACAATGATTAATGCCTTGAAGACCATCAGAGTCTCACAACAAACTAGATCCTTGGCCACTACTTTGGAACCAAAGTTGAAAACGTTCAAGATTTACAGATGGAACCCAGACACTCCAGAAGTTGAACCACATTTGAAGAGTTACGAATTGGACATGAACAAATGTGGTCCTATGGTTTTGGACGCGTTGTTAATGATTAAGAATGAACAGGATCCAACTTTGACTTTCAGAAGATCATGTAGAGAAGGAATTTGTGGTTCTTGTGCCATGAACATTGGTGGTAGAAACACATTGGCTTGTCTTTGTAAATTGGACAAGGATTCGGGTAAGGAATTGAAGATTTACCCATTGCCACACATGTACGTTGTCAGAGATTTGGTCCCTGATTTGACTCACTTCTACAAGCAATACAAGTCAATTCAACCATATTTACAATCCGACAGGGCAGTCCCTGAGAGGGAAAATTTACAATCCATTGAGGACAGAAAGAAGTTGGATGGTCTTTACGAATGTATCCTGTGTGCATGTTGTTCCACCTCTTGTCCATCATACTGGTGGAACCAACAGGAATACCTCGGTCCAGCCGTTTTAATGCAAGCATACAGATGGATGGTGGATTCCAGAGATACTGCCACTAAGATGAGACAAGAGATGTTAGAAAACTCCATGTCTCTTTACAGATGTCACACCATTATGAACTGTTCAAAGACTTGTCCAAAGGGGTTGAACCCTGGTGGGGCTATTGCACAAATTAAGAAGTCAATGGCTATCTAATTTTTATCCTTTTATTTCTTATATACATATCTTATATATTTATTATTCCTCAATGTCGTTCCAATTGGGAGAGTGTGCGGAGTGGATTAAGAGCCATTACCCCGATGTTATAGGTTTCAGGCTCACAACAACGGTAAGTTGATCAACAATCCAAATGGACCTGTTAGTACACTCTTAATATGCTATCATTCAATAATTGATTTAACGAAATTATTATTTACTAACCAACACAGTCTATCCTCTTTACATCTTTACAACCCCCATTTGAACTTAGAATAGCCATAGCAGAACATCAGGGGTATAATACACCCACAGTGTATTTTCAAATATTCACTTTCAATGATCAAGCGGAGAAGAGTCTTGATTTTTCGACAACAACATTGAAGTGCTTCTGCGGTGACCCACAGTTCAAAATCGATTTGGGAGACCTGGATGGCCAATTTTGGTGGTTTATTCATCCATGTAAGGTCAATGAACTGCGCCACCCAACCAGCCACTTTGGATGGATCGAACTTTTCCTCTCCGTGTTGAACCTTTTCATTAGCCCAACACCATGAATTTTGTTCAATTGAGAACCCAAGTTTTGGCTACATCTGTTCAATTATCCACATTATTGAGCAGCTACTCACAATATGCCAATCAACCAACAAATCAGCCCACTGGGGATGAAATCCAGTGTGGGGCGGATATTTCCAATCTTTTGGACAAGTTTCAAACTACGCTGAAGGAATTGGAAAGATCAGTTGATACAGGTGGGATTTCAGCAGCAAAGCTTCAACAATTGACCAGACATAGAGATGAATTATCAAGGTATACAAGGGATTTCAATAAACTTCAATCAACAATAACTCAAGAAAGAGATAGATTGAATTTATTAGTCAATGTGCGGTCAGACATAGATCAACACAATACTAGAAATAGAAATAACGGACAAGGATCTGACGAGGAGTACCTTATACAGGAAAGTCAAAGAGTTCATAGAGCTCATGGCATAATGGACGGGTTGATAAATCAAGTTTTGGAGACAAGAGATGAAATGCTGAGACAAAGAAACGTGTTAAATACTGTTGGCAACAGATTGGAGAGATCTATTGGACAAATACCAGGAATTAGCACCTTGCTGAATAAAATCGATGCAAGACATAGAAAGAATGCAATTATTATCACTGTTGTTTCATTGATTTGCTTGATAATCTTGTGGTTCTCAATGTAATTTAATAAATAGTCAGTGTGTGATTCCCGTCCATTTTTTGGTATCTTGTTTGTATGTGGATTAAACAGAATCCTTTGATTTGGGAAGTGGGACTTCTCAAAGAGATTGTTTTCACATCTTTTACTACTCATTTTTTTACTCTATGTTGATATATTAATAATAAGCCATTCACTCTCAATTCCTAAATTTTGTACATGTCTTTGAGCCAAGGTTGTATATTTTGCATCCATCGTTGATTTGATACTGTATATTTTGCATCCATCGTCGATTTGATACTGTATATTTTGTAAACATCTTTAATTTGACTTGGGATCAATTCCCGGTCTCGGAGCCAGGGTTTGATTTAAACCCCGAAAATTTGAGATGGTCACATTGACTGTCCAGAAAAGAAAGAATCTGATTTGTATCCGTCTTTGTGAAAATAATGTGATCAGTCAATTCTATATACCGAGCTGAACAACACACAACGCAACTATGGACGTTGAGTCAGAGTCAAATGTTTTTCTTCATTTAAACGTGTATAGGTAAAAGACATCAATAATGGGTAATTCTAACGTTAACAAAATACAACTACGAAGAAGTTGGCAGTATCAGGAACTACAGTTTGGATGTGGATAGGGATTTCAAAATAAAGCACATAAGAAAATAATGGATGGCGATAAGACCATCAACTTATTTGGTTTCCAACTAGCAGCATGACTATTTAAGAAAACTAATGCTAAGGAAAGTCAAGGAATGAGCCAAAATCTGGACAGAAACCTTTGTCACGTGGAATCCAACGCTTACGTAATGCCATAATTTTTCATCAAACCTCTTCCTCTGTGATGGATGAACTTTATGACCAGTTCGAGACCACCGTTGACAACATTTTGGACCAATTTACGGTGGATCAGGTCCAATTCAAAACCACCTATGATGAAAATTTAATGAAGTCCACTCTTTCCCATATATGTCAATTGTTGGATGATAATGATGAAGATAAATCTTCAATATTGACCACCTTTATACTACAATATTGTCTAAGAGTGTTCAAGACCCCAATGGAGGATAACGATCAGTATATTAAAACTGTTGGTACATTGTTTGACTTTTCCCACTGTTTAGATAAAGAGATACCTCAAGGTTTTTTTTATATGCAGACCTTCTTCACGGTGGTGACAAACTTGAATAGTGAGGAGATGTTCCTATATTTCTCCAATTGGATCTTTAATCCCTTAAATAATGAGAGATTGCTCAATTTAACCCAAAATAATAAACTTCTGGGGAAGTTCAGACCAGGATCAAAACTGTTATCAATGTATAATCAATTGGAGGGGAAATTCCCACATTATGTGCCCGAGGTGTTGATCAATTTACAAAAATTTAGAGAATTGATTTATTCATCTTTGGAAATAAGTGATAAATTATCACAAGGTTTGGATTGGAAATTTAATAAGGACAATGATTTGGTTCCTAATGCAATCAAATTTTTGAATTTAAAGCCTAAAACAACATCCGAGGGGGAGAATTCCGCTCTTATATTACAGAATTTGACTAAATTCTGGAATGGGTTCATTTCGATGGATTTATCACATACTATAAAAGCAATAGAATTGAGGGACTCTGCAATTACGCAATCTCTTCCAAAAATTATTGCTTTTATGAAAGGTGCTAAAGGGAAAAATTTCATACCCAAAGGACAGGGATTAGAATGGATTTTTGACCATTCTTCATTCATTCATCAGGTTGGTAATTACGATAAGTATTGGATCTTGGTTTTACAAAATCTAATTTTGATTAACCTTTTATTTGAAATGCTACACGATAATATTACTCCTTTATTGAAAAAAGCCAATGAGTCTATTCCAAAAAAGTTTAAAACCCCGGAAATCCTGAGAAAAACGATAACAAGTAGACCAGCTATTGATAGAGTGAAGCATTGGAGAAATGAAATGATGAAAATAATGGAAAAGTTCCATTTCAAGGAAGTTAAATACATTCTTGATCACAATGAACGTGCATGGACTTTGATGAAATTGAAAATGTTCACACATCCCAAAGTTGAAGATATAAAGGCTATTACCGGTCATAAGAGATCCTTGGAGGAATTTCTGAAGGAACATAATGAGTCCCGTATTGTTAAGAAGCCTAAATACCCTCACAGTATGGGAACACCCAGACTATCTAAGTTATGGAAGACCCCATCGAAAGAACCATCGAATGTTCCCTCCGTGGAGACTATCATGGCTGACATAATGGATGATGCATATTTTTTGAAGGGAAGATATTTGGAGTTAAAGGGGATAGAGAAGGAGAAGAAGGTGGCCACACCACCCAGTGATGAATTTAAGGAAGCTAAAGATCAATACAATCGGTTGATTTGGAAAGGATTGAGAACTAGCAGAGGATGTGGAAAATGGTTGAAATTGGCCCAGTGTGACAATGAAGAGGTGGGATTAGATGGATTGTAGAATTTTATAGCGGGTAATTGATGGTTAATAGGCTTTCTTTCTTTCTTTGATCCACAAACTAGAGAGTGAATATCTTTGAAAGCTCAGCAGGAATAATAATTCAACCAATAGTTAAGATAATATTTTTAAGAAATGCAAATAGGTATATAAAATACAAAGAACGTAACGTAAGAATAAGCAAGCTGTAATATTGAAATTGAATGAATTTTTTATTCATTTCACTTCATTCCGTTTTTTGAAATTTAACAATCAACTAAATCAACAACCTTCAAGTAAACTGGTTCACATTGAGCCCCGATTGATTCATCGTAGAGGTTGTAGAAGCTGCCTGAAAGACATTGATAAAACACTTGTTCATCTCCAATGGCCAAGTTACCGTCAGTAGTGATGGACCAACCAGCAGCGTAGATGGCACCAGCTTGAGGTGGTGGACCATCGAATTGGAATTGTCTGTTTGCAACAATGGAACCAACTCTACCCTTACCGTCGAAAAGAAGACCATCTTCCAAGACCATTTGAAGGTCGTTTGGAGACTTACAAGATTCTGGGAAACCTAACTCATCGACTGCAGAAGTTTCGACAGTGGAAGAAGAGGTAGAGGAGGCTTGGATTTGACCGTCACCGATTTGGGTGGCAACAGACTTGGTAGTCTTAGTAGTAGTAGCTTGGATTTGACCATCACCGATTTGAGAAACAACTTCAGCAGTGGTTGGAGTAGCAGTGGAGGTGGTAGCTTGGATTTGACCGTCACCGATTTGGGAAACAACTTCAGCGGTGGTCTTTGGAGCAGCAGTGGAGGTGGTGGCTTGGATTTGACCATCACCAATTTGAGAAACAACCTCAGCAGTGGTCTTTGGAGCTTCAGTTTTAGTAGTGGTGGTTGGGGCTTGGATTTGACCGTCACCAATTTGAGTCAAGACGTCTCTCTTAGCAAGGGAGGAAGCACCAGACGCAGTGAAGATTGGGTCAATAGAGATGGCAAACGTCTTGGTGTAATGAGTGTAAGCACCTGCAATGGTACCAGTTGGAGTCAAAGTGGACCATGGCTCAGATGGCACGTAAGCAGCCAAGGATTGAGCGGCAATGGCTAAGGTTGCTAAAGTGAAAGTGGAAGTTCTCATTTGAATTGTTGATAAACAAAGCTTTGGATCATGAAATTAATGGGGGAAAACCTCCCCTTTTTATATTGTGGACCTTGATTTGTTTGGATCAATAAAAGGCTGGTTTTTCATTGAATGGCTGGCGCCGAAAAGTTGATGCTCAGGTCCGAGACTGAGAGTGACAGATGGCTGGTTTTGAGAAATTTACTAAATTTAGCTTTTTACTAAATTTAGAGTAAGAAAGCCTCATTGCTCATTTGCTCATTAACAGTTATTATAAAAAAAGAAGCAAAAACAAGTTCAATCATCCGAGTTTAGCTTAGCAAGCACCTCCATGGTGGTTTGGCCCTTATTTCTCACCTCAATAGGGGCCCTGTTCAACATGTTCAACAATTTGTCCGCATAGGGAGCATGTGTTACACTGTGATCATTCAATGATTTAACAGTGTTAAGATAGTCGTGATAAATATCACCATTATAGTAGCCCAAAACAGAATTGATGAAGTAATCACTCAACTTGAATGAATCGGTCAATCCAATCACTTGCTTTCTAGCATCATTTAACAATTCCGTGTAGTTGTTCTTGAGAGATTCAAACATGTTTGCATTGATGACCTCGTGCTGAAGGAAGTAGACAGCAAAGGTTTCAATGTTATTAATGGCGAAGATTTTAGCTAGTAGAGTCAATTGAATTAAAACTTGATCACTAGTTTCACCCAATCTGGTAATCCACTTACTCAACATGTATTGACATGCATAGAGCTTTGATAAAGCCAACTTTTCGGCGCCAATTGAGTCCCAATCACCACTTTTCTCCACATGCTTGACACACTTTAACGCCAACCTAATAATACATGCTTCAATTGCTTTTAATAGGGTTTCAAGTTGGAAATCCTTAATGACTTCTCCTGATTGGGAAGCACCCTTCAAAAATGTGTAGTTACCGTCCGCCTTCTTCAAATTCATTGCTCTCTGGATTGTGATTCTACCACTGTTTTGGGCCAAGATGTTGTTGTCACCTTCCCAAGTACATTGTACAACGTGATCCGCATATCCCTTGCCGAACCCCGAATAGGCCGAGTACCCGTGGCCACCACAGCTCTGGCGACACTCATCGATCAAATTGGCCGTTGCCCAAGTACAAGTGGATTTTAAACTTGCAGAATCTGCAAAGATACCCTTCAATTGGTTGATTGCATCCTTCAACTTGTTGAAATCTCCGGATTTGACACCGGAATCCAGGTCATTCAAGGTCTGCTTCAGATCACCTTCGATTTGGTTTGATGCCACAGACATGGCATAAACCCAGGCCAAGTATGGAATCAACCTTCTTTGATGTAATGGATAATTGATCAACTGGTTCTCAACTTGATCGCCTTCAACCTGGAATTGCCGCCTACCCACTGCATATCTTATAGCGATAGTGATGAATCTTTCACCCGTTCTGAAACTGTCTGTAACCATTGTCACACGACCACCAAGTAAGGCACCGTAGGCTAGTTGGGCCAATGGTGGTTCCTCGACATTTCCTTCCCTATCCACCTTTGTGAACTTACTTAACATGTACCCTCTAGGGATTTTAACATTGGAGAACTGGATCCATCCATTATCAATACCATCTCTACCCATCTTTTCACCAATGTCGCCAATTGCCACTCCGGGCCAAAGATCATGGTTGGAATCCCTCAATGGCACCACAAAAGTTTTGACCCCGTGGTCTTGGCCCTTTACAATCAATCTGGCAAAAACCACCGTGTGAGTTGCGGAATGAGCAGCACCACCAATCCACCATTTGGTGGCACCAACGTGTGGAGTGTTGATATAAAAGGCATCGTTATCGATATCATAAGTGGCTGTTGTTTCCAAACCAGCAACATTGGAGCCGTGTCCGATTTCTGTCATTGAGAAACAACCATAGATGTCCTTCAAATAAATGGCCCCTCTTTCAAAAGCCCAGTAATTGAATTGCTCCTCTGTACCATTTCCTCTAATTGCCGACAAAAATAATCCCAAATGAACCCCAACACGTGTTCCCAATTGGGGATCCACAACCGCAATCAAATTCAATCGATTCTGAAATGTTTGGAAGTTGGGTGCATCCATTTCCATATATTGAGCCAACCGAGCTATCTTTTTGGCTGTCACTTCTCTGTGTGTTTTTTTGTCCAATTCATAATATTCTGGTGTCACCTTAAACACAGGATCTCTTTCAATTTGTTGACATAATCTGAGCGTTTCAATCGCCTTTTCATTTGATCCTTCCAAAAAGGCATGCATGTCATTCAATGAGAATGTTGTAGACAATCTCTCTTTCCAAATGAGTTGCTTTGCATCTGGTTCTTTAACGTTAGGTAATAATGTATCCATCCTTTGACACACCATTCACTTACTGGGGGAAGCCTCGGGACTTGCTGGGGCCAATTTATACTCATGAGCATCCCCCGCTTGTAGTCATCCCCAGAGCTTACGTAACACCGAGTTCGACCGAGTTTGGCCGGACTCACGTGACAAGCAGGGATGTAAAGAAATCGCGATCGCTGCTGGCCACACCACTTTTGAAGGGAGGTTTGGAAACCAGTGGGCTTTTTAATGGACGTGTCTAATATTGAGAAACTTGTTGAGTTTCCGATTGATTTTGAGGGACAAAAGGCTATTTCTAAGTTCATTTACGCTTTAGCAGGAGGAGCCTCAATTCTATCTCTTGTATTTTCAATTGTTTTACGGGATTTAACTTACATCTTTTACATTTTCCTTGGGGTGTTCATAATAACCTGTCTTGCGACCTTACCAAATTATAAGGCGTATAACCAGAATCCAATCACCTTTCCTAAGAGACCAGTTTCGAAACCGGTTGAAATTGAACTTTAAGTATATACTTTATTTATGATTAGTAAGGACCTTCATCTGGGTATTGATTTATCAACCCAACAGATCAAAATTGTCGCGTGTTATGATGATATGAAATATCATTCCAAATTCACGGTTGAGTTTGATAAGTTTAAGAAGTATAATTTAAAAAAAGGAGTGATTACGACGGATGATAAAGTGGAGACGCCAGTGGGAGCCTTTCTAGATGGACTGGAGCATTTACTCGACGAAATGCAGCAATCAAACTTTCCATTTGAAAAAGTCAAGGGAATCAGCGGCTCCTGTCAACAACATGGGACTGTTTACTATACGGATGAGATCAACCAATCGTTGAGAACCATGACCAGTGCTTGGTCAAATCATCTGGCTGACTCATTTAGCTATCCTATGGCATCGAATTGGCAGGACAGATCCACTGGAGAGGAAATAAAGGCTTTTGAAAATGCCTTGGGCTCTGCCAAGGAGCTTTGTGAATTGACCGGTTCCAAAGCTCATTATAGGTTTTCTGGTCTGCAAATGAGAAAGCGGGCTCTTGAGGGGGGTCCACAATGGGAGCAAACACGCCATTTGGGACTTATTTCCTCGTTTTTGAATTCAATCCTTTGTGGAGAGCTTTGTGGTGTTGAAATGAGTGAAGCATGTGGAACCAACTTATTTGATATCAAAAAAGGAGATTGGGACGATCAATTGTTGTCCTTAGTATTGGGCGGTAATGCCAAAGTGGATGGAGTGACTTTGGAGAACCAAGTAGAGGCTGCAAGGAAGGTGAGAAATATGCTCGGCAGTGTTGTTCAACCCAATGAGGGTAAACCGATTGCACGTTACCTAGTTGAAAAGTATGGATTTAACACCGACTGTGTTGTTTGGCCCATCACAGGTGATAATATGGCCACTATAATGGCATTACCATTGGCCAAGAATGATTGTTTGATTTCAATGGGCACCTCAACCACGGTTCTTTTGGTCACCGATAGGTATACACCCTCAGTTAATTATCATCTTTTTAGACATCCCGTTTGTCCTGGGTTGTACATGGGGATGCTATGCTATTGTAACGGGGCTCTGGCCAGGGAGGAGGTGAGAGATGCCATTAATGCTCGTCATCACAGGGAAGAGGGTTCATGGGAGGAATTCAATCGGATCTTGGATGAGGATCATACCAATAACGTTGGCATTTATTTTCCTCTTGGCGAGATCATCCCCAATGTGGGTCCATGTGAGAGAAGGTTCACATTGGACGATGGCCACTTGGAGGAGTTGCCAGGTCAAGCTACCGATGAAGATGCATTGATGATTGTTGAAAGTCAAGCAATCTCTTGCAGATCACGGCTGAGTCCTCTTTTAACCCAACCTTCTCTTTCGTCAGAACCCAAAGATTTGCTAAGGATGCTGGGTGAGAACCAGATGGTTATTGATGGGGTCAGTTATCCCTTAGAGGAATTCAGTTCGAAGCCCCATAAAGTTTATTATGTGGGGGGCACTTCGAAGAATAGGTCCATTTTAAAGCAGTTCAACAAGATCCTAGGCCCTACTGATGGTGGGTTCAGGGTGGAGATCGGAGATGCATCGGCTTTAGGGGGTTGTTACAGATCTATTTGGGGATTGGATCGCAGTGGTTTACGGTTCGATGAGTGGTTGGAGAAGAATTTTAATTACGAAACCACTGTGGATCTAATTGATACTACCCAAGATCATTGGAACGAATACTTTACTAAGATGGGTATGCTCAATTTGGCGGAGGCTGAACTATGAGCAACAGTCATGAGCCTCCCATGGGAGAGTCTTTCAGCTCCGCTTATATCGGATATAAGCACGGATTTCAGTTATAAAGTTAAGGAGATAAGAATTGATATAAAGGAAACGAATGTGGTGGTTGTAGTAATTGTAGTAGTTGTAAAGGTTTTATCTTAAGCGGAAGCGGTTGGTTGAACTGCATCTGGGCCCAAGGTGGGTCTGCCATTTCTCTTAGATTTGTAGTCTTTAATAGCGGACTTAATGGCATCCTCGGCCAACATGGAGCAATGGAGTTTCACGGGTGGCAAACTCAACTCCTTAGCAATTGTTGAGTTCTTGATACTTTCCGCTTCATCTAATGTCATACCCTTAACTAATTCCGTTGCAAAAGAGGAAGAGGCGATAGCAGAACCACATCCAAACGTCTTGAACTTCACGTCTTCAATAATACCTGTGGCGTCGTTAACCTTAATTTGTAATCTCATCACATCACCACATGCTGGTGCACCAACCAAACCTGTACCCACGTTAGACAGGGTTTTATCCATTGTTCCCACGTTTCTTGGGTTTTGGTAATGGTCAATGACCTTTGCATGGTAAAACCTCACTGTACTTGTTCTCGTAATGCACTTCAATGGTGTAGCTCTCACAAGTTGTCTGGCGAACATTATTAATTTTCTAAAAGAAGAGGTGATTAATTTAATAGATGAATCATTGATTTTTTTGCTTCCCCTCAAGAAAGAAAAATTCTCGGCATAAATTACGTAAGCCAGGTAAGGCTTACGTAAAATTACTATCTGATTATACCTAATATACGCCGATTTAATTGGTATTTACCTCTCAAATCTTTAGGAATTATGATTGCAATTTGTTTTTAATACAATTGAATTAAGGTTGTATCAATAAGACCAATTTTAGCTTGCCGAGTTGCTGAGCTGTTGATTCCTTTCACCAAATGACACGCTACAATCACGGAAATAAGACCATTGACCTCTAACAAATCCGGGTCTTCCAAAGCGCTGGTTGATTTATAAATTGGTCTACTCCTACGGCCTGATATTGGGCCGATGATTACCCCCGCACCCGGAACGGAGACTGTTTTTCCACCACCGGAAAACTTTTCAGCAAATAGCATCCGACTCTTTTCTAACGCCATGGGGGATCAAAGACCGTTACCATTCCATTACCAATTCCTCTCGGGTGCAATTGCCGGTATTTCTGAAATTATGGTGATGTATCCCTTGGATTTGGTGAAAACAAGAATTCAATTACAGGTTGGGTCCGGGGCCAAGGGTGAATATTCTGGTATTATCGACTGTTTTACGAAGATTATCAAGCAAGAGGGTCCTGCAACTCTGTACAGAGGGATCACTGCTCCTATCTTGATGGAGGCTCCAAAGAGAGCAACGAAATTTGCAGCCAATGACGAATGGGGGAAGATCTGGAAGAAGGTCTTTGAAGTGGATCAATTGTCGGGCCCATTGGCCGTCCTTAACGGTGCATCGGCCGGTGCAACTGAAGCCTTCATTGTTGTTCCCTTTGAGTTGGTGAAAATCAGACTTCAAGATAAAACCAAGGCCAGTATTTACAAAGGTCCTGGAGATTGCTTAATGAAGACAATCAAAGAGGAGGGTATACTATCGCTTTACAAAGGTTTGGAATCAACTCTTTGGAGGCAAACGATTTGGAATGCAGGGTACTTTGGTATCATTTTCCAAATCAGATCCCTAATGCCACAACCAAAAGACTCCACTCAAAAGACTATCATTGATCTAGCATCCGGTGCTATTGGTGGTACTTTCGGTACAATATTGAATACTCCATTTGACGTTGTCAAATCACGTATTCAATCCACCACTGTTGTCCCTGGTCAGAAGCCAAAGTATCAATGGGCTTGGCCATCTCTGGCCATCGTCTTGAAGGAAGAAGGGTTTGGTGCCTTATACAAAGGGTTCCTGCCAAAGGTTCTTAGATTAGGTCCTGGTGGTGGTATCATGTTGGTGGTTTTCACCAGCTGTATGGACTTCTTCAGAGGAATTCACTACAAGGATGAACCAGTCGAAAAATCGCTGAAATGAGCTCTAATATCTTTTTTTATAAAATTTAAAGACAAAGCAAAGAACCAGTTGCTGAGCAATAATCTGATAAGCAAAAAATGATGGTTATCACACAGCGGGGCAGCTCAAGTTGATCACATCCTTCTTTACCCAAAGTTATATTTGATGTCGGAAAATCTACCAGATTTGCGAAACTTATCAACAGATAATACCTCTGTGGTTCTTAAGAACGTCGGTGAAATTGTTTATGAAAATAGACCGGTTCCGGTGATTGAGTCTCCCAATTATGTCAAGGTGGCCATCACTAATACAGGCTTGTGCGGCTCGGATGTTCATTATTACAAAACAGGGTCCTGTGGATCGTTCAAAGTGAAATCTCCCATGGTTCTAGGCCATGAATCCTCGGGGGTGGTTGTTGAAGTGGGTGCCAATGTGACCACCTTGAAAAAAGGTGACAGAGTCGCATGTGAACCCGGGGTGCCCTCAAGACTCTCGGAGGAGTACAAGTCTGGTAATTATAATTTGTGTCCACATATGGCCTTTGCGGCAACTCCTCCATACGATGGAACCTTATGTAGATACTACATCTTACCGGAAGATTATTGCTACAAATTGCCGGATCATGTTTCATTGGAGGAGGGCGCATTGGTGGAGCCGCTTTCTGTGGGAGTGCATGCAAACAGACTGGGTGATGTGAAGTTTGGCGACTCCATGATTATCTTTGGTGCCGGTCCAGTGGGGTTGCTGTGTGGCGGAGTTGCAAGGGCTTTTGGTTGCAGCAAGGTTCTTATTTGTGACATCATTGATGAAAAGTTGAAATTTGCTCTCCAATATGGCATGGCCACCCATGTTTACAACACAAAAGGGAAAACATTTCAAGATTTAAAATCGGAGGTTGATTCTATTTGGAACGGCAGGGCACCAACCGTGGGTATTGATGCCACCGGGAATAAATTCTGCATCAATATGTGCATTAGAACGCTTTCAAAGAAGGGTCGGTTTGTTCAGGTGGGAATGGGTGGCGATGAATTGGATAAGTTCCCAGTTGCTGCTGTGCTTGAGAGAGAATTGACATTCAAGGGGTCTTTCAGATATTCGGTTGGTGATTACAAAACCGCGGTGGAATTGTTGGATCAGAGGAAGATCAATGTCAAACCTCTGATCACCCATAGATTTGACTTTGACGATGCAATTGAAGCATACAAGTTTTCTCAAAAGGGCGAAGCAATCAAGATCATGATTACAGGACCAAAATTCTGAAACGAATGATTAAACAAATGAGATGTCACAGGTTTGGCTACCTGTTAAAAAAACTCAATTCCTTTGATATACCGCAACCAGATATGACCAACGTTTATAATGCAATTTTTAATACGATAATAGTGATTTTAAAACTGCTGAGCCCGACAATTCAAATCCCGAAACGCTCATTTGCTCATCCATATTATTTTAACCTCAACTTTCACATCCACTATCCATCCTGTTTATTATTAATACTAAAAAATCACATCTATCTCTATATACAAGCCAGATTTTCTAAAATCACATCATTTTATCTCTCTATCACCAAACAATTCCTTATGCTGTTCATCATGTTTGGCCTTGAAAAACGTGTAATGCAAAACAACATCCTCCACGTTTCTCATAGCTGGGTCCCTCGAGAATTCAGGATCAATGAAGAAAAATAAGGGCATGTCCACCTCCTCTCCTTTTGCCAATCTTTGCTCTTCAAAACAGAAGCATTGAATCTTGTTGAAATATGGTGCAACATGATCCGGAGTGACCGAATAGGTGGCCATACCAGTGATATCCCTATCACCATCATTTCTGGCCTTATAAAAGGCCAATGCTGTTTCCCCAGGAACAATATAAACCTCTCTTTGTTGTGGGACAAATTTCCATGGTAAAGCCCCACTGGTTTCTGCAGTGAATGAAATTCTCAAACGTCTATCACCAGCAACAGGGGTCAGTTTGTCTCTTGTAAACCTGGTACTGTCTGTGATTGGAGTTCCACCCCAACCTGTTCTTTGACAAATTGCTCTATAGATAGGAACTGCAGCGTAAGAAAGTGTTAAAAAGAAGAAAAAGAATGACAACGTGTAGTTGATCGTGGTGGCCCTCGAGTAGGAGTTCTTTCTCTGGTAGTAGTCATCACGGTACTTTCTGTATTCTTCTGCTGACATTTTGGGTAATTTGATTCTAGGATCTCTTGGGGCCCTGTCACCAAAAGCCGACTCAGGAACCTCATACAAAGCCAATCGCGAAGTGTGAAGGGTCCTGATTGAAGGTCTAAGAAGGGCTCTTAACATCTTAAACTGTCTATTCAACTGAAAAAGTAGTGCTGATGATTACGAATTTTTTCACACTAAAGAGTCTTACATAATTCTAAAAGTCATCCTCCTCCTGTAAATAGGCGATCAATTCCTGCTCCCTAGCACGGGCTTCCACATCAGCCTGATCATCGACTCTATTTTTACTCAATGGATACTTCATAGCTCTCACGGATTCGTTGTTCAACTGGATGGTGAACTTGATACGCCTATCTAGTTCGGACTGGGGGGATCTGGTGGCATAAACATCAAGAAGTTCCTTGGATTGCATACATCCCTTGGAATGATCAATTGTGGCCTCAACAACACCATCTGCAATGGCCTTGGAAACAATATATTCTGCGGACAACTCGTTCTCTAATTGGAGTTTTATGCAAATATCCTTCAACGAGATCCTCTTGTAAGCTAGGGAGATGATCCTGATACCGGTTTTGATCACATTCTGTCTCAATCGGAGAACCAAGTTGAGGTTTTTATCCATTTGCAAAACATCCTTATATTGGTCCAAGGCCTTGTTAAAAATGGTCAAATCACCCAAACGGACGGCCTTAGTGAACATGGCATAGGGTTGAAGACATCCGCCCAATTTTGAGTCATTAAATGTGGCTAGCTCAGGTATCTCACCCATCAACAATTGGATAACAATGTGTAGCTTGGTGGCAGATTGGAGGAACCCCAGTGCGGATTGGGTTTGTGGGGACTTTCTGATTGCCGTCAACGCCCCCTCATTTGCAGATGAGTAATCAAGTTGAATTGCTTGGATACGCGCCAAGTAGTAGTAGTAACGTGCAACAACCGAATTGGTGGCCTCATTAGGAAATTCCACCTTCTCCACAAAATTGAATGCTTGGTTGATATCATTTGTCAAAATGTAGTTTCTCAATAAGAGTGTTATGATGCAAGCTCTCGTCTCTGTATCATGTCTCAAAGTGGCCGACCTCAATGCAACCATCAATTCCCCTCTAATGGTTTGTAAATTGTTTGTTAACTCAAAAGATCTGAAAATGTAGTACCAGACCTTGGCCTGGATAAAATCCAAAGTTCTTTTATTGTATCTCTTGAGAAGCTCAATGCAAAGCAAGTTGAAATCATGAAGAGCTTTCAATTCTCCCGCGTCGTGTAAGAAAGTCTGAACTAAAAGATGAACAAAAATGTCAATTTCTATGATCGATTCCTCATTAAACGTCTTCGCTTGATCATCTACCTCCATTGACGTTCCCTCAACGGATTTAAATGGCGTCAAAATCGATGACAAGTGTGCAACCGTAGGGTACCCCTCGGGGTACATAGCAATCAATTCCAATAGATCTTCGGCCTTCAAGGCCCTCCTGATGGCAGCTAACTCTCTGAAGGCTCTGACAACATATCTGGGGTCAAATTTCTGCGCAGAAACTTGCACCAGATTGACCATAGAGTCCAAAGTGGCCTTCACATCCACCATATCCACAAGCGGAGTTTCCTTTATCTCTTCTGGCATCGTATTTAACGCGTTGGAGAAGAATGATGAATTGAAAGAATTCGCCACCCATTTTGATATTTCTTGTACACGCTTATGTAATGGCAATGCCAGGAGATGACAGATTTCACCAGATGGGAGTGCGGATGGCACAAAACCGAAGAGATCAATTACAAACCCAGCTTCAGGTCTTCCAGGCGGCCCTTTTAGAATTCAAAAAGACCCATTACGAAGAGATTGGTGGTAATTTGGAAATTAGAAGGTCCTTCCAAGATATATGTATGGCTTTTGGGATTGACCCTTTAGTTGTGACCTCGGGGTTGGATACCCAGGAGAGGGATAATCAATTGACTTTGAAAGTGGTAGAATTTTGTACAAATTCAAGAGATTTAAACGGGGGTCTAGTGTCAGTAAAAGACATGCTAGTTTCCATCAATAAGGACACATGGTTGAATGAAAGTTTGCATCTTCACTTTACGGAGGAAGATATTAGAGAGGCCCTTCGACATTTGGAGGTTCTAGGAAGTGAACTTCAATTGGTCAAAATTGGTAAACATCATTATATTAAATGTACACCACAGGAATTGAACCTTGATCAAAAGTTAATCATTGAAACAACGGAAATGCTAGGGTTTGTGAGTATCCCCATGTTAAAGGACAACTTTCAATGGAGATCGATGAGATGCAAATCAGCTCTAGATGAAATGGTCACAAATGGGATTCTCTGGTTGGATACACAATCCTCTGATAGGGAAACATTGTATTGGGCCACATCATGGATTAACAAGGATTTATAGCTTTTTATAAATGGGATATATATTGGAATGCAAAGGAGATTGTGTCATAATTACTCTCATTTTGCATTAAAAAATCTTCATTATTGCTGAGCGAGTCGTGGTTGATGTGGTTCCAGGTTGTAGAATCCCCATATAGCATCGCCATTCCTTTGATCTTCTGCTTGCCATGTGTATCGCACCTCTTGCATTTATAAGTGTCATGGGTTTCGCTGAGTGTTTCCTGATTGTACTCAAACAACTGTCTTAAATTTTCACTGCTGAACAATCTTTCAACATCCTGGTTTGAATCCACCACACAGGAACTCAATTGCATCTTGGCACTCTGTCTTTGGTAGATCTTCTCCTCAATTGTACCGGTGGAAATCAACCTGTAAATGTAGCAACTCTTCTTTTGACCATCTCTCCATACTCTGGCTAAGGCTTGTTGATCGGAAGCAGGGTTCCAATCGGGATCCATTAAAATCAATCGGTTAGCACCAATCAAATTGATACCACATCCACCTGCTTTGGAACTGAGAAGAAAAACAAACGCCTTCCCATCGGGATCATTAAAGTTATCCACCAACTTTTGTCTTTTGTTGATACTCAACGTCCCGTCCAATCTCAAGCAACCGTACTTGCGGGATTTGCAAAGCTTTTCCACTAAATCAAGGGTTTGTGTGTAGTTAGAAATAATGACTATCTTATCATCGGTTTCTTTATTGATTTTGTAAAGAAATCTTTCCAACATTTGAAATTTCCCGCTGTATTGTGATTGGATCTCCCTATTTCTCCCATACCCAGAATTGTCGCCCATATAATCATCAGGTATGAGGTGGTCACATCCAGTAATATCGTTCGTCAAATCAAGCAAATTGGGATGATTGCACAACTTTTTCAACAATCCAATAGCCTTCAATGGCTGGGAATCCAAACCCTTTAGAAGTTTCTTGATATCCGGCGACGTAATGAAATGGTTATACAGGGCTTTCTGCATGTCACTTAGTTCGCAGAATATCACGTATTCATACTTCACTGGTAAGTATTTCGACAAAATATCGTTGGTTCTTCTAATGATGAACTTTTGAACAAATTCAATCAAAGCCTTCAATTTCTCATCCCCCTTTTCCTTTTCCTTATCCGTAGCCATACCATCCCTACCCCTCAAAATGTCCAATTCATAATTTTTTCTAAACTCTGCCCTTGATCCTAATAACCCCGGATTGGCAAAATTCAACAATGAATAGTATTCTGTTAAATCGTTTTGGATTGGTGTACCGGATAAAATCACCCTACGAGGACAGTTGAGGGTGTTTAATGCATTGAAAGTTTGACTATCACCATTCTTCAAACGGTGGCCTTCGTCTGCTAGCAACAATCCAACTTCGCAATGTTTCAATCTGTCAATGTGTCTTCTCAGCGTTTCATAGCTGATAATCAAAACAGGCGCAACAATTCCCCTTCCATGAGCATCTGCCCACCCCTGGACCGCCTCACCGATCCCATCACTCTTCACACTCTTGCCGTCAATCGCAAGAGAGTTCAAAGCTCCCTTGCCCAACCATTTATCTATTTCATTAGCCCAGTTACGAACCAAGGATGAGGGGCAAACAACAATACACTTTTCAATTGTCTTTTTGCCCCTGGGACTTTGCTTTAATAACGTCCACATTAACGTCAAACATTGAAGCGTTTTACCTAACCCCATTTCATCTGCCATAATGCAACCCTTAGCCCTTGGATGAATCAAACCGGCAGTACATCTATACAAAAACCTCACACCTTCACGTTGGTGAGGTCTAAGAATTTTGCCCAATTTAGGATCAATGATCACGGGAACGTTGGGAAACTTGGCCGAGGGGTCCTCGTTCGGGTTTGACGATATTCCCAATAACTCATTCAGTGTGACACTGTTGGGTAGTCTAAATTTTAATCGTTTCTGAGTGACCTGAGATACTTCGATAGGTTGAGACACCGGTTCCGCTTCCGCTTCCGGTTCCGCTTCTGCCATTTTGTTCCCTTTTTTATTAGCGGCCTGAACAGCTGCTGCTGCTTCTGCCATAGCACGCTCCTCCTCTTCTTTCAATTCGGGAATCACATCAACTGTTGGATCGTATAACACAATCGACATTTTATCAAATGGATCATACAGTGGTCTTGGTGGAAAATATATCTTCTTCCTATTCCCCAATGGGGGTGGTGGCGGCCGAGCTTCACCAGACAGGTCTTTCATTGGTAGAACAAACTTGCTTACTAACTTCTTCTGGTTCTGATCAATGGTGGCCAACGCATTTCTCGGATTCAATGCGTTCCTCTTCTTTTTAACCATTAACATATTATCAACTGAGTATGTGGCATCATTATTCTCTTGATTTGAGATATCAGCCATTCCACCTTCCGCGTAGCTTTTAGGACCTTTTGTTCTTGCAGATCGAATTGGACGAAGCCCCCCACAAGAGGAACCAGTTGATCCAACGCCTTTGATCTTTCTCGCTGCAAAAGGCGTTGCAAAGGGTTTCAACAACGTAGAAGTAGACTCTGTATTGAGCCTCCTTCGCTTCAAAGTTGGCGTTAATCCTGCCCCGGTGCCCAAAAATTCGTCATCATACTTTGGTTCACTAGGTTTACTCTTGAATCTGTTAAAATCCCTACCCATACTCGGAAAAGGGTGCCTATTAGTAACAAAAGAGGATGATAACCAGTGATGTTTACGCGTCACAGCTTCTGAAAGAAAACATCGGATTTGCTCATCTGCTCATTTGCTCAGTATGTCAACAAACTTTCTAACAAAAAAACAAAAAAAATCAAGGATGTCCAAATACCCACAAGTAACCAACCCACATTTTTACGGGAGCACCAACCCGTCAAAGGAATCACAAAGAGGAAAATCACCAAGAGGTTAAACAAGAGACCTAAGCACACAATGGTGACAGACCCAGTCATTGGCACATGAATATCTGTTTGTCCACTTAAGAGTCCGCTTAAACCGAAACCAAGGAGTATGTTAAGTAAAGGACCCCCAATACAGGAAGCAAGTGCCATTAGAGGATATCCCATGCGGGATATGATCACACAGCTGATCAAATCACCCATTGAATTTCCCACAGCAAAGACACTCAACCCAAAAAGGGAGGATCTGAAGAGAGTGATGGTGCTAAAGAAGTTAAGAATGTCAATGACCTGAGAGGCCAATAAAGACATCCAACAAACAGAGGTCATGAACCCTGCAAAGGATACAATGGCCTTGACGAGGGTCAGAGGATGGGGAGATCTGATCAAGTGATAGTATGCCCCATATGAGATTGCCCAAACAGGAATCAGAGTAAATATTTTGACAATCAATGACAGCTGCGAAAAGAAGAGGGACTGGATCACCAAAGGGGAGACCATCAACGAGGATAAAAGCTGCATAAGTCTTGGCAAACCTGGTTTGAAATCTCCTTCAAATTCTTCAAAACTAAGAATTGGAATCGTGTATTTGAAAAGATTAACAAAAGGGAAAGTCAAGAAATAGATGAGTTTCTCCACTTTGGTTGGATTCGGTAGTGTCACCTCGACAGGAACGTTGCCGTGGGTTATCTCGATATCATCATCTGGTAAGTCATGGAAAATGGGCATATTGCTCAGGGTCAACTTCAAGCGCCTCTCCTTATTCAAGCTGTCCATGATGGTTCCCAATTCCAACGTTTTAAATACCAGGGGATTAAAATTGTAGCTGTCTTCCAATTCGACGTTTTCATCTATCTGGATGTTGAGTGGATCTCCCTCGTTAAACATGTTTCTTATTCGGTTATTCACTCTGAACTTCTCCAGCTTGCCCTCGACATACCATTGCCACACAATGATTGTGATCACATAGATCAGATAAATACCCACCATTAGGGACATCTCCCACCGAGTCAATAGGTTATCACTGAGGGAATACAACAAGACCGATATTGCCAGCGCAAAGAAAAGAATATCCCTGATATACATGGCCTGGCCATTGGTGGTGACCAACTCCCACTCCAGTTGGTCTCCACTGGTTCCATTTTCTCTATCAAAAACACTTGTATCTACTATATCAAATGGCACCAATATGAAGACCACACCGAGAACAATGGAATTGATAAAAAATGCAGATCCTATTAACTCCCCCACTGCCAATGCCGGGTTTCCTTGCACAAGAGAGGTGTAGGTGGACACAATATCTGGCGATCCATTACCAAATGCCATCAATGTGAGACCCGCTAATGAGGGGGACAGTTTTAACCATTTTGATAGAGAATCCAAGTTTGGAACAAGCCCCTCTGAGGATAGAAGCCCCATACCAATAAACATCACCATCAGTAGACATAATAATAGCGGTAAATGCACCCAATGTCTTACTGTTTCATTTGAAGTACAATAATAGAGTTGAAAACTACTTACAAGTCCTTCTTTGAAACAATGCTCCTTCACAAAAGCGCATTGATCTTGCAGAGGAATGATTCCAACGTTCCCGCACTCATATATTGACATTTAGATAGGATAAGAGTTCATATGAGAGGAAATATATGCATGCGCCACAACAACGAGGCTTCTTCCTGATAATAAGTTATGCGCCACCTTTTTGGTTCTTGCTAAACAGAGACTGGAATGACGTGGATTCATGGTAATTGTTCATTTTAGGCGACAAATAGAGAAGCAAAGTAAGGTTAATTATGTTGACACTGAAGACCCTCACTGGGGACTCTTCATCGGTTTGTCCTTACAAGATCATGAAATCCTATAATTATCCGATATCCGACGTTCCGATATCGATATCCCACCGTTTGGAACCTGATTGTTTTTTGGAACAATAGGAAAGGACCTTCGTTTAATGATTCCTTGTTATGTAGTGGGACCCTCTGCAATCTGGCAAACATATGATTTCAAATGATTTATTTGAATTTTAAAAACTGAATGGTGACTTTAGTTGAAATATAAAACCTAAAATGACAATCGTGAATAAACACACATTTAATTGAATATTCTTTTTGAAAAAAGAAGCTGATAGAAACCAATCACATTTTACTAATATCCTTTATGTAATGGTACTTTCAATACAAATGAATATATAAATATGTATTTGTCCGAGCTTGTACTGATGCGATTTTGGTAGGCAACCTTTTTTTTTGACGTTGCGTTATCAATGGATGCCTCTTCTTATCCAAAATGAGTGTTCTTTCTAGTTTTGCTACGAAGAGAGTTCCACTGGAAAGTAACAAAAGCCCTTTACCTATGGGGAGACTCATGGTGGATACTATGGGGAACTTTATAGAGCCTAAAACTGGACGCAGAGTCAAACTTCATGGAATCAATTTCGCCGCTAATGCAAAGATGCCTGCTTCACCTAAACAACCAACATATATGAAACCGAAAGATTGTGGACTTTACGAAATGGCCGATAATGTGTCATTTGTTGGAAAACCATTTCCATTGAATGATGCTTACGAGCATATAACGAGGATAAAGCAATGTGGATTCAATACTATCAGGTTTGTTTTTACATGGGAGGCTTTAGAACACGAGGGACCCGGATTGTATGATTTGGAATACGCAGACTATGTTGTTGAAGTTCTTAAGATCATCGATGAAGTCGGGGGAATCTATGTGTTCATGGACCCTCATCAGGACGTTTGGTCGAGATTTACAGGGGGTTCCGGTGCCCCGCTTTGGACCTTATATGCCGCAGGGTTGGATCCAACCCATTTTAAGCACACCTTGGCCGCAAGAATTCACTACGATAGTTCAAAGCCGGAATCTTTCACAAAGATGGTCTGGGCAACAAATTATTATCGTTTGGCCTCGGAATTGATGTTCACGATGTTTTTCTCCGGGAAAACCTTCTTACCAAAATGTATCATCGATGGAGTGAACATTCAAGATTACTTGCAAGACCATTTCATTGAATCAGTGGGGTTTCTCCTGGATCATATAAAGAACAAGATCCCCCACATTTTTGACACGTGCCTGCTGGGTGTGGAATCTCTCAATGAGCCCAATTCCGGTATGTATGGGTATGAAGATCTCAATGAGTGTCCGGAAGATTTGGAGTTGAAATTGGATGAAATCCCCACCCCAATCCAATCCTTGAGATTGGGAATGGGAATCTCTCAAGAGATTGATAAATTTCACCTCACCATCTTTGGGCCAAAGAAGAAGGGAACGGTGTATTGGGAACCAAAAGGAAAGAAAGCATGGATTAGAAACTCATTGATGGATGAAAAGTATGGTTTCAGTAGATCCCCCGAGTGGAAGCTCGGTGAATGCATTTTTGCTCAGCATGGAGTTTGGGACCCTTCCACAGGGGAATTGATCACACCAGATTATTTCAAATACGAGCCCCAAACAGGCCACCCTGTGAGTGAAACAACGTTTAACAATGGTCCTTTCTTAGAATTCTGGGATAGATATAAAAAGAGAATGAGAAAGGTAGATGAGAATATGTTTTTGATAATGCAGCCCCCAGTGTTTGCAATTCCACCTGCAGTGAAGAACACAGATCATATTGATGGAAAAACTGTAATTGCTTTACATTATTACGATGGGATGTCCCTCATGTTCAAAACTTGGAATAAGTTCATGAACGTCGACACCTTGGGAATCATGAGGGGCAGATATCTCAACCCCGTTTTCAGCATTGTTTTAGGGGAATCACGCATTAGGAAGTTAATCGCAAGACAATTGAAGGAGATGAATGAGGAGAGTAGGGCACATGTGGGCCCCAACATTCCAGTCATTTTCACAGAAACTGGTATGCCATTTGATATGGATAACAAGAAGGCATACACAAATAGAGATTTTAGTTCTCAAGTGAGAGCCAATGACGCACTCATGACGGCATTAGAGACGAATAATTTGAATTTCACATATTGGACTTACGATCCTGATAATTGTCACGAATGGGGGGATCTTTGGAACTTGGAAGACTTTTCGATTTGGTCACAGGATGACTTGGATATATTGAAGTATACAGAGGGTGATAGCTACAGCGATTGGCTGACGAAAAATAACGGTAATGCCACTGTGGTGACATCAGATAAGACGTCAATAATATCCTCGGGAGGATTAAAAGGGGACGAACATGAACATGAGTATGGAGTTCAATCCACGAGCAATTTTTTCATTAATACTCTTTCCGGTGTGAGAGCTCCAAAGGCCATAGTTAGACCCTATGTTTCTCTGTGCAATGGTGAAGTGGTGAGTTTTGATTTTAACATTCACACGGGCCAATTGTTCATTGGAATAATCATGCCAAATAATGTTTCAGTAGGAAATGAGGAAGGTTCTGAGCATTCTCGCCTGGTTAACTATACCCCGTCATCCGATATAGATGATGATTATCCACCAACAGTTGTTATTCTACCGGAATTGCACTTTCCTGAAAATGGATACCAAATCGAGATATCGGTTGGTGACTGCATGGTTAAAAAGAATGGCATCAACCAATGGCTTGAATGGAGATATCCGTATACCACCGGTATTCTTATGCTGGAAGTGAAGCAATTTGATGGGGGTAATGATGAAGATGAAAGGTCCCTTCGAAGCGGTTTAAAAGCTCTTGCCTGTGGCTATGTGTGACTACTTATGTCATTTGCGACATGGTTAATTGGACCATAGTTTGCAGGCTAATCATTGGAATTTTGCAATTTATCTTGTGGATCAACAGGATGATCTTAAGCTGGCTTTGGTATTTGTTACGTATTTAGTGACATAAATAAGATACTAGACTTTTATATCTAATCGAATTGGTTGAGATAAGCCTCGGCAACGAATCTTGCTCTGGAGTTGAGGAACAATTTCATCTCGGAAATCTCCTTATCAACGTCCTCCATGAACTCAATGATGAAGTCAACCAACTTTGGCTTCATCATCACCTCCTGGTGATAGTTAGTAAGTAAGAAGGAGATGTCGTATCCCTCAATTGGGGTTCTTCTAAGAATAAGGAAGTTTTCTGCTCTCTTTGTCAAGAACCCCGTGAATTTGTCGACCAAAATCTCCTCTATTTCATCACTCTGTTTGATTTTAATGGAAACTCTCATAGAATTAATAGATGGTTCTATTAAGACTCTTTCCGACTCGTTTCTACAGACATGAATAGGCTGAAGAAGAATCTCCTTTGTATGCTTATTTTCGATTTCGGGATAGTTGTGTCTTTCCACCATTTGAGAGGAAAAGTCTCCTAGGCACATTGATGCGTTGAGAGAGTGGCGCACTGCCGTCAAGTATGGTTTTAATGATTGAGACATGGAGAAGTTGTGTGATGATGAAGATGATGGTAATTTTCTACACCTCTTCTCATGAATTGGCAACGAATTTTCGACGAATCCAGCGGTTTGCCATATTATTATGACACTGAAATGGAGACCACACAATGGGAGTTTCCCCAGCAGGTGATACTAAAAGTCCTGGATTCTTTGGGATGGTCTAGGGTGGAAACCGATGACAATCAAATTTATTATTACAGCGAAACGACCCAGGAGACGTCCTGGGACCCACCTGAGTGCACATTGGAGGGTGTACAGGAAATCCTTGGTGATGAGGTGACTATGAACGAAATACTGGGCAAGGGAACCCCGGAAGCGACCGGTGAAACTATTGAAGAATCCAAAATAAATAATGATTCAGTTGTGGATGAAGTGACCAATGCAGGTCACGTGTCTAGTAATGATATTCTTGAATTGAATCGAGTTTTGGCTATTGGTAATTCCTCACAGAAGACGGTCCTCACAGAGGAAGACCAGAAGGCACAGTTCTTTCAATTGTTGAACGACTCGAATGTTGATACGAAGTGGTCCTTTTCAAGAGTAATGGAGGATCTAATTACAGATGAACGATATTGGACCGTCAAAGATCCCTTGTTGAGACAAGGGTACTTTGAAGAATACGTGATTTTGAAAGCAAACGAATCTTTTCAAGAGAACTTGAAGAAAAGTGATGAGTTAAAGGGCCAGTTTCTGGAACTGTTGAAAAGCAAAGATATCAAATACTTTTCACAATGGATTGCAACCTCTAAGTTGATCAAGGGGGATCCACTGACGGAGCAGATTCCAGAAAAGTTCCAATTGGACTTTTTTCATGAGCATGTTAACAGTTTAAGACAAATACACGACCAGGAAAGAGATGAGATAAGAGACAAGGAAAGGAGGCGGTTAATTGAATATTTGAATGAACCCAATACGCTGAGTGTGACTTGTGTCTTTTCAGAGCTTGAACCTCAACTCAAAGGGAAATTTCCCCAACTATCAAAAATGGATATACTGACGGCAGTGGAGGAGGTGATGAAAATAAAAGAAAGAGAAGCATGCGAAGTATACGAACGTGATAAGAAATTGAATTACACTCTAGATAGGAAGGCCCGTGACGATTTTAAGAGTCTTCTCATCAGTATTAATAAATCATCTCAATTGAAATGGGTGGACTTTTTAGCAAAGGTGAAAACGAGCCCTGAGTTCAAGAATCTTTGTGGCCATTCGGGTTCAACTCCAATAGACTTTTATTGGGATATCATAGACGCGGAGAACGTAAAATTGAGGGCCAAGGTAGAAACCATTAAGAAGAACATCATGGAGCGGAGTCTCTCTATCGATGAGATGACATTGGAAGAATTTGGGGAGTTTACAAAGGATGAGTTATTACCTGAGGAAACCAACGGCGTCTTTCACCAATTGCGATCCAACAAGCCGGCAAAGAGATCAACGAACCTTCCTCCAGCCGATACCAAGAGGTTCAAACGGTACTAAAATTATACTTTACTAATATTTTATAAAACTATTCCTGGTTGAACAAAGCAGAAATTGTCAAGAGCCCAACCATGACATACTTGAAGTAGACGTTTTCAGTGATGAAGATCGTGACATACCCCAATTTTGGCAGATACCCTTTGACACTACCAACAATATCTTTTTCTCTGTTCAAGTAGTTTTTCCCATACCCATAAAGAGACAGATCGTCCACCTCGTTGTTATCCCCCTTAGTCAACAAGTACTGGGTTTGCTTCGTTTGAGCAGTCATTCTGCCCTTTTTCGTCTTCACAGGCTCCTCCACAATGTGATCTCTCACGATTCTGTGAACAATGGGAATGTCTCTACCCTCGATGTTGTAGACCACAACATCCCCGACATTTAAGTTCTTCTCCCTGTTCCACAAGAAAAGAATATCACCTCTTTGGAAGGCCGGCTCCATCGACCCGGATAACACCACCACTAAAGGAGATGAGGAGTTTGTGACAACGGCAAGGCCCTTCCAGACTGCAAATGCTGAGGCCATCACCATGAGCATGAGAAGACCAGACTTCAATTGAGTTCTAATGCTACGTAAATTCATCGACACCACTACAAGGAGGTCTGCTCTTGACTTTTTTTGCGAATGAGAGATAGATTTCTTCATAACAAGGCGTCTTTTTATTTCGATTTCCACCTTTTGAATCCACAACTGTTTTCAGGATGGCGTCTAGGTATGTCATAATATATTGAACCAAATCTGGCGACTTTTGAACTTGAATTGGGTCCAAATTGTGCCCAAATCTGACCCCAATACTAACAAAATAAACTAATTTTAGATACTCAGCAAGAGCCCGTGATAGACAGAACCTCTTTGGGGACACACTCTCCCCATCCCCTCAGCCACAAGTTCAGGGCGCATATGATAGGGTCGAGTATTCCCAGTCGGCACAAGAATTAGCCTCGTTGGAATCACAGGCGGAAGAAACAATGGGAATCATGTCAGATAAAATCAACACATTAAAGGAGCTTTCTATGGCAATGGGCACGGAGATCAATAAGTCAAAGGATAGTTTGATGTATTTAAGTCAGGATATGGGGCTTACAGGTGAGAGGATTAAATTGAACATGAACCGAATGAAGTTGTTTGCCAACAAGAGTGGGGTTTCTTGGAAGGTTTGGCTAGGTGTGTTTTGTATAATTGGATGGTTTTTCTTTTACACTTGGGTGTTTTAGAGATGGTGCATTTACTTTATAGATATTAAAAAAGACGTGCATCTTTTATTTTATTGTGGTGGAAGAGTCGGTGGGTGGGTGTCGATTATGGGGTTTCCATTACGACAGTTTTTAATTATAGAGTGGTTAAATGGGGTTCTATATTGCAAATTATCATGTAATAGAATGTTTGACTGAGAGAAAGCCGATGATAACCGAGATAACCGATGAAAGATAATTCTAGTATTTGTCACAACCGGGTGATACCATAAAGGGTAACGTTAAAGTTCACATTAAAGAAGTATTTTTCTTAGCTAATATGATATTACTTTTTAACGTTTGATCAAAGAAGGAAGAAAGCTTATTGTGGATTTGGTCGGTAATGGAATAGGATGAGATGTGAACTGACTTGTGTAATGAAAAGAACATATAGGGTCATTTTTATAGTTAAAACACTATGGTGAGTTTTATCAAGACCATTTTACTTCAGGAGGTAGTTTTGAAGGCTTTTTACATGACACGTTAACGAGGTTCATTGAATGAGCAACAATGCGCTCATTAAAACGGTCATTTTGCAGCCGTTTTTTGGTTGGAAAAGGAGTTCATCACTTTCTTTTGTATTCCCCCGGTTTAGATTCCTTTATTTCCATCAACCGCTGGGTCGAAAACAAGGTCAACAGTTGAAAACATTGCGACTCTTCTTCCTCTTGACACCGGAACCACATCACCATCTGCAATTATTCATAATGTTCTATATCAGCTTTCTTGTTGCAGTTAACAGGCAAATTACCTACAAAGCAACTTATTATATTTATCATCTCCCTGGAAACACTTTCCAACAACTCATGATACACACACAAGAGAATTCATACAAAGTGCTAGAAGATTTGAAATCTATCCAGTGTAATTAGTTGCAATGAGTTTCCAATTCGCCAAAAATCTATCTGTTTACGTAAGCTTCTACCAGGCTCACAAATCAGTTAATCTTATCCTTGCTGTCAAGATAGACAGTTGTCATTTGGTTATCTGATGCTTCCTAGAAGATTACATAAGTGTGCTTTGGCGGGTGTTTGTGGCGCATGAAAAGACCACTTTCGGTTTTTTCACCTTCATTTTCGTTACTTTTCGTCACTATCATCACTAATTGCCAGCATACTTCACTATGCCAATCCCCACCACCCCTTCAGTGGAACAATTATATGAGAAGAAATTGGAGGAAGAGAAGAAATTCCAGTTTAAACCTCTCACAACACAACCAACACAACCATCATTAATTCAATTCCCACTATACTTTAATACCGATGAGGAGGAAATGAAACCTTTAAAGGTGGCCTCATTAGCAAAGAACTCAGGCCATCTTATCATTCCTTCCAATGAGGAGGTGAACAAGATGCTATTTGAAAAGTTTGGTATCAATTTACCACTTCCAAAGAAGGAGGAAGCGAAGAAGTCTCCACAGCCACAACCACAGACACCAACACCATTGAAATCAGGATCAGGATCAGGATCAGGATCATCAACATCAATCTCAAAACCAAAGCCGGCTCCAGCTTCCACTTGGGCTTCTATCGTTTCAGGTAAGACGAATCCAGTCACACCAACATCATCCTCTTCGCCTTCGACTAAACAATCCTCAGCATCCTCGGCAACACAATCATCATCCTCGTTGCCATCTTCCGCATCAGAACAATCGCCTTCACCTGTTAAGAAATCAACAACATCAACACCAAATGGTAAGAGTAACGCAACAACTCCAACTCCATCCAATACCCCACAGCCGGATTCAATTTCTAATGTGACAATCGATTCCCGTCCAATGCCCCTGGGGATTGTTCTTCTGAGGTTGGTGTTTGATCCTGCATACTTGGCAAACGCTATTAAGAATGATAAGGCCCAGCTGGTGACACCCCACGGTTTAAACAATTCAGGGAACATTTGCTACATGAATTCTATTTTACAGTTTTTGTTTGCATGTCAACCATTTTCCCAAATGCTCAATCTCATTAGAAATCATTCCATTGCCAATTTGAATGACAAAGCCACACCTATTTTGAACGCTTTACTGCTATTGCATGAATCATTTAAGAAGGTTCCGGAAGGAACAAAGGGCACTCCAATTATTGATCCAAATGCCTTCTATAAATCGCTTGCCATTTTGCCAAGATTCTCGCATTTGCAATGGGGAAGACAGGAAGATGCCGAGGAATTCCTTGGTCATTTATTGGACGAATTACACGAGGAATTTGTCAGAGAGATAACAAAATTGCCGAATCAACAGGTTCTAAAATTTGCGGATGCATTCCACGACAAAGAGATGGGAAAGAAGGTTGTGAGGGCTGTTGAATTCATTAAGGATGAAACCAGTGCTTCTCAGTCCGAAGAAAACGGCGATGGGTGGAAAGAAATCGGTGCTAATAAAAAACCAACCGAAAGAAGAACCTTTGAAGTGAAATACTCTCCAATTGTGACTTTATTTGGTGGTCAATTCAAATCGGTCTTAAAGCTGCCAAACAAGAAATCCTCAATCACTATGGATCCCTTCATGCAGGTCCAATTGGATATTGATGATCCAAAGACTGACAATTTGGTGAAGGCATTTGAGCAGTTTTCACACGAGGAAGAGATCTCCATGGGTAAGGGAATGGCCAAGAAACAGACGTTTATAGACAAGGTTCCATCGGTGCTCATCATTCAATTGAAGAGATTCTCCTTTGTGACATATGCAACCAGCATGAATGAGGAGGACACTTTCAGTGAGGTGGTATCCAAGGGTAAAAAGAAGAAGGATTCCAGAAATGCATCAGCAGATAAACAACAGGAGCCATTTCCAAAGAAAATCATGGATTGTAGAATTGAAAAGATTAGAAAGTTTGTTTCATATGATCACCAACTCATAATACCGAGAGAATGCATTTCAAACAACATCCAGGTAATTCCAACCTATGAGTTGGTGGGTGTGGTCTATCATCATGGTAGAGACACTGAGAACGGTCACTATACAAGTGAAATGAAGGGTTCCAACGACGAGTGGATAAAAATCGATGATACTAGCATTACTCCCATATCTGCCGAGGATGTAACCAGCGATAAGACAAATGTGTCCAAGACCGCATACATTTTGATGTACAAAAAGGTGTCAAGCTGAGCTATATTACATAATAATTTGTAAACACCCGAAAAAAATTTTATAAAGATGAAGTTTTTTTGTTAGTCTTTTCTCATATAAGGTTTTCACCTGTCTTAAGCCATTATGGATGATCTTTTTGATGTCTTTGACGAGGCTCCTGTAGATTTATCCCAATTGACAACTGAAGAACAAAAAAAAGAGGTTGAAAATGGTCAAAATAAGAGAAAACAGGACGAAAAGACGCAATTAAATGAACCTGTTAAGAAATCAAAACCTTCGGCCTCGACGGATAAGAAGCTTATAGATACCAAAAATACCAAGAAACAAAAGTTTGTGCCGATTGTTGCAGATGATTTAGAAATTGAAGCATCCACAGAGGTGGCAGAAAGCGCAGGTTTATCTGAAGAACAACCCAAAGAAGTGACATCAGATGGCTCAGGTCCAACAAAATTACAAATCAAGCATCAAGTTAGGCATCAAGTTGCTTTACCACCTGATTACAATTATGTACCAATTGGAAAACACAAGCGTAAAGAAGAAGCGAGAACTTATCCCTTCACATTGGATCCGTTCCAAGATACTGCAATTTCATGTATTGATAGAGAAGAATCCGTCTTGGTGTCCGCTCATACATCTGCAGGTAAGACCGTGGTTGCAGAGTATGCGATTGCCCAATCATTGAAGAATTCACAAAGAGTCATCTACACCTCTCCAATTAAGGCTCTTTCAAATCAAAAATATAGAGAATTGCAAGCGGAATTTGGAGATGTGGGTTTGATGACAGGTGATGTGACAATCAACCCCGATGCAGGTTGTTTGGTCATGACTACAGAAATTTTGAGATCCATGCTGTACAGAGGTTCAGAAGTTATGAGGGAAGTTGGTTGGGTCATTTTTGACGAAGTCCATTATATGAGAGACAAGTCAAGAGGTGTTGTGTGGGAAGAAACAATCATTCTCTTACCAGATAATGTCCACCATGTCTTTTTGTCCGCCACCATCCCTAATGCCATGGAATTTGCAGAATGGGTGTGTAAGATTCACAATCAACCATGTCATATTGTTTACACGGATTTCAGGCCTACCCCATTACAGCATTATCTTTTCCCATCTGGTGGGGAAGGTATTCATTTGGTTGTGGATGAAAAGGGCTCTTTCAGAGAGGAAAACTTCCAAAAGGCAATGGTGTCGATTGGTAACACCCAAGGGGATGATCCAGGGTCTATTGAATCCAAAAAGGTTAAGACATGGAAGGGTGGTGTCAAGGATGGCCAATCGGATATCTACAAGATTGTTAGAATGATTTGGGTTAAAAGGTTCAACCCAGTGATTGTTTTCTCCTTCTCTAAGAGGGATTGTGAAACTTTGGCGATGAAAATGTCCAAGTTGGATTTCAACACAGAAGATGAAAGAGAGATGCTCACCAAGATCTTCGACAATGCCATTCAAATGTTGCCTGAAGATGACAGAGAGTTGCCTCAAATTAAGCACATTTTGCCATTATTGAAGAGAGGTATTGGTATTCACCATTCGGGGTTGTTGCCAATTTTGAAGGAAATCATTGAAATTTTGTTCCAAGAAGGGTTCTTAAAGGTCTTGTTTGCCACTGAAACCTTTTCCATTGGGTTAAATATGCCTGCCAAAACCGTCGTTTTTACATCAGTTAGAAAATGGGATGGTGTTGGATTCCGTTGGGTCTCTGGTGGTGAATATATTCAAATGTCCGGTAGAGCTGGTCGTAGAGGTTTGGATGATCGTGGTATTGTCATTATGATGATTGATGAAAAGATGGAACCCCAGGTTGCTAAAGGTATGGTGAAGGGTGTTGCAGATAGATTGGATTCCGCCTTCCATTTGGGTTATAATATGATTTTGAACTTGTTAAGGGTGGAAGGCATCTCACCAGAGTTCATGCTGTCCAGTTCGTTTTTCCACTTTCAGAACACGGTCGCTGTTCCAGTTTTGGAAAGGCAGGTGGACGAACTTAAGGATAAAATTGATGAAATCGAAATCGAAGACCTTGATAATATTAAACAATATTATGACTTGAAGAAACAGTTGAATGGTTACAAGGAAGATTCAAGAAAGATTTTCACACATCCATCATATTCACTGCCACACTTGAAGAATGGTCGTATGATCAGGGTTAAGGTGAAGGATCAAGATTATGGCTGGGGTATAGTAATTTCCTATTCCAAGTACAACCCCAAGAACATGGGTCCAAACTCCACCGTGGTTGTTTCCGATCATGACTCTTATATTGTCAAGGTATTTGTGAACAAAATGTTTGTGGACGCTCCGGTGAATTTGATCAAACCGTTCAATATAGACTTGCCACTGGGTATTAGACCAGCCAAGGAAGGTGAAGAAACAACCACTGCAATCATTCCAATAAGTTTGAACTCAATCAAGGAAATCAGTTCATGTAGATCTATTTTACCAAAGGATATCAATAGTAAGCAAGGGATGAAGACCCTGAACAAGGCTTTGAAGGAAATTGTGAGGAGACATCCTGATGGGTTACCAATCTTGGATCCTGTCAACAAGATGAAAATTGATGATCCGGAATTCAAAACTTTACTGAAAAAGATCTCCATTTTAGAGGACAAGCTTAACACTCACCCACTAGCACATTCAACCAAGTTGGATGAACTGTACACAAAGTATTCTCAAAAGGTGGACTTGGGCGATGAAGTGAAGTCAATGGAACTTAAGATTGCAGCCGTCCAATCGAATATTCAATTGGACGATTTGAAGCGCCGTAAGAGAGTGTTGAGAAGATTGGGATTCATTTCGCAGGACGATATTGTGGAATTGAAGGGTCGTGTTGCATGTGAAATCTCCACTGGGGATGAATTACTTTTGACGGAGTTGATCTTCAATGGTACATTCACAGATTTGACACCTGCTCAGTGTAATGCACTGCTTTCTTGTTTTGTTTTCCAGGAGAGATCCAAGGAGGAAAGAAAGTCAAACCCTGACTTAGATGGCCCATACAAGGCTCTCACTGAGATGGCTCGTAAGGTGGCCAAGATTTCAAAGGAGTGTAAGTTGGAAATTGTGGAAAAGGATTATGTGGAATCCTTCCGGTCCGAATTGATGGCTGTTGTTTATTCATGGTGTAAGGGGGCCACCTTTACACAAATTTGCCAAATGACCGATGTTTATGAGGGTTCTCTGGTGAGAACATTTAGACGTTTAGAGGAGTTATTGAAACAGATCGTGGCTGCTGCCAAGACGATTGGTAACACTTCTCTTGCCGAAAAAATGACAGAATGTGAAAACTTGCTTCATAGAGGTATCATCTCCGCTAACTCATTGTACTTATAGTTTACGTTTATTAATTTTTATAAAGAGTATTATTTAAGAAGTCTCTGTTTGAGGTTCCATAACATAGATGCCCCTTCTCAGCCTTTCTAATTCATCTGCAAGGGTCTTTTCCATGTGTGGAGACATGGGAAGTTTAGCTTTACTCAGTGCAACCATTATGAATTTCCTCTGCTCTGACAACTCGTAGTCTGCTATTGGGTTCTTGGGTTTTATGATAGCCATTGCAAGAGGTTCCCACTCCTTTGTGAGACGTGTGATAACATAGGGGAAATCTACCAATGTGGTCATAAAGTGAACCAAATGTGGAAAGGCTAAGTTGATTCTATTGAGGGAGAAATGATCTAAATCCAACTTGTCTTCAAATACTTTTTTATTGCTCACAAGATTATAGAACAACGGTGTAGTATCCAGATCCAAATACAACTCCTTGAAAAAAGAATCGTTAGAATATAACAATGTAGGATCCACTGAACTTAGAAATCTTATGTTTTCCCTCGAGTTTATTCTTGCAAGACTATATTCTATCAAATGGTATTTTGCATCCAATTGGTTGAATGCTGCGGGAAACGTGATGCTTAATTGACCCAATATTTCGGGGAATTCTGCATTGGTGTCGGATTTGATTTCTGCCCCATATTCGGGGTCCACGTATAACTTGGCACACCGGTCAAACTGATCGCTCATTGTAGTTTCCAAAAAGGAAAAGTGACCCAGTCTCTTCTGATCCTTCAATAACTTCAAATACGATTGCAAGGTGAAAGAAAATAATAGAGTATCACCCCCATATATCAATTCCTTCTCCGGGATCAAATATAACGACGGGTCCAATTGAGGAATATATTGTAGCAAATCAAGAGCCAAGTCGGTCAATCGAGACCGATTAATCCCATCCGTTTTCATCCCATCAAGGGATTTCTTGATTTTTCTGTCGGTGATGACTTGTGATCTGAACCAGTCACTGATTTGTGCCAAATGAACCACTGCTTTATGAAGCTCATTGAACACTCCATAGTAAACGTTTGGATCGGCCAGAGCCTCAAAAAGTGTCTCAATCAAAGTGATGTCAATAAACTTCTCGGGAGAATCCAATCTCAGGAACATTTCAGCAACCAACTTCTGCAATTCTGGTTGGGAGCTTCCGATAAGAAGAGCATCCTGAATTGGCTGGGTGCCAAATGTATTCAAAACATCTTCCAGTGTATACAAAGGCAAGAGCAACCCCAATAATTCGACTGCATATTTCTTTTGCTCCCCGCTGGTTTCATTTGAGTGCACTATGTGTAAGACAGGAGCCCCAAGAGCGCTTAATATACTCAAATCCTTATTGTGGGGTGATTTTGTTATTAAAACGTCCCTAATTTCATCCAACAGGGCACCGTTGGGTTCTACATCAGGACTGATCAACAAACTTGTCAATTGAGAAACCATTTGATCGAAAATCGGTTCTATGGCGGTCATTTTATCTTCAAATTGAATAGAAGTGACATATCCAAAAATATTCATCACATTGAGATTGCCATTTTTGATAATGCCTGACGAAAATCCATTGGATGTCTACAAGTTATATGCAGAAAATGGCCACTTCCGCCCCAGTAGATTGAAATCCCTCTTCTCTGATTTTGGTGCTTTGAAAGAGAGAAATTTGGAAGGTTTTAAAGCAAATTTGGCGGCATGGACTCCGATATTGATAGATTGGATGAAGTTGGGGGATTCAAGACTCTGTTGGGGATACGAGGAGTTGGCCAATGCTTTACAGTACAAGACAGATGGAATTACTATGAAACCTGCTGGGATCCATTTAGTCCTAGAAGATCTTATCAACGAGAAGCATGTGGTGATGCCATTATCACAATACCTGAGGCTTCCAATGTGTACGGACTATATACGGGGCCAAAATAAGGGAATACTTGTTCAGTTATGGGGACTACTCAGTAAGGAGAAATATTCGGATGTCTTAAATGATTATTCGTTTAATCCAAAGGATAAGTTTCTTTTGATTGACAAATTGGTTGAGTATTCCAACTTGGTGATGGAACAGCTTGGGAAAGTTAATGATCCCCTGGAAATCAAGCAGGTGTTAGAACTGGTTAGGGAGAAAAGGAGGAATATTTCACAAGAAGACTTTGATTTATGCTTGACCCATTTGGTGAGAGATTTGGGTGTTGCTCAACAGATAGGGGATGTTCTCATGCTGGTACCAGAGGATGGTGAAATTCACCTGACACAAGGAGCTCCGTATGCAAGTGATTTGCATTTTAGGGCCTCATTAAACTACATTATTTATCAATTAGATCGCCATAAGGTTTTAAAGAAAAAGGAGTTGGAAGCCTTAAAAAGTGATATCAAGTTGGACATTTCCCAGAAAGTATCAACGGTATCGATAAAGGCAAAATTGAAAAGGAAGAAAATATTGGAACACCAAGTGGATGACACAGTTGTAAAAATTGAACAATTGAGCATCTTGAAGTTGAAGATGGAAGAAGCAGAGAATAACAAGTTGGTTCTGAATGCCTTTGAAGAAAACTCCAAGGTTTTGAAGGAGTTGAATGATAGTAACAGAAATGTGGATACTATTGTGGAAGACCTCATGGATGAAATAGATAGAGGCGATGAAATAAGTGAGTCTATGAATAATTTGAACATATGCCGGGATGAGCTTGACGATGAACAAGTGGATAAGGAATTAGATGATCTAGTAAAGGAGATGAATGAACGGACTGCTGAGAAAGTGAAGAAGAATACTGATGCCGTTCCAGATGGGGAAGGATTGATTGCATTAGATAAGCATGCTGTGATTAGTGCTGATGACGACACTTATTTGGCAGAATTGAATAATAAAATGGCGGCATTGAAGATTCCAGAGAGTGATGCAAATATTTTGAGTGAGATGAGGGATGGGGATGATCCTGTCCGGGAAGCAGCCTTGGCAGAGTAAAATCAACTTTGAAGAGTAATTATGGCATAAGCCCATCAAAATAATGCATGAAATGGACTTTAAATTAATCAGCAGAATAATTGATCTTGAATGGTAGATCAATTAAAAAGTCAACACTGGTTTGCATATGGTTCTTTTGCTTGATGGGTTCGATCACATTCGCCTATCAAAAAAATGCTCAGCTTACTGTCAACTGAAATCATAAGAACAAAAGAGTTTTGTTCGACTTCAAAATCAGGATTGAACAATTATTTGGATCAAGCAATAGTGATATATAACCATTGTGATATGGTGATTTCCACATTGCGCTTGAAGGAGGATGTCTGAATATTCGTCTGCCAGCATATCTTTGTCTTATTCATTCCAAATAAAGAAAACCTGAAACTAATTCAGATAAAACATATCTTATAATTTGATTAATCAAGAATGGTATTGGTGTATGTATATTTACAAATGGAGGCAACTTCAGTAATACACCTCTCTCTTTATTTAGTGGGATCTCTTGTTGCTGCTACAGTGCCTGACACGCGATCCTTTAAGTAATCATCATCGCAATGAGCTGCTCATCAACCCACAAATGGGACCACATTTTTTTATCCACCAGGCCGCTCACTAACTCACTTCACATGTGTTCACTCCATCAACACCGTCCCATTTTTGGGTGGCACAAATTGTCTGAATCTCACTCCCGCCTCTTTAAACACTGTTGCACTATGTTCGTCCATACTGTAACTCTGTGAATAAACAACTTCCGTTATACCACATTGAACAATTTTAATGGTACATGTCAAACATGGACATGTGTTACAGTAGAGAATCGATTCTCCACCCTCCACTCTTGTTCTTCCTGCTTCTAATAATGCATTTTCTTCTGCGTGTAAACAGAGGCAGGTGTTCAGACCCACCCCTGTACCATTCAAAGCCGCCTCATTACATCTCTTACATCCTCCCTCATTGCAATTGGTAACACCTCTGGCAGTACCATTATAGCCGGTGGCCATGATTCTATTATTTTTAACAATCACACATCCCACTCTTCTTCTCATACAATTGGACCTTTGTGCAGCAAAGTCGGTAAATTGCATAAAGTATGAATCCCATGACGGTCTCAATCTCGTGGGATTCAACAACTCCAACGCATCAATGTGCTTGATTAAAGTTTGTGAATCTTGTGCATTGTTGACCAGCTTCAAGTTGGCCTGGTCCTGATGTTGTAACAATGTTTGTGTATTGAAAGCGTCCGTCAACTCACAGAACTTCTCCAGCGTTGTTCCACTATGGTCTCTATTAAATCTCTTAAACTTAATCAATAGATTGGAATCTACAGTTATAAGCATGAAGAAAGGTCTCTTTAAGAACAGGTCAATATCTTCAATGTATTGGATACCCACCATCACAAAGTTTTCTCTCCAATTGGAGGTGACAGCATTCAGAAGATCGTCGGAAGAATGGTATAAAGTGGCACCTTCTCTGTAGTTGCTTCCACCCGCTAAAAGCCCCACATGCTTAAAGCTGTATTTTTCAACCAAATGGTCCAAAATCTGGCCATCTCCTGATCCAGGGGCTCCAAGCAAACCAATAAACATGCTGTTCAATAGGATAACAAATATTGTGAAAATAAAACTTGTGTGTTTACACGCTTTTAATCTACAATAGGATGGAAGACCTTCCAATCGGCAAGGTTATGCCGTTTCCTTCAACCAGAAGGCTCCAACATGACAAGGATGGCTTTATAGTGATTTTATTTAAAAATGATCTCATCTTGCTCACTCCTAGAGGCACTTCCACTGTGTCCTCGAAATTGGCAGATCATTTCACAACTCTGCGATTGACTGGGTCCCTCAACCGGAACGACAATGTATTGAAGAATCTACTTGCTATTAATTCCAAACACGTAATTGGGGAAGCCCGCACGCACACTTCCACCACACTCCAACAGGGTGTTAAGTTAAGTAACGTGTCTTTGTCCGATTCCGGTGTGTCTGAGACCAAGACTTCATTGATGTTGTTAGTAACGGACACGCTAAATGGGTTATTGGTCTATTTTAACGAGGGATCTCTACAAACACTTGGGGTGATCAATGATGTTTTGGTTAAATGTGGTGATATAAACACTGGTAGTGTTTTAACGGGTACCCAATTGTCACAACTGAAGATCCGAGCTTTGCAATGGTTCAGAGGCTTGCCTTATGGGTTGATTAAGGACCCAATCTGGCCATTGGTTCTTGGTTCGCTCTTTGTGGTCATCACCGAAAGTGATACTGCTACGATTTTACAGTATGGGAAGAAGGGAATAGAAAAGATGGGTGAATTTCCATTAGAAACCGGGCCAGGAGAACACGGCCTTCAGTGTGATATCTCGGAATGGGTGTATTTGGAATCAAAAGATGCTACAATTCATTCATTCGTGACAGTTGTCACGAACAAAAACAGACTGATAGTGGTAAAGGTGAGTTACGAATTGTCCACGTCGAAATTCACGTTTGAAAATGCACAAACAGTGCTGGATACACCGGTGGTGGGGACGGAACTAGTAAATTGTCCTACTGGAGATCCAATCTTGGTAGTCTGTTTACCAAAAGCTATCAAAGTCATTGGCCTGGGGGATGCTCATGAGGTGACCTATGATATTCCTCTCAATACGGAAATCACGATCGAATCACTTACCCACTTTATTGGAGAGGATACACAAGTGAATATTCTTTTCTCCAATGCGTTTGGATACCTGGGCCACCTAAAATTCCATACCGACAAAGTCAAATTCACACTAAATGAATTTGACTACTTCAAGGGCATTAATGATGATTCGCTTCCATTTTTTGTCAAACTCGACAAGGTGAATTCTGCCAAGGGAAATGAAAAGATTGTGATAGATAGTCTTTCAACAGATCCCACTAGATCCTTTCTTGAATTCACCTATTATCGACTCAATTTCACAACAGGAGTAGACTACCAGTCTTACAAGAGAGATTTCATACAATTTGCTCTTTGCAAGACCTACGAAGGCCATAAGGTGGACTTTGAAGATCTGAATGCTTTCAACAGTTTGCAGATGAGTCCCGCATACATCAAATGTCTATCTCAGTTGGAGCTTGTCTTGGACCAGGGTACACTACCCACTCCGGAACCACCCTCGAAGGTCAAAACAGAGGACAGTGATGAGGGCTTGGAGAACTTGGAGGAGACCGCTCTTGGAGACCCCCAGGACTTTGGCGGAATTCCCCACGTCATCTACCTCAACCCTCAACTAGATCAGTTGAGGGTTGATACGGCGCGTCATATGACCTATCTCACCAAGGATTCCAAGCTCAACGTCTTGAAACTTCTTGCGAAGAAGGTTGTCACTTTGGTCCAAGAGGGCCATCTGCAGACCACCAGTGAATGGGATATGCTTATGTTCCTCCAGTATTGTCATCTTCTTGAAGATCATAAGGCTCCAGAGGGTACCCAATGTAAGTTATCGGTTGATGGTCTTCCGGTGGTTGAGACGTTTGCGGTCTGTGAGGCATTATCACCAACGGTCACCTCTATTGAAGGTCACACTTGGTCTCTTTGTGAGGTCACTTTACTTCCAATTTTGACACACAACGTCCGGGTCTGTTCCACATGTGGGTCTCGTAGTTTCACTGGTCAGGGCCTGGATGGTCGTCTCGTTGGTGCAGTCTTGGATTTATTACCGTTGTGTATCTACTGCGGAGGGAGATTCATCTAATATCTAATCCTTTTTACCATCTTTTTCTTTATAGTATCATCATTGCTGAGCACATGAGCAGTGCCATCTGGACATTCGTGAGGAAAAAAAGGTAAATGGATTGTTTCCTTCCGACCAACGCCATCTCGTTAGCAAATGGATACGCCACCACCCGCAGAGGGGGGAAGCTTCGACTTACCTCCGGAAATGATCTACGACCAGCTTCCCTCGACCGATGGAATGTCCCCGACCACGTTTTCTCTCTTCGATACGGTGCAGGTACCACTAACGGAGGAAGAGCCGATGATGACGTCCGCAGCCTCCCATACTTCACCAAAGAGAGCCGCGGCCTCGAGACGGCTATCAGGGGATGAACCTAACCAGGGTAAGAGAACACGTGCTTCTGGGGAGATTTTGAACTACCTCATTGCAGAATTCAATAGGAACTCAAATCCCACGGCACAGATGAGAAAGGCGATATCGACGAAAACCGGAATGCCAGAAAGATCGGTGAGAATATGGTTTCAAAATAGAAGGGCCAAGGCGAGGAAGCTTGAGAAGTTGCAAAAGGGCTCCTCAACAAGGATCACACCCACATATGGTGGTGGTACAGAGGAAGACATGCATAGCCTCTTGACGAAGTTTGATATACTGCCAATTGATATCAACGAAAAATACAGTTTCATTGATTCCAAATGTATTTCAGTAGGGTCATGGCAACGAATCCGTACAGGGGGCGTCAACGGCGACAAATTACAAGGTGTGGTGAATCTCTCTCCGAAGGTGATCTATTCGATGATGGATACAACGGATTTGTTGGTAATTTTATCTAAGAAGGACCAAGAGATTAACTACTTCTTTTCAGGGGTCTTCCAAAATGAAAAGGTGTTATTCAGGATATTTTATCCAATCGTGAGCATTGTGAAATCATCAATATTGAATCAAAGTCAACAACCGGGGGAAAGAGAAATTGAATATCGGGACACCCTTCTTCAAGTGGACCTCTCCATAGGGCCCAAGTTTGCGGTCCATTTCTTGAGAGATCCAACTACAGGTAAGGAAAACCCCAACCAATGGTCAATTTGTGAGGATTTCAGTGAAGGTCAACAGGTGGCAATGGCCCACACTGGTGAAGGGGGTTCCCAAATAGGTCATGTTTTAACAGGTGATACCGAACATCTGAGATATTTGAACACGTTTATTACATCAGAACTGCAGACTCCATCGGTGAATACCAGTACCACAGCAGATTTACTGACCAATGGGGATAGTCCCGCTTCGATGCTCATGCTGTCCAATACAAATATTCACATGTATAACACGATGGACAGCACAAAAAATGAGAACGAAGGACTGGATTTTAATGACGACGATTACGACAACAACAACAACACCACTAATACTAATAATACTAATAATAATGACAACGCATATGACCACCTGACTGGGTCCAATATCAACACTCCACAATATGGATATGAATTCCCTCATTCAAACAACAACCATGGAAATCTTCATGATTTGCTCTACAATTCCCACAACACCACCTCAAACACACCTTCAGGCTTGAATATGACTGTTTTCAATGCTACAGGACCTATGGATAGTGAAAGGTCCATCGACTCTCCGGGGTTGGATCTGTTCAGACCAAGCGATACACCAACGACCGAGTCAAAGCCTGCCACCGGAGAGTTGGAAGATTTGGACCTGGGGCCAATGTCAACCTCCCAGGGGGCCAAATCCGATTATTTTGGTGATGAGTTCATTTAAATCAATCCTCGTATTATTTTTTTGCCTCTATCATAAGGAGGATATATTTTACTCCTTTTTGAAAACTATTTTGGAAGATTTGCAATTAACGTGATGATTTCCAGGGGTCGTGGGACCGAATCATGGACAATAAAAATTATATATATATAAATATGGATGGGAAGAGGCTGTTCACAATGACAGTAGCAGAAGTGGTGGTGCCAGTTAACACTTTAATTTATCTTGTGGCTAATACCTATTTTACTTTCAAATATATGGGTTCAGTTTTGTATTTTTATAGTTTTCAAAAATATTAGCCGTTTGATATCAATATTGCTGAGCGTGTCATCTGAGAAGCTGAAACTGAAAATTACCTGCTTGACGCGTCTTCTCTCATCACGTAAATGGTTGAGAAGAGGGCTTTGGATGAACCAGGAAGCTCTTCTGTGATGAAGAGAGTACACACGGAAGATCCACTTTCCAATAATCCATCTTTGAATAATGCAAATGATTCAGACTCCAGTTCAGAAGAGGAATCAGAAGAGGAATCTGAGGAGGAAACCCAAGTAAATAGACCTCATGTCAAGGATTCTCAACAATACAACATTTTACATGAGTATAGTGAAGCCACTTATCAACTCAAGACTCAGTTCAAAGATTTGACGAGTGAACAAGGCCCCCAGCTCGTTCAGAAATCATTAGACGTTGTGGAGACAATTTTCAGAAGATCAAAATGGACAAAGGACACCAACATCATAGCGACTGATTCCGGCGCATTTCATGATGTCAGTTCGCAAGCAAAAGTTGTGGCACAACATTTGAGCTCGGGAAATTCGAGTCATGGAATCCAAATACAAGATTTAGTCAGAGGGTGGAAGGATACATTCGGTTCAAGCGATGGTGGAAGCCAAGGTGGATATAATTGGGCCAACGCCGGATTATTATTCGACTCTCTTGGATCTGGAGTACCTCATCTTGAATTCTTGAATGGTCCCTTATGGACAGAAAGAAAGAAGAGGGTGATGCGAGCCAGGTTGGTAGATGATACCAAGAACAAAGTCACAACCACAAGGCCCCAGAGAAAGGATATTGATGAAGTGACAGCAAGCGGAGACGTGAGAGATGATACTTCTCGTGCAGCCATGAAACTGTACCATATGTTGGTTAAGCACGGAGAAAGGGTGCCTATCTTTATGTTCTTGCATCCTACAAAGTTCAGTAAATCTGTGGAGATGTTGTTCACCCTATCGTTTTTGGTCAATGGTGGGAGATTGATTTTGAATTTGGATAATGAAGGTGTCCCTTATATTGAGGTTAACGATGGTGAGAACATCAAATCCATGCCTAGATATGAGGGGGGTGAAGATATAGAAGGGAAATCTCATGTGGTTTTTTCCTTGAACATGAAAACGTGGAAAGAATTAGTGGATGAATACGAGATAGAACGTCCGCTCTTCATTCTATGACGGAGATGATATAGATCATTTATCTATCAATGAATGTTTGTCTATATACATGGTGTATTATAATGTAAATTAGTAGCTTTTGACCCAACCATCCAATTCGAGTAACTCCGTTATTGGCCACTTGCGAACCACAGAGGTATTCAATTCTGTGGTGTACCCTTGCTCATATAATTCAATCCCTGTCCATCCAATCATTGTTGCATTGTCTGTACATAAAGTAGGCTTGGGGAAACAGAACTGATTGAATCCCAAAGGTGCCAATTGTTTCCTGAGCATTTCCCTCAAGTGAAGATTGGATCCCACACCACCTGAACAGACAAAGAAATCCAACCCCTCGATTTTGTGCAACTTAAGCGCCAGTTTGATTTTACTAATCATATGTTGAAAGATCACTTCTTGGAACTTGTAGAGTAATCTAGCTTTGATTTTTGGATCCGTTGGAACTGTGCCATTGTAGTACTTCTTTAAAGTATTCTTCACTTGAGAGTTGAAACTGGCAAATGAATACTCAAGGCAGTCCTTACGATCCCATTGATTTAACATAGGCTCCTTCACCATGATATCCACCGGTAATCCCCATTGATCCCTATGCTGGTTTAAAAAGTGTTCAACTTCCTTACCGATCATATTACCCCGAACACCTAGTTCACGTCCGCATTTATCCAGTGCATCCCCTGCAGCTATATCAACAGTATCCACAAGAATTTCATGTTGTGTTAACCCCTTGCTTAATACACACATAGTGTGTCCTCCAGAAACCAAGAGTGATAAAAATGGGTATTGTGGTATCTGACCATTGGTTTCCAATCTTGACACTAGCAAGTGGCCAAGCATATGGTTCACTCCAACTAATGGGACATTCCAACCAATGCTCAAACCCAAGGCTAACTGGTAGCCTCCCATTAAGGACCCAACCATACCCGGTCCTCTGGTGGCACAAATTACGTCTGGTTTAGACCATCCAGAGTTCTTCAATGCTTTTTGAACAAGTGGACCTATTGCTGTTCTGTTATGTTTGGCAGCATCAGTGGGAACCACACCACCTGCCTGTGCAGAATCAAGCGTTGATTTATATTCAGAAATGACTTTTGGAGGTTGGCTTGGATCAAATCGGTCAAGAAGAGTGACACATGCATCATCACATGATGTTTCTATCGCCAAAACTTTGTACGTTCTAGCGAATGATCTCGAAATACCCCCTCCTTTTGGAATAAGAGGCCGCATCAAGTGATTCTTAGTGATAAAATACCAAGCACCCAGTAAGTGAATATTTTTTCCCACTGAGTTTCTTACAAAACTTTTTCTTCACAGTAATTACTGAAGAAAATACTCACTGGGGGATTTTTTTTTACATCTACTGGGGAGAGGAAATTTTACTACGCACTTATTATCTATAGCTGAGTCCCCACTTTCGGTCTCCATTTTGCAAACCCCGATTTCTCTGACATATTCAAAATGACGGATGAAGAGGCACAGAAAGTGTTCAAAAGGGCACGCGATGAGGCCACACGATTCTATGAGGTGGAACACACCCTCACACCTGAGGAGAGATCCCAATTGTATGTTTTCTTTGAGCAACAATTCAGAAGAATGATGCTCTTATCATCTGTGGGATTTGCATCCGGTGTGGCCCTCCCATTCTTTTTAAGGAAGAAAGGTTCCTTACTGACCCCATGGTGGCCCATCTTTGGTGGTCTGATGGGTTCTTCGATTGTTCCAGCAATGTTCAATAAGACGGTTTTTGATAATCAATTAGCCCAAATTGAATCCAACTATGGGAGAGAATCTCCTATTTATAAGACGATTGGGGTCACCCCTGATCCTATTACAAAGTCATTCTTCTGGTCCAGCTATTTCAAGAGGTCCAGCGAGGATCCCACGTTGAGGATCAGAGACCCTCGCGGTATAGAAGACCCCAAGGCTCCATTGGTTATCCATAAGCCGGCGACTTCCGAAGTTCCGCCCTATGGAAGGCCAGAAAAGGGTGATTCGAGAGAAACTGCTGTCTCTTCTTGGGATAGGGTGAGACAAGAGCAGCAACAGCAGCAATCTCAACCTGACACTGACGATGTCTACCAAAGGCCAAATGTGACCGACAATGAGGATCCATTTGAAGAAACTGGAGGATATATTGGTTCTATTGGGGACTCATATGCACAGGATGAGAAGAAGAGTGTGGGATCCAGTTGGGACCAGATTAGGAGGTCGAATAGATGAATCTGCCCAATCTTGCTTAAATTATACATATAATGTTTAAAATGTCATGACCATATAAGGGTTTTTACCCTCCATTTTGTTGTTGCAGTTTCTCTACGCCAGTTCTGGTATATTAATGAGAAATCTAGTAAGGTATCATTTGCCTATGATAGAAATCAATTCAAGAAATGATATGTATATCTTTTATAAGGCTAATAAATTACCTGTCATCGGGTTGATCTGATAGCCTACCTGTTGACTTGTTTTTATTATTATACCTAACATACAACTGTACAACCTTGACACAATTTAATCATTTAACTTGGTATTCCAACTTCTCTTTGCCCTTTCCATTTACTCATTTCCAAATAATAAACCTTCAGAAAATCATGAGCATCTTCTAGCTTTTTACTGAGTCCTCCAATGTCTTCAATAATCGATGGTTTATTCAACTCTCAAGAGGAGAGAGAATATTTCCACAACCAGGTGGCCAAATTGAGTTCTAAAGAAAAGGCTCAATTGAGTACTTTCTACTCCGGATGTCAAACAACCACAACAACAGCCAAGGGAATCACCGGAGTGGCTATTGGTCTATGGATGGGTTATGGCACTTTAAAACTGAGGCAAAAAAGAATCAAAGTCAAACCCCTTTATCCTTTTTTTGCCGGTGCAGGGGTAGCCATCATTCTATTCCCCTTCATCACTTCTTCCATTTATGAGAATCAGAAAAAGAGATTTGTTGAATCCCAAGCAGATGGTTCAGTAAGTGAGAACATTGTGAACGTTGTATCCGCATTGGATTCGGTTGTTAATAAGGGATCCAATGCATATATTGTTGCTAAGTACTTTAATTAGCTGATAAAGAGCGGTTTGATAAGGGCCGGAGAACTTATGTAATGTTACGTAAGCGTTCTCTATTTAGTCTTCCGATTTTCACACCGGTGAATAATTTTCCAGTATAACCACTTTACTCTACAAGTCATGTCAAGGAGGTTCATTCACTCTATTAGACCAGCTGGTAAGATTCTCCAATCAAAGATTTTACCAATTCCATCCTCCGGAGTGTTATTGGCAACAGCGGTGGCTTTAGGTATTTGGTCACTAGACGCTCGTTCCGCAGCCAATGAGTACATCTGGTGTCCATTGATCAGGAGCGTGACAGATGCTGAGACTGGTCACAAGCTTGGTATTGATGTCTTGAAATATGGTCTCTATCCCAGGTTATTTTCCGATGTTGATGATCCCGTTTTGGAGGTGGACCTGTTTGGTTCCAAGTTGTCCAATCCTGTTGGTATGGCCGCGGGTTTCGATAAACACGGTGAAGTGATTGACCCTCTTTTCAATTTAGGGTTTGGTTATGTGGAAATTGGGTCAATTACACCACTTCCACAACCTGGTAACCCCCAACCCAGATTTTTCAGATTGCCAGCAGATGAAGCGGTTATCAATAGATACGGGTTCAACTCCGTTGGTCACCTCGAGGTTTTGGCAACTTTGAAGCAAAGATTTGCCGCTTTGCATGTTGCAAACCCAAATGCCACTAACAATGCCTTCAGAGAGAACAAATTCTTAGCAATCAATTTGGGTAAGAATAAGACCGGTGACGAAGTTGAAGATTATTTGAAGGGTGTCGAAACTTTTGGCCCATATGCCGATGCATTGGTAGTTAATGTTTCCTCCCCTAATACTCCAGGTTTAAGGGATTTGCAAAATGAAGCCAAATTGACCAACTTGCTCACTGAAGTTGTTAAGGCACGTAACGGATTGTCAGGGGAATTAATCGATGCTTCAAAAAAACCACCAATTTTGGTCAAGGTTGCACCGGATTTGACGGAACCTGAAATTGAATCCATTGCCAAGTCGGCCATCGATTCTAAGATTGATGGTATCATCATTTCAAATACCACAATTCAAAGACCAAAGGAGAGATTGATTACCCAAGGTAACGTTGTGGATGAAACAGGTGGGTTGTCCGGTAAACCACTCAAGCCATTATCTTTGGCTGCCTTGAGAACATTGAGAAAGTACACCAAGAACACCGATTTAGTTTTGGTTGGTTGTGGTGGTATTGCCACCGGTAAGGATGCCTTGGAATTTGCTAGAGCCGGTGCCACGTTTGTGGAATTATACACCGCTTTTGCCTACCAAGGCCCAGGGTTGGCTAGAAAGGTGAAGGATGAAATCACCCAAGAATTGAAGAAGGAGGGCAAGACCTGGATGCAAATTGTGGGTTCTGATGACAAATAAGTCATTTCAACGAGATAATTTTGGTTCATTACTTACTACTCTACTTAATTGGTAAATCGACTTTTCAACCATTTACTACATTTTAACAATCATGTATATAGGGTCACTTTTCATCTTTTTTAGACCACATTATAATTCTTATATTCTCTATTTGATAAGCGATATTGAAGTCGATTTCTTAGGGCGGAGAACATCAAGAACATTAAAAACCAAAAAGCCCCTACATGTTGGCAGGCGAAAGTCTGCCCTCCATTGTCCATTGATTTTACATCTAAAATTACAGAAATTATTAGCTTTATTTTATATATATGAAATTACCCTTTTGCAATCATTTTATAAAGTCCTTCATTACCATCAACACCACCAACAAACAAAAATCCCTCCAAATCCCCAAAACAATGTCTAAATAGCTGACTGCCGTAGTCAAAACACCTCTGTATCCCAATGGGATCAAATTGAGCACCATTCCAACCCAGCTATCTCTCACTTTGTGTGGTAGGAACCCCCTGTTGGATAACATCAGTTGAGTGGTAGAGAGAATGCATTCAATAGTGATGAACCAATTCCACAATGGTGTATGAACGCGGGGTAACCCTGTTTCATTTATATAGCCCAAGGAGAAAGAAAAAAAGCTCTTTTTTGGTAAGACAGCATTTACATTGGAGGCCAGAGTGGCCAATTGTTCACCCTCTTGATCAAAGTACCACACAAAACAGAAAAGGATGGTGATGGTGATGTAACGGGTTAGAGCAAAAATATCCTTATATTTTGTCTTCACCTCCATTTGAACACCGGAATCCCCACTTCCTGGTCGTGTAGCTTCACTTTCTGTGTTATTGAATAAAGAGCCCACTGTCTTCATGAAATCATCTGGAATAGGACCGTCACCACCGTGACCGGTTTGCGAATGCTGGCCCTGTAACAACTTGGACAATACCTCATCCATCGACTGTTCCTTATTTCCATGCAATGGATCCATGCTTTGGAATTCCTCAAGTGATTCCAAAGAAGGCACTTCAGGTTCTTCATCAATAGAACCATGGTGGAGTGTTTGACTGAATCTTTTCGATTTCAATGGGGTTTCACCGGTCTTTGGAGTCTCTTTCTTCGGTTCATCGTGGATAATTGAAGATCCATTAGACCCAACAATCTTGTTCAATCTATCAGTAGACCCCTTTTGCATTTTGGCAGCCCTTCTTTCTCTCAATAGTTGACGCTTTTCAGCCGCAGTTAACTCCGACATGACGATAATTGAAGCTGATATTAGACTGTGGGTTGTGAAATTTTCACCATCAAAAGAATATGTTCCACCTTGATTATGTAATGAAACCAAATGAAACCATCACATAAAATTTGGTTAAGGATGGTTAGTGATAGTGTATATAATGGAGCTTGTATTAATAGTGGTTTGTTGTTCAACAAAGTTGATGGGGAAGCGCTATGCAACATGCTCGTGATTTCATTAGCTTGTATATCTATTGGGAATGCTCATGATGCTCAGCACTTTAGCTGTTGGTTTTAATTAACCGGACAGTAAAAAAGATTCAATGGGGGTAGAAATTTTATATTAATACAAAATGACAAGTTTGTTTATCTGAGGTATATAAATTATATGTTTATCCGCTTTGGATTTCAGATATCTTATTCTGTAAGATTCCCCTTTCTTTGTATGTCAAGAGATCCTTTTTTAAAAATTAGAAAACATGACATTGATTTTTAACAGCAAAGTCAACTTTACAGATCACATCACAAATTAAGACTAAACCCATTATTTATAAACTTCCATTGGTGCCTTTTAAAAAAATTCCAAAGCGTTTATATTGTTTCCCTTTTTAATAGGTATTTCAAATTTTAAATTCAACCGGTTTAATTGCTATATTTATGTGATCAATGTGACCTTCTTTAACCCTCTTATATTGGTGTTTTTGGCACTTTTTCATGAGCTTGATCTCCAGTCAGATAGTTCTCAGCACTGCCTTGAAATATTTTTTTTTCCTTAATTTTTCATTCCTATTTCCACTGTTAAATATCATTAGAATGTCTGATTTGAAGAAGTATGAACGTTCTTTAACATCAAACCCAAGTGATGGATTGGAAAACCCTCATGTCCAAAAAAGAGGGGACAAAAAAAGAGAAAGAAAGGTCAAAAAGTTTGATGAAGATTACCAAGAAGCTTTATTAAAGGCAGCCAACACCGATATGCTTTTACAAGAGGAAGCAGGTTATTTGGAAGGAGAAGGTATGGAAAAAACTTACAGATTCAAACAAGAAGATATAAAAAAAGCGGTGGATGTGTCAACTTCTAACAAACAATTCAAATTAAATTTGCCTGAATTTGGTCCTTATGTTGTTGATTATACAAGAAATGGTCGTGACTTGGTAATTGCAGGTAAGAAGGGACATGTTGCTGCCTTTGATTGGAGATTGGGTACTCTTCATTGTGAATTGAATTTGAATGAAACTGTCTATGATGTCAAGTACCTACACAATAATCAATTCTTTGCAACTGCACAAAAGAAGTACGTCTTCATTTATGACAAAAAAGGGACGGAAATTCATAAATTAAAGGATCACCAGCATCAAACTTTATTGGACTTTTTACCATATCACTTCCTTCTTGCTTCAGCAGGTAATTCTTCATACTTGAAGTACACAGATACATCAACAGGTCACCTAGTTTCCGAATTGCCAACAAGATTAGGTCCTACTGTTTCCATGGCGCAGAATCCATGGAATGCTGTGATGCATCTAGGTCACACAAACGGTCAAGTCACTCTTTGGGCCCCAAAAATGAAACAATCTCTTGTGAAAATTCAAAATTCCAGAGGTCCTGTTAGATCCATAGCTGTGAATAGAAATGGTAATTACATGGCTTGCTTGGGTACTGATAAATCGGTGAAAATTTGGGACATAAGAAAATTCGAAGAATTGGATACCTATTACACACCAACTCAGGCAAACTGTGTTTCCATCTCAGATACTGGTTTGCTTGCCGTTTCTTGGGGTCCACACGTGACAGTTTGGAAGGACACATTTAAGACACATCAGGATGAACCATATATGTCCCATTTGATCCCTTCATCACAAATTCAAAGGACAAAATTTGTTCCATTTGAAGATATACTAGGTGTGGGCCATAACAAGGGTGTGGAGTCTCTTATCATTCCAGGTGCTGGTGAATCCAACTTTGATGCCATGGAGTTGAATCCATTTGAAACAGCAAACATGAGAAAGGAAGGTGAAGTCAAGGCTCTCTTGAATAAACTACAACCTGATATGATCACGTTAGATCCTAATGTCATCGGTAATGTCAGAAGAGAACCTCAACAGAAGTTAACAGAAGAAGATCAAAAGCAAATCTTCGCAGATAAACCAGGAGAGGAATCTGATGATGAAGATCAGCCTCTTGATAAGTTTGTTAAAACCAAGAGATCACTCCAGAAGTTTAAGACTAAGCAATCAAAGAACGAAGTCAAAGGCAGGGCAAGGAGAGTGGAAAGAGTTTTACAAAACCAGGAGAACAGAGCAGCCATTGAAGCAGGCGCTGGAAAGAGAGTTCACCCAACTAAGAGAAATTTGGATACGGCATTATCGAGATTCGGGTGATGTACATTTTTTATATAGAGTAATCAAACCTACTAATGCGATGTGGACCCCAATACCAAAGAAGGGAGGAATTAACTTATTTTTCTTTGAAACTATAACGGTTTTCTATTTTATCATGTCATCAAGATGCCTAACTGGTCTCCATTGCAGCACTGGTGACATCTGATGAGGTTCCATTCGGTGACACCTCTGTGGCAGTAGTTGGTTCCTCTGCTGGGGCGCTCTTTTCTCTCAAAGTCTTGATTTGATCAAAACTTTCCCCTGACAGGTTGTCCTTGACAACAACAACACCATTCATGCCTTTGAACTTTCTAACGGGAGTGAACCTTTCAGACTTGACAAACGTGACATACTTCAACTGAGTCGGGACCACTCTGGTCATGTTGTCAAATTGGTATGGCTCAGACACGTAAAGAGATTTGAAAGTATCGTCTTGTAATTCCTCATTATTAACACCTTTCTCCTCTTCCTTGGCATATCTGTCTTCCTTTTTCATGTCATCCACATCCATGGCATCCTCTTCCACCTTTGCCTTACTTCTTCTAGCTTTATTAGTTGTTGATAAGACGGCGGTGGCCACCTTTTCCTTGGCCTTCTCCACTTGGATTTCCACCTTTGGTGGGTATTCAAACATTTCTTCCTTGGAATGGCAATTGATTTTCAACTGTGGAACCTTCAAATCCCCTGTTATGGCGATAATCGATGTTGGGGTAAAAGATAAGTTCAAAAAGTGGGTCAATGGGTACCAATACCAATGCTGAGTGAACACTGTTAATCCGACAATAGCTTTCGTGTTCAAGGAATTAGTTTGAACGTTTTCTAATTGAATGCTGACATTTCTACCACCACCATCTAGGATACCCTGAGCAATGGTGGAACCAAAACGAGCAAGACCCTCTTCATGTTTATTAGAAATCGATTTGGCCAACTTTTCCCTGAAGTCCTTGACGGCAGGATACGTCTTTTCATTTTGTTGAATTAAAATCATCGATTTGGCTATTGTGGCACCCTGTCTGACAAAATCAACCGCATCATTAGAAAGGGGTTCCAAAACGTCGATGGCAGATTTCAAAGCTCTACCACCACATGAAATACCCAATGCCATAGCAGCACCATATCTCACATATGGATTGTGTGATTGAGACAACAATTCCACCACTGTTGGGACCTTGGTGTAGTCTCTCAATAAGACAAACCCTAAGTTCATCACAGCGGCCCTTCTAACGTTGTCACTGGAATCAGAAACGGCAATATGCAAAAGTCTCTTAATGGCAATCTTGTTGGAGGTACCACAGTATGCCAACCCAATGGTGTAACAGGCGCCATAACGTAACATTGCATCCTGGCTATCGATTAACTTTTCGATTGTTGGTTCGCTAGCGTTTTCTTGGCCGAAACTGATCAAGGCTGTGGCAATACAGCATGCTCTAATGATAGTTTCATGCTTAGTCTCTTGAGCGTAAGTTATCAAATCGTTGATCAATTCGGTGTTACCAGTACCGACCATGACCAACCCCAAAGCCAAAGCGGCAGCCTGGGAGGCGATTGCAGAATCTGCAAACAAGACACTTTTCAAATCATCACAAAGGGATTCGTCGGATAACCCCATTGCGGCAATGCCCAAACCCAAGCAGGCACCATGAACAGTGACATCGGCATCGGCATTGGAAACATTACCGTAATTTGACATTATATGGTCCCTCAAGTAAGGAAGAACCTCCTTATGTTGACCGGCATAGATCAATCCCAAACCATAAAGGGACCCCCCATTTGTAAAGGCGTTTGGAGTGTTACCTGGTAAATATGGTTCCAAAATGGCCCTCCCTTGGGCCAAATTACCCTTATGAATGATCCCAAAGGCCGCAGTGGCGGAGAATTTCGACCAATTGTTGGCCTTACCTAACCAATCCAAATTAGATCTGTAGAATGAATCGTCAGTGGTACCGGAGTACATGAACGCACTGGCGAATGTCACTGCTGAATGGTACAATGAGTTTCTCCCATCGAGGGCTTTTTTGGTGGCATTGATGATATTGATATCTGTTTTATTATTGTTGGAGAGGAAGGTGATGTCCAAGTCGCAGGTTGGTACCCCCGAGAGGATCTTCTTGAACGTGATGAATTCTTCACTGGTAGAATCCACTGAGGAGTCGGATTCTAAAAGAGTGACCACTTTCGATAGCAATTCCTGAGATGCGATCGACACTAGATCGAAAGCAGCCTGGTATCCGATCAAGACCTTCTCCTTTGAAGGAAGCAAATCTTTGAAGATTCTGTGGGCCAAATTTGAATCATTCAACTGAACAATGACCTTGGTGATCATAAAATAGTCTGGGTTTTCCACTGATAACAACAACGCCACCATTTCATTCAAAGCCAAGGTTTTGAAATTTATCTCGTTGATAACGGCCGTGACTGTTGTTAAGACGTAGTTGATGAGACTTAAGGTGTATTCTTCTGAGTTGTCCTTACTGAACTTGACAGAGGAGATGATCTCCTTTACAATGTCCAATCTATAACTCTCAATGGATATACCAAGTGCCAACTTTATGTCACCGGAACTAACACATTTCTGTAGCATTCTTTCAAAAACTTTAGTCAATTGGTCATCAATCACTAACTTTGGGTCATTGAATTTTGATTGAGATAACTTGATGTATCTTTCAATACATTTCGAAACAATTGTTTGAACATATTCTGTTGAATCATCGGTATCAAATGAGTTTCCGGCCAATAATGAATATTTCACTGCTGAATCATAATCTCCTAAATTGTAGTAAACTTTTGATGCCAATAAGGCGGCCAATGATCTGTGAGTGAAGCTCTCATCATCGAATAAGTCTTCAATATCGGAGATTTTATTGGCGATCTCAGACCACAGTTGATCCACGTGTTGATTGAGGGTTTCCAATGCATAAACCTGTAAATCCCTATCCTGTTCCTCCAGAAGAGACAAGTATGGTCCAACAGAGGCGATAGCTGTAGACATCGTTGGATTAAAGAGAAACAGTTGAAATGAGATTTTTTGCCACCCGTGACTTTTCTCGAAGGAGGAAGCAAATGGGCTCAGCATGCTCAGGAGGCCACTGAGTAAGGCTGGAGACAAATATGGGGAACATGGAGGATATGGAGGGCATGAAAAGCACGGTGATATGGTGATGATGAGTATTGACATGATTAAAGGGAAAGATATTTATAGTTGCAAGGTAACCACTTTTGAAGAAATAGTGTCTCAAACTGAATGGAATGTCGATTTATAATCGAATGTTTATATCTATACAAATTAAATTAAATGAACGACCTAGATTGTGTTGAGAAGATCTAAGAGATAAAGCTATGGAAATAAAATGATCATATGAGTATCATAAATGTAAATGTGTTGAATCGTTTAATCGGGTGGTGCATTCAGTACAACAATCTAGTGGAGATGTTGAAAGAAGTGGCTTGCAATTCTTCGTAAAGATGTCTGATATCTTCGTTGGTAATACCGGAAACATCAGCCATTAAGTAAGCAACTTCACCTCTGGAATCGGAGAATTGCTTTTCAATGTTATGGTCGGACAAGATTTGGTTGACCACCTTCAAGACACCAGGAACGTTCTTGTGGATGTAAAGCACTCTGCAAACGTTTTCTTCCTCCAAGTCCAAACCTCTAAGGGCGACTTCAGGAAAGTTGACGGCACCAACAGAGGCACCTTCGTTCAAGTACTTGGTCAAGACAGTACCAACTTCGATACCAATCGCAGATTGGGCTTCTTCAGTTGAACCACCGATGTGAGGAGTCAAAATGACGTTTGGCAAAGCCTTCAAGTCATCAATGAAAGGCAAGAGTTCTTCACCGTTGAAATGTGGACCGTTGGCCCTTGGTTCCTTAGGGTAGACATCGATACAGGCACCGGCCAATTTGCCAACCTTCAAAGCCTCAACCAGAGCAGGAATATCAACAACAGTACCTCTGGAGTTGTTGATGAGGTAGGCACCGTCCTTCATTTCAGCAAGTTGTGGGGTTGAGATCATCTTGACGGTGTCTGGCAATTCAGGAACGTGCAAGGTGACAAAATCGGAATTGTTCAACAATTCTTGAAGAGAGGTTACCTGTTTGGAGTTACCCATGGACATGATCATCAAAACATCGTGATAAAGCACATTCATACCCATGGCTTCGGCCAAAACGGACAATTGGGAACCAATGTGACCGTAACCAACAATACCAAGGGTTTTACCTCTGACTTCCCAACACTTGGCAGACTTCTTGTTCCAGATACCTTGGTGCATTTCAATGTTTCTGTCACCCAATTGTCTTGACAATGCCACAATTTCAGCAATGGTCAATTCAGCAACAGATCTTGAGTTGGAGAATGGGGAGTTGAAGACGGCAATACCGTTGTTGGCAGCAAATTCCAAGTCCACTTGGTTAGTACCAATACAGAAACAACCAATGGCAACCAAGTTCTTGGCGTGTTTAAGAACTTCCGCAGTAAGTCTAGTCTTGGATCTGATACCAATGGCGTGGACATCCTTGATCTTGGCAATCAATTCTTCCTCTGCAAGAGAGGTCTTAAGGAATTCCACTTGGTAACCTTGATTGTGGAAGATGTTCAATGCGGTTTCGTTCACATTCTCCAAAAGAAGAATCTTGATGTCACCAGCATTGAATGGTTTAAGAACCCTCGTGGTTTGAGGCTTGTATTGATCCATGTATGATTGAGTTGGAGAAGTAGCAACAGCTAATGATGCTCTTTCAAAGGACTTTGATAATTGAGAGATTGGTTGTGGAGTGGCCATTGTTGTTTATTTCAATCAAAGAAGAGGTGTATCCAGCTGGCGTTTGACGCTATTTAAATAAATTCCACGTTGGTCACCGGGTGAAAAATTTAATAGTCATTTTAAAATTGCGTCAAGTCATGTGATCCAATTTGATCCACTTGGCACATCTAGTTCCATGTTAGCCAGATTGTGAGGTAGATGAAGAGAATTGATAAAAAGAGACCGATGAGGGTCTTATAACTTTATCCGTTCCGTCTACCGTTCCGTCCATCGTTCCGTGTTCCGGATAAACCCCCAGTTTGACTTGGACCACATTATGAGGTCGGCCTTTGTTTTTTTTGTGACTCCGGTTCATAAAGTACTATTGACTCCGTCCACAATGTGCAGGATGATTGTGTGATGCAGAGTATATTTAAACGGTAAATAAGCTTTAAGCGATCACCCCGCAATTAATTCAGTGACTTGATCTTATACTTATCAAATGGGAGTTCTGGTGGTCACAAGATGACCACTGAGAGAAAAGGAGTACCAGCAATGGAAAGCCCCAGGAATGGGATTGATAATTCCTTTTAAATCACCGTAGCACGGTTCAGGAGTCTTTATTCATGGAAAGTCCCAGGAATGGGATTGATAATTCCTTTTAAACCTCCGGAGCACGGTTCAGGAGTCTTTATAGACGGAAAGTCCCAGGAATGGGATTGAGAATTACTTTTAAATTTCCGGAGCACATTTCAGGAGTCTTCATCCATCAGAAATTGTCATTACGCCTGGTGGGACGATCTTTCAATCAATTCTTATGCGCTCACATAACCCTATCCTGAATCACTGACTAATCCTTCATTTCCAAAAAAAGTCACTTGACAACAACAGTGATCTCATCATTTTTGATATTGAATGAATCAAAAAAATCCATCTCAATGCCTCCGGGTAATGATATTCATGTCTAATATCATAGAGACAAAGAAGGCACGGAAATTTGATTCATTGAATGCACACCCATACCGCAAGCCGTCATCATCTGGTGATCCATCCTCAAGGCTATCCAAAATTTCAGCGGAGTCACCTATCGGTAGTGATAATGCCAACTAAATCTAATAATTGGAATATTCCTCCAGTCTCAGAAATCTCAAATGTGCCTGATTCACCACCAAAATAGTCGTTCCACTTTGACCGAAGTTTGTCGGTCAATTCACCTGATTTTTGAACCTTTGTCAACTCTCTTTTGCGATTTTTGATAATTTCTTTACTAGTAGCAAGGAATTGGTTCAAATATTGATATGTGATCACCAGTAAAAGGCAAATCATCGACCGGGACTTCTATTCATTGTGATATCCTCAATTAAATTCCAGATCGACCGTATACTCACCCTCTCGATAACTGCCAAAATGATCATTATGCTATTTCATACTGTTCCCTATCAAGTACCACCTGATCATCATCCTATTTCTTCACATCCTCAACTGTTTCTGTAATACTTCTTGATATTCCTTGGCTACAAAGAAAAAGACACACGATAAATCCCCCAATTGGTAGCTAATGCCTTTTTTAATTACCAATCCCCAAGACACAGACACTTATTGTTCTCAAATTCAGAAAGGTAACCTTTATCGAGCTCACGTGATCACAATAAAAATATCACGTGATCACAGCAAGGGTTACAGGGTTCAATCCAACTGCGACGCACAAAATTTTCACCAGCGAACCCTCGCAAAGTCAAGAGAAATTTCAAGGTTTTTTCAATCTCCATCCCTCATCACCTTTATTACGGTTGACTGATTGCCACCAAGCTCGGTATCCACGTTAAATTCCAACCAATAAAATGTCATCTGCTCCACAACAAAGACCACAAAGAGGTGGCCCACAAAGAGGCCCAAGAAGAAACAACAGACAATCCGAAGAAAAGGGTTGGACTCCAGTCACCAAGCTCGGTAGATTGGTGAAGGCCGGTAAGATCACTTCCATCGAAGAAATCTACACCCACTCCTTGCCAATTAAGGAAGTCCAAATTGTCGACACTCTCTTGCCAAACTTGCAAGAAAAGGTCATGGCTGTTGTCTCCGTTCAAAAGCAAACCAGAGCCGGTCAAAGAACCAGAATGAAGGTCGTCATGGTCGTTGGTGACTCTAACGGTCACGTCGGTTTGGGTGTTAAGGCTGCTAAGGAAATGGCCAACGCTATCAGAGGTGCCATTGTCATTGCCAAGTTGTCCATCATTCCTGTCAGAAGAGGTTACTGGGGTTCCAACTTGGGTGCTCCTCACTCCATCGCTAACAAGACCTCCGGTAAGTGTGGTTCCGTTAACGTTAGATTGATTCCAGCTCCAAGAGGTTCCGGTGTCGTTGCCTCCCCAGCTGTCAAGCAACTTCTTCAATTCGCTGGTATTGAAGATATCTACACCACTTCTTCCGGTTCCACCAGAACCACCGAAAACACCTTGAAGGCTTGTTTCTCCGCTTTGGGTAACACTTACGGTTTCTTGACTCCAAACTTGTGGGCCGAACAATTGTTGCAAGCTTCTCCATTGGATGTCTACTCCGATGAAGCTTCCAAGAAGAAATAAATTATCTATTTACTTATGTAATTTAACTTTTTCTGTGTTTCTAATTATAACACCTTGTAAGTTGTGTAAACCTTTGTTATAGGTAAGGGCACAATAACTTACTCACCCACAAGAGAGTGGGCTTTTAACTCCGTATTAGATTTAAAAAATATTGGGGTCAATGATTGAGGTCAAAGATTGAGGTCAATGATGATTTGAAAGCCTTCCAATACCATCTTGACACTTTATATAGAAACTCGATCTAAAGATATTGTCTGCTCAACCTTATTATTTTAGATCAATTAAACATGTTTAAGAAAATAAAAAGATCAAATAGTATGTAATTTTATATCATAATTACTTTCTAACCGACCATAAATAAAAATAGTAAATACCATATAAGATAAAAACATCATTATCATATCAGTAAATCAAAAACAAGGATAAAATAATTGCTCTATTTCTAGTTAATCCTAATATCTTCTTTCATATTCTTTTTATCACGAAGAAATGAAATTTGCTGTTAGAGCATTGCTGCTAATTACTCGTTACAAGAATCGAATCGAACAAACCAATGAAGTCTATTAAAAAAAGCCAAAAAAAAGCCAAAAAAAAAAATATAAAGTCCTATACACTAACACATGAAATTCAAATATCAAAAGAAGATTTCTTTTAATCCCCCCTCTCCTTATATATACACCAGTAATGATCGTCATCTCAAACTTGTTGAATTGGAGTCTGGTCCATCATTTGATCATCACTAACGGCAAACATCCTTCCACTGGTAGCACCGGTGTTTTGTAAATCCCCATTCACCCACACTTGGTTGGCACCCGGCGCAGCATCTCCTGGACCGCCATTTTGACCATTATTAAATTGTCTACCTTCTGGATGTGAAAACACACACTTTGGATTGGTGCAGGCAACACCAAATTTGCACTGTTCCGATAGTGGATGCATAAATGAACAATCAATTCTAGTACACTGAGCGCCATCCCTACATGGGACTGAACTCAAGGCATGTCTCTTATTGCACATTCTGTTGGTACATTTTTTACCAAACTTACATTGTTCCAAGGATCTCTGAGCCAATGGAACGGTAGTTGCAGGTCCTAAAGCTGATTTTGGAGTCGAGTTAAACGTCTGTGGTGGAGTTTGGACCACCGGCTGGGAAACTGGTCTTTGGTAATTTGGTGATGAATGAGCCCTTGTACAAGTTGGATCTTGACAGTTCTTGTTGTCAATACACCATTGTAAGGTGGTGACCTTAGCATCCTTGTTGGCAGGTGTTGGGTGACCAAATGGACAGATATCCTTTGAACATGTAACACCAAACTTACACAGAGTGATACCCATATTCTTTGGCATGTTTCTATATTCTCTTGCCTTTTGAGATTCTGCCTTGACCTTTTCCCATTCTGCAATTAGAGCATCATCCTCACCCGGATGCAAGTAAGTGCATGTGCCTCCAATGTTGGGACAATTTGGATAGTTAAAACATGCCTTTGTTGGATGAGCAAATGGGCACATCTTATTTGGACAATGTGGGAAAGCCTTACATCTTTCTGTTGGCTTGTTCTTTGGAATGAAGTTGGTTGTGGAATCATTGTCAATTGCCATTTCCATCATTTTCCCAATGTTCTTATTCTGTTTAACTTGTCTTGTAGTAGTTTGACGGCCAGGCTTGAAATTACCCCTCGTGCCCTTGGCCCCACCACGGCCACCCCTACTGGAAGCACCCTTGAAATTGAATTTGTTGGTATCGATTTGCATAGCGTCATCGTCCTGGAATCGCACACCTTTATCGGCCATTGATGAGGGTTGAGTTGGGATCGATGTGAATGTTGATGGAGCAAAGGCCGATTGTCCAAAAGCTGATTGTGGAGCTGCAATTGGTTGTTGAACTTGTTCAGGACCAGGTGGCTGCTGAGGTTGTTGCTGCATTTGTTGTTGCATTTGCTGCTGTTGAATCTGTTGCTGTTGAAACTGTTGCTGTTGAATTTGTTGGTTTTGTTCTCCCTGGTGGTTCAAAATGGCGTTGATCACATCCTGAACGAATTGAACGTTGATGATCTCCCCAAATAAGTCTGTGAACTCTTTGACGATTTCCACTGGAGATTTGTTGTTAGAAATCAAGACCAAGAGGAATTCCGCCACGTAATTGGGATCCTCTGTGACCAAACTCTTTGCAATCTGTTCTTTGATCTGTTGACCAAATTCACTGTCCGGCTTAAAGTCCTCAACACCCATTGCTTTGAAGAAAGAACGTGATTTGCCACCCAATTCTTTGTCAAAAAATTTTCTCATGAAGATGCTTCGATTATGTCATCATGATTACATAAGCGCACCACAGATCTGGATTATGTAATCAGCCTCATCAATGGAGAGAAGGGATCACCATACCGATGGTGAGATTAGCTAGATATTTGGTGTCCACGCCCATATTTGGTTTTTATTAATGGGTATTATTAAAAGATGTCTAATTTCGTAAATATTCATCTCTTCATCTGTTCCGGATATTCACCTCGTAAGATTGGATTGCATAAGAAAATTGAAGGGGATATGTTATTATTTACGCCTCGTGACGTAAATGGTTGCTATATTATGCCACTTGATCTAAATTGCTAAATTCTGATACAAAGGAGGTCCACATGACCCATCGTATGAGCGGAATTAGCCCCCCCTTGCTCAATACTTGGTGGGGGAGGGGGGACAAGTGGTTACTAAAAATAAATTTAGAGGCTTAAGATGCTCTTGTGGGAGTTGAAAACTCTTGATCTTGATTGGATAGCCATTTATGTCCTCTGGTCTATTTTTTCAAAAATGGAACGAGCAATAATCCCCTTTGCAGGGCTATTGCCGTATTGGGCAATAGACACAATTAGTCCCAAATAAAATCACGCCATCAAAGATGAAACTCATGCCTGAGTTGACATCACTATTGCTGCATTGCGGTCCGCAAACAGTTTCCCCTTTTTTCTCAAAAGAGATGCATTACATAAAATGCATCTATCTTAGCAGAACCATAGTTGAGACATTCAAATCATACTCAAAAAGCATCCATCTTTGGATTCACTCCCATAACAAAATATCCTGGGGAGGGATATTTTGGAGGGAGGCTTAGAGGGTCTAGACTTAAAATCTCCCCCTTAAGATTGATCTGAAACAGTTTCATCATTTGAACAATAGAGCAACGGAAGCAAGGGCCAAAAACGGAAACGGAAACGGAAAAAACGGCTTGACGTCATCAAAGCCATAATTTCTTTTTAATGTAACAATTGCGACAAAAGCACCCTCCAATACGGGTATAATACAGCCCCTTGTTTCATGTAATAGAAAAAATTTTCCGTTTGAAGAGCCAAATTAGATGAGACCCTGTTCAATAATGAAGATTTTTCAGTGAGAAAAGAAGGGCTGATTTGACGAGATCACGGGGGTATATTACAAGATACCTTGTTCAGCAATGAGGAAGGTTGATTTGATGGGGTCACGGGGTATTTTTGGAAAATGAAGATGTTAGCCATTGCATTGGTGCTTATTTGACAAATAAGAGTGTTTTTCAGAGCATATTGCAGATCTTGGCACCTTTTCACTGTGGCGAAATTCCCCTCTTGATCTTATTTGCGCGTATCAACGCAAAGGTTTGGATTGGATCTTGGTAACTTTTCTATTATTGCAGAATCGACATTGAGATCACGTTGAGCTTTTTGTTCCTTAGCGTCAAACGGAATTTGTAAATACGGGCATGCACTCCCGGATTTCTTCCTTCCGAATGTCTCAATTGTTGCCTCACCGTCGGTAGTAAGTGTCTCGGATGAGTTCAATGTGCTGACCATTCCGGAATCACTAAACAATGTGAACGAAGTCGACGCAAGAATACTTGAAAGACAATCTAAAATGACCTGAGACGACCTAAGACGACGACCTTCTTGGTTTTCTCCCTCTAGAAGTTTCCAAAATGTCACAGAATTAGTTCCTTGGGATATCTGAGATTGAGTGCCCTGTGATTAAGTTTCTTTCAACATTGGTTTCAAGAAAAGTGACATTTCCCGAGTCAGCTACAAAGCGTTGTCAATGACCTTGGTACCGTCGTATAATAGAATCGATAGGATCAAGAAGCTCTTTTCACTCAGCTCGAGGTGAAGCGATTGATTCCTGGGCAAATTGAGGTTTCTGAATCATCATCCCCACCTAGATCCGATACCTGTTGCGAAAACTGTGAACATCAATCCTTTGTCATCATGATCCCAATAACGTTGCTTGGCCTTTTCAAGTGATAGATGTTGTTGACGATGAGCACTGCATTCAACTTGTTTTTCATCACCACTTCGGCAGCCATCATTTTCGAGTCGGAATAGAAGGGAGACCAGCGTCCGATTCCAACACCAACTTCAACTCGGGCTGTTTCGGTATATTGATCAGAGAATCAAATCGTGACGATCTTATACTCACTCCTGTATTTGCTAATTGAAGTTGCCGCTGAGCACGATTCGATCCATTGGATCTAGGGAAACATCTATTCCCCTCCGTCATGCTCTTCTAGAGGAGCAAATTCACTTTGCCAGTGTGTCATCTGAATGCATTGTACATTTACATTAATGGTGATGTAAAAGAGTTGTGAACAAGGACCGCCTAAATGAGCGGAAAACTCATTCCGTTCGTTTTCAAATACTCAATAACCCAGAAGGTTGCGAATTGCTGTTATTATCCATTAGCGTTCCTTTCGCCCTGCTTTCAGTGTCCTCCTGCGCCCTCCCCTCCTTCTTTACCCTGACCTCGGTCACCTTCTGCGCCCTCCCCTCCATCTATACCTTGCTGTCAGCGACCCTTCTCTCAAGCCTTCAACCGTGCAATATAAATCCTCGCAGAGCCTCTCCATCTTTACCATAACATTGTAGAAGCACGTGGTTATATTCAATAACCCCTTCACCCCCTGCGGTGTCTCATCTTGTTACTGCATCAACGCCTCGTTTGGGGTGTTTGTGGTTCTCTCGCTGAAAACGGAGAAGTTCGACATCACATACCCCACCGCAACCCGTCAAGGCATTCCTTGGTTCACAACGCGTAAAGCCAAATCCATTGTTGTCACCACTCCTACAATATTTCCCCCGATATCTACGATTATCGCACAATCGATGCGCACCGCCTCAACACAGAGGTGTTCTACCAGAGGATCTATGAATTGTAACAGCATGTCTAATATATTTACTCTTTTACTAATTTTACATGTCTTCTACCCTTATAAGATCCATGGCGCAAACAATCGATCTCCCAAGGAAACAAAAAAAGAAAAATAAAAAGAAAGAAAATGTTACTACTCATTTGCCCAAAGGGGAAAAAATTTTCACTCCGACGATGAGCAGCGCGTCGCTATAAAAGGGGGAGATCCGCCCCCCTTGATCTGAAACCTCCTTTTAGAACCCAACTAACTCAGTCACTCCTTCACTAACTAATTACGTTCCCTATGAAGTCTCAATTACTTGCCCTAGCCGCTCTTTCAGCTCTTATTAATGCTGCCCCAGTCGCCCTCCAACACGGTCATCACCACCACAGAAGAGAAGCCAACGTGGTGGTGGTTACTCATACCGTTGTTGTCCAAGCCACCCAAGCTGTGGAAACCGCCGACCTTGTGAGCAACGATGTTGTGGACGGAACTAGCGATGACTCCGCTGCTGCCACCGCCGCCGCCGCCACTACTACTGCTGCTGCTGCTACTACTACTACCGCAGCAGCCGCCAACGCCGACGCCACATCCACGACTGTGGCTGGTGAAAACAAGGAAGTTGCTCAGCAAACATCCTCCACCAGCTCCTTCCCAGACGGTACCATCCCATGTTCGGAATTTCCATCCGCTTACGGCGCAGTTGCTGTGGACTGGATTGGTCTCAGCGGGTGGGCCTCCGTGATGAACATGGATGGGTCCACAGCCAACGACTGCAAAGAGGGTTACTACTGCTCCTACGCTTGCCCAGCAGGTGAATCAAAGACCCAATGGCCATCCAACCAACCATCCGACGGCAGATCGGTCGGTGGTCTCTACTGTCAGGGTGGTTACCTCTACAAGACCAACTCAGACTCCGATTCTCTCTGTGCTTCAGGTCAAGGTACAGGTCTACTTAAGTCCGAACTGTCTGAGGACGTTGCCCTGTGTAGAACAGATTACCCAGGTTCCGAAAACATGAACATCCCAACCCTCTTGCAAGCTGGTGGTTCCTCCTCCCTCTCGGTTGTCGACGAGGACACCTACTACACCTGGGAAGGCAAGAAGACAAGTGCTCAATACTACGTGAACAACGCAGGTGTTTCTGTTGAGAAAGGTTGTATCTGGGGTACATCTGGGTCAGGTGTTGGTAACTGGGCCCCATTAGTGGTGGGTGCCGGTTACACCGGCGGTTTGACATACTTATCCTTGATCCCAAACCCAAACAACAGCTCTCCAGCTAACTTCAACGTCAAGATTGTTGCCACCGACGGGTCCACCATCAACGGTGACTGTTACTACGAAAACGGTGCCTTTTCCTCCAGCGATGGTTGTACCGTCACCGTCACCTCAGGTTCTGCAGAATTGGTCTTCTACTAAATGTTTACACAATTTGACCTTTATTCGCTCGTTTGAAAGGACTCTCCGTCCTATATATTTCTTTTTCTGTTGATACCCACAAGGGGGACCGCATACCGGTCATGATTTGTTATATATGTTTTATTTAGAGATTAACCAAGTTCTTTTTATCTAACCATTTTCGGAAAGTAAAAGATGATGACCTGTTTTTTGTCTGGGGTATAAATGTACCAAAGCAAATATACAACGAATTTGGGAGATATCTATCCCCAAAGAAATACGGAACCGAAATTCAAGGAGGTCGACTCCATTTATGAGGGCCGCTTGCGTCAATTCATCGATAAGGGTGGCCAATACTCGAATTTAAACTTGCCAAAGTTTTACAACAATAAGAGGTTGTGTTTGTCCCATAAAACCTTGCCTGAGGAAACTCAAGAAGCAGGGATTTGGTTGAAGGTGTGGTCTGCACCAAACGAATCAAAACCCCTCTTCAAGGATGTCATTCCAAGCAAATTGGACCGCTTTGAAGCGTGTGAAGCCGATAAGACAATTGTTATCGGTCCTAAATGGACCTCCCATTGGTTTCAGGTCACAATTAGAATGGACAGTGATTGGATGAATGGAGACACTCTCACCTTCCTTTGGGACGCTGGTTGTGAGGCAATGGTCTTTGATAAAAGCGGATGCCCATTACAAGGCCTAACCGGTGAGGGTGAAAGAACGGAATGTGAGTTGCCAGTGAAGTGGTTCAAAGAAACACCAAGCGGTCAATTTGAAGCCGTCTTTTACATTGAATGTGGTTGTAACTCGATGTTCGGGGGTGGTGGAGACCAATACCCGGTGGCAGTCTCCGAGTTGGTCCAATACAACGTTCAGGCCAAAGCCCTCTTTTACGACTTTTGGGTCTTGAGTGATGCAGCCAGAGAAAACTCCTCCCCGGCCCAAAAGCACAAGGCTAGAGAGATTTGTAATAAGATCATGGACGCTTTTGATCCTGAAGATGTTAAATCAATCGATAAGTGCAGACTTATCGCTTCCGATTTTTTAGGAAAGGACGTGGATTCTCAACAAGTGTTTAAGACAAAGTCGTTAAACAAGTACGGCGCAGTCTATGCAATCGGTAATTGTCACATTGATACTGCTTGGTTGTGGACTTTTTCAACCTCAAAGACGAAAATCGCAAGATCATGGTCCTCCCAATTGAGACTCATTGAGAAGTATCCAGAATATGTCTTTGTTGCTTCGGCCGCTCTTCACTTTAAGTGGTTGGTGGAATATTACCCTGAATTGTACAGTAAGGTCAAAAAGGCTGCTCTGGAGGGTAGATTCATCCCCTTGGGTGGATCCTGGGTGGAAAATGACACAAACTTGCCATCTGGTGAAGGTCTTGCAAGACAGTTCCTCTTGGGTCAAAGATACTTCCAACATCTATTTGGCGTCAAAAGTGACATCTTTTGGTTGCCTGATTCCTTTGGTTACTCATCTCAAGTTCCCCAAATTTGCAGATTGGCAGGCATCCCCAACTTTTTAACCCAGAAGTTATCATGGAATAACATCAACACTTTCCCACAAAACTCCTTCAATTGGGTTGGTATTGATAATTCTCAGGTTTTGGTTCATATGCCACCTGATAACACCTACACAGCAGATGCCAACTACGGTGACGTCAAGAGAACAGTTTTCAATCACCATAATCTTTATAATGACCAAAAGGGTATGTTATTGTACGGTAAGGGTGACGGTGGTGGTGGCCCAACCCCTGAAATGGTTGAGAAATTAAGAAGATGCAGAGGATTTGCTGATACCGCAGGCGGTGATTTCCCACAGGTGGAAATGGGGGCTACCGTACACGATTTTTACACTGAATTGAGAAAGGACACCAATAATGGTAAATCTTTGCCTGATTGGAGAGGTGAGTTGTATCTAGAATACCATAGGGGGACATACACCACTCAAGCTAAGGTTAAGAATTTCATGAGAACCATTGAGCACTTGATCAAAAATGTTGAAATGTATTCCACCATCGCTTCTATGGATGGAAAGTTCAAGTATCCATTAGCCAAAATTGAAAATATTTGGTCTGATATCTGTCTCTGTCAATTCCATGATGTATTACCAGGTTCCTGTATCAATAAGGTGTATACTGAAGAGGTTTGGCCAATACTTGCGAATGTCTTAAAAAGAGAAGAGAGATTGATGAGGAAGGCCCTGGATTATTTAGGATTTGCCTCCAACCCAACTAGTGAATTCAATCTCATCAAGTTATCCTCATTGCCATGGGAGAAGTTCACGATTTCTTCGGTGAGTAAGGTGCCTGTCGGAGTTATTGCTCAGCATGATATGGTGAACTTTTCCTTATTTGTTGCTTTCGAAGGTAAAACTGTCTTGAAACCACTCACTACAAAGTTGAAGTATCCATCCACAATCAAAGAAACCAGTGATGGGTTTGTCATGGATAACTCCAAGCTAAGGGTTGTGATTGACACCAATGGTGTTCTTACTTCTCTGTATGATTTGGTCAATAAGCGTGAATTAATCGATCAAACCAGGGGTGGTGGTAATCAATACGTGATGTATTCTGATACTCCGTTGAACTTCCCTGCTTGGGATACTGAACTTTTCTCTTTGGAAAAGTTCAAATTGGTCGGCAAGGCAAAATCCGCCAAGATCATTCATAAAGGACCCCTAGTGTCTTCAATTGAAATCAAACATACTCTCTCTGAAACTAGTGATATAACCACCGTGATCTCTCTTGAGGGCTTAAATTCCTTGGATACACCAAGTTCCGTCAAGTTCGACTGTCACGTCAACTGGCAAGAGGATTACAAATTCCTTAAGGTTCAATTCCCGGTGGACATTTCCAGTGAAATCGCATCCTACGAAACTCAATTTGGTATCACTAGAAGACCAACCCACTTCAACACATCTTGGGATGTGGCCAAGTTTGAGGTGTGTATGCATAAATTCATGGATTTTTCGGATTTCAACTACGGTGTCTCTATTTTGAACAACAACAAGTATGGTGGTTCTGTTCATGGTAACTTGATGACGTTATCCCTATTGAGAGCTCCAAAGTATCCTGATGAAAGGGCTGATTTGGGTGATCATCACTTTTCATATGCCATTCTTCCCCACACCGGTCCATTGGGTGTGGAAACCGTTCATTCAGGTTGGGAGTTCAATGAAAGGATGCCCAATGGATTGTACGTTCCATCTGACTACAATTTGGATGCCTTGGATAACTGGATCAACTGTGAAGGTGATGACCATGTTATTTTGAGTTATATCAAGAGAGGTGAAGATGATTCCAATGTGGATTATGACGGAGGATTGATGACCAATTTACCTAAGAAATACGCAGGCAGTCAAACCGTGGTTTTGAGACTCTATGAATCCCTTGGTGGTAAAGGTCAAACAAAGGTCAGTTTTGGTTCATTGAAGATAAAGCAAGTTTTCAAGGTCAACTTATTGGAGGAGGAGATGGAAGAAATCGAGGTTATTGAGGAGAATAAATTCGTTGTGGACTTGAAGTCGTTTGAAATTGGCTCATTCAAAGTCATTTTGAAATGATAAGAAAAAGAAGGATCTGGTTATTGTTATTTTGTTATTTAATCTTATTGCAAACTTTAAATTTTTAAAAAAGAATCACAAGTAGTCCCCTTAATATAACAAATTAGCAACTAATTTATTGGTTCAAATCCAAAACGCTCATATTTCTCTTCTTTCCAATCTTTGTACAAACCCAAGTAGATGCGTACATATTGACTCTATCGATACTTTTCGTAGATGTTCTGGTACCAGCAGCAACACAACTGAAGCCCAACTTTTCGAAATTCTTGATATACCATGGTTCAGGAGAGGCAGTTCTCAACATGACTCTACCGCCATCACACAAAGCCTGGTGAAGAGCCATAATTTCGTCATCCACTTCTGTTCCCTCTGGAGAAAACCAATCCATGTGATCCATAATAATAGCAATGGATAAAGAATTCTTGGTCAAACGAGCAAAGACGTCATTGAGGAAATCGGTATGGATTCTGATATTATCCAGCGGGGAGTTTTTGCTGGAGAATTTCTCATAAGCACTCTTAGTCAAGTAATCTGGACAGTTTTCCAGCGAGTATTGACCCATTAAAGTGAGATAGTAGAAATAGTTATCCTTTGATATGAGCGATCTGGTGATAAGTGGTTCAAATGTATCTTTGACATATTTGAGAACAGAGGGGCCCATTAAAATTGCTTGATTGGCAGGAACCCCCAAGGCCTTCCAAAGAAAGATTGGATTGCCAATGAGCAATTTTGAAACAACTGGGTTTAAGAGAGTTGGTTTGATCTTAGAGTCCCAGATCTTTTTCTGTTCCTTCATAGTCTCACAAGAACACAATTGGCTAATGTACTGGGTGGTATTGGTTAATTTGAACAGATATTTTGCCATTCTTAACGCCCACTTAGAAAACCCGGTATCGTAAAGACCTGCTCCGTAGATGTCGAAAGTTTTTGGTCCCACTTGATACCAATATTGAAAGGCATTGGATGACATATGTGGAGCCATTCTGTTCATTAAAAGGTATCTAAAATCTGCTATCTTGCCCAAACCGAACATTTGCCAAACCTCTTTTCTAGAGAGGGACTTGAATGCCGCCAACTTCAACTCCATCAAATGACCCTGGGATGGATTCAAGTCCACACAATGGATTCTTCTTGGTGCATTTGGTAATTGAGCATAAGACAAGATGTTGTCACCTGCTGAAGTGATCGCTAAAACAGTATCCTCCTTGGTAAAGTGTAGAATGTTATCATCCTCTCTTGGATCCTCCCAAGTGAAAGCATAAATGTACTGATTGTTGAATTGGTTATATTCTGGTCTCATTTCATCGTAATAGACACGGTAGATATCATCTTGATAATAGAGTGATGGATATGGCAAGTTTCTCTTTTGGTTCGAGATTGCCGCCTCATGACCCTTGGAAGTCTTGAGATCATCCGATGACATGATATCCATTGGTGCCAAATATGGCGATTCCGTTGCCAGAGCATTGATACGGTGGACCAAGGCTGGAGATCTGTCCTTATCGCAACCCAACCAAATGTAGTATGGAATCTTCCCCAAGGTGTTGTTGTAGCAATTCAACGATTTCAAAGTACCAAATCTGTACTCCAAGTAATCTCTTCTGCCAGGGTCTAAAAAGACTCTATCTGCTTCAAACCATAATCTCCAAAAGGATCTGAAGATCCATGGGGTATGTCTATTTGTTAATCCACCAACGCAATTTGCTCTTCCAGTGACATTAACTTGTGATTGGACCCCAAAATCAACACAACAAATAATTCCCTCCTTGTGAAGCATATCTTTGACATGATCGATCGCGGAGTGAAACGTAGGAATCATCGACAAGGAATATGAGAATGTGATTAAATCAACGGATTCGTGTGGAACTGTAAATGTACATGCGTCCTCCAACAAGCAATGAACATTAGTAATTCCCAGGTCTTCAAACCTCTTTCTTGCCACCTCCAGCAAAGATGGTGAAAGATCCACAATGTACACGGCTTTGAAATGGCTCATGAGCGGTAAAATTGTATTCATGTATTCCACGTTCCAACCAGTACCACCACCAACATCAACCCAGACAAGATCCTTGATTTTTGGCAAATGAGAACCTGCAAGCTGTAAAGATTCTTCTCTCCCCTGCAACAATGTACTTCTTGTGGTGTCGTAAATTTTGGCCTGAGCCTCATAAAATGCCTCCAAAGCAGACTGCTGACCGCCACTAGCGGTCGCTTTTCTCTTGGAGGATGGTGTAAATGGTGCAATAAAGCAGTAATAACAGAACTGTATAAGGGTTTTAGATTTTGAAGATATCAATAGTGGAATCATCAGTAAAGCAACCAGAGTGGCTCCAATAATTGTTGGAGAGGATGACAATTGCTCCACTTTGGCCTTGAATGGCACTAGAGCCTCTCTAATTAAATTTTCCATTAACCGCTAGCACTTAGCTGGTAATAAAAGGGTGGAACGGGGGTCCTTTTATACAATTGGAAAGCCATGTGAAATTTGACGGAGGCCACGAGGTGCTGAGCACGTGGGAATAAAACCGGAGCTGCTGACGTAATGTTACGTACACCGTTTGTTCTTCCTTCAAAAGAAATAATGATACCACTAATGAGGTGCCAGTTGGCAATGCCGCTGAGAAAATCATTTTGGAGGCCTATTGGAGGTCCTACAAGGGTGGGGATCTTTACGCCGGGTTTTTTGGGGTTGTCAAGGAGCCATGAAAGGACATCTAAGTTTTTACCTTCCTTGGTGAGATCTTTTCACCACAGTGGAGACCTTAGGGCCCCCTTCTGGCAGGTGGGTACGAACATCAGGGCGTTCAAAGACATGTTGAATGAAAATGGTAATTCTCAATGGAGATATAGATTGGTCTTGTGTGTTGTAGCATTCACGGTTTTGAACTTTTTATTCAACGTTATGTTGACGTTCTTAACGGATAGATACTTGGAAACGATTCAGCCCTCCAGTTGGAAGTTTGGGTTTGGTATAAATTCAGAGTTCAAGACTGGTATTGTCAATGAAGTGGTGAAAATGGAGGAAGGTAAGGCAAATGAGAGTTACTACAAGTGTATCAAGGAGTTAGCAGAGGAAAACAAGTTGGTGGAAGATGCAGACACTGTTTCCAGTATCCAGGAAGTGGTTCTTTCTCCAAAAGAATTGGACAAATGGTTTTATGAGAAGAGAGACTTGAATTATATCTCCGTGTATTGTGACTTACTCTTCAGATACGCATTGACTTTGGATGAAACACACCATGAGGATGTTTTTTACGTGATTTCTAAGGCTTTTGAGTTGGTGGATCATTATGAAAATTTGGCTCATGAAAGAGTCAGCAACTACACGTTGAAAAACAAGGCCTTAAGAATCAAGGCGGAAATGATGAAATTCAATGGATACCCATTCAAGGAAATTGAGAAGACAATGTACGAATCGATCCAATTAATGATTGAAAATGAGTTCAAAAAGGAACACATGGATTCAAAGGATATTGCCATAATTCCAGAGGGAGAAAGCTCATCGAATAATTTGACAAACACTCTTCTTGAATTGGCCGCATTGTACACAGAAACTAGAAAAAAGGAGTATATGAACAGGGCGTTAGCTATTTTAGTCGCTGATTTGAGAGCCTTGGACGGGGAATACGCCCAGTTGAATAAAATTTATGACTCTGATGATTTGTACGCAAAAAAGTCGAGTTTATCCCTTATTGGGGAGAAGAGGTTGATGGAATTGAAATTTGAACGTATTCCTCTTCTCAACATGCAGATTAGTGAGATTCTTTGGTCTCAAAACCACAAACATAAGGCAATTGAATTGGCAAAGGAATCCGCCCAAGTGTCCAGTATGTATTCCTCAATGAATTTCAATTCGGCGAAGATCGCAAAGATGGGATTCCTTAACTTGTCAACAATGTTCCACATCGTGGGCGATGAGGAAGCAAGTGATTTGTGTTTGAAGAGATCGAAAGAAATCGAAATCCCAATGTCGGCATTTTTGAACACTCCAACGAGAATCAGAGATGTTGTATTGGATCACTACTTTGGCATGTGGGGGAGATTCTTTTTCCCCGGCTGATCAACTTGTAAATAGTAGTTTTATATAGACAATGTGTTACGTAATAACCCATCTTCACAAATTTCATTTTCTTCTTTACTGGATATGCAGTTGGATGAAGTGATTTCAGCGTGCCTCCAGCGATCAGTCTCTCCTGACAATTTTGTAAGGTTGTTGGATGACTATTCTTATAAAGCAGGAACTTCCGATATAGTCCAGTTATTCCAATTCAGTAGGTATTCCAAGGAATCGTGGTTCTTATTAAAACGGTACATATATGAGACGATAATAGTATCTGATTTTAACAACACCGGGGAGAGATTTACAATATGTTGGTCCAAGTTGGCCTCTTTGGTATTGGAAGATCAAGAAGAAATTCTCATCTATTTGAATCAGTTGACCAGCACAGATAAAATCAACTGGGGAGTGTATTTGGCAAATCAGGGATTTGTGGATGCATTCATTGGATACATACAGTATGTGCGTGATTCATTGAATAGCGCTGGTTCTGTTTTAATGATCACCAAGTTGATTGCAAAGATATTACAATCCAATCTTGATTCAAAACTACCGGAGAAGTTTGTGACATTGGTAGACGAGTTTGACAAGTCAATAGGTGAGCACTCGTTAGAGTCAAAGACGCTGAGCGCCGCTTTACAAAGATATCATTCCTCAACGTTGAGATTGAATTACAATGGAACTACACCGATTACAGCCCCTGATGAAACTATAGAAGGTGAAAAGACAGGTGAAGGCCCCCTGAGTTCAAATTCCACTCTCAAGGAAAATTCTAGGGTCCTTAAGTTGAAAAAGTTCATATGGTTGAATCAGAACATTGCGGTGGGATTCAATGAATTCAATGAATCGAAAACCACGGAATTTAAGACCCTGCTAAACTTGGCAAATGTCTCAACAACAGATGCCATTAATTTCATGACGAGCGAACTTATAACAGGTTTGTTTCATGGTTTGGAGATGGCTGTCGAAGATCAGAAGTTCATTTGGAGAGAATTCATCATCTGGAATTTACCCCAGGTCTTGAAGACCAAGTTTAAGATTAACCAGGCGAAATTGGAAAGCTGTCTTATTAACTTAAAAGCAAGTCATCCGAAAATGTGGGAACAACATAGGGTGATTTTGGTTGAACTGGAAAAAGGACTCATTGAGCTGGATCTCCTCAAACCAACCAATATTGTTTTTAATTCGTTAAATTCTCAAACGCATACGACGTTGCCAATCACTTTGGATGAGTTGAAGGCGGAATTCAACCAAAAATTGATTGAAACTAACCCCGAATTCATCAGTTTAAAAGATGCTCAAATTGAAAACTTATTGAAAATTATAAAACCTCACATTCTGTTACGTCAAAGGTTCAATCAATTGTCTATGGAGGCTATTAATAGGTTTATTTTTACCAATGACACTCTGAGATTGAGGAGATTGATCATCTGTTTGTGTCTGGATATGGACTTACTCAGCACGTTTGTTTTAACATCAACAACACCATATAAGATGATCGCACCGTTATTGAAATTCTTAGAAAGATGCATCAATGAAAAACCTCAATCTGAGAAGTATTTGAACAGTGACATGATGATGGATGTGGACTTGGGCTTGGATGAGTCCGCGTCTAATGTTCAATCTTATTTCACCAATATATCCATCATCTCCACTTTTGTTCAATTCATCATCATGAAGTTCAACATCTCTTTGACGTCAAAGTGTATCCAAGATTTAAAAGTCCCGCAGACTTTGTCAATGTTGAGATTTACCTCACTTTCCAATAAGAACCCTGATTTTGGGGAGGTGATCAACACTTGGGTCATGATCCTATTTGATCCCCTTAATTCAGATGGTATATCGGACGATTTGATCAAATCCAATTCCCCCCTGGAATACTCAATCATATTGCCGGAAATAATGTCCAATGCTGTCCAATGTCACCAACTCGGATGGGTTGACGATGAAATGCTTAACAATGCATTGGATTACCTAAGGGAGGGATTCTTTTCCGGGTGGTTGCCTAGTATTATCAATGAATTGTGCAATATCACATGGAATGATCCCAAATCTCCCAAATTGCTAGTCACGTGCATCTTGAAGTTGGTGCAGGATCCTCCTGTGGAGAATGTTGAAATGGGAGTAGTGATCAAGTTAGTGAGGGAAATCATTAATGACAAAGTATGGAAGGCATTGAGTGCCGATAACCAAGAAATTAAAGATGCATTCAAGATGCCGCCTAAGAGATATTCGATGACAGATATGTTTAAACAGATAATTAGGTCTTTTCAAGATCAAGGTTTAGATGACGAGGGTGAGGTTGTGATCATTGACTCCATATTTGACTTAAACTATATTTGGTCCACCATTGAGGGTGGTACCTATCTACCCATTGATTCTCTTTTCAATGAACTTGTTGTAGCATTGACAAGCTGGGGTTCGGGTATGGATTTGTTATATGAACTGGTTTCCCTCCTTATGATTACTTATGCCAAATGGATGACAGGAGGTGAGGTGCACTACTGGGTTCAAGAATTCATCAAAGTTAAGGAAGTGGGATTTAGTGATTGTAACAGGGCCACAAAACCATTAGAATGCATGGGATTGAAATCCAACGTGGAGCAACCGAAAAAGAAGAGTGAGCCTCCGGAGGATGACTTTTTTGGCTTCATTCAGGAGCCTAAGGATGATCCTATGGATGTGGATAGAGATTTGCCGATGAATTTGCCGGACGCCCCATTGGTGGCCGAAACCAGCTTTGATTTGTACGGATTGAATGTCATCCAGTTGATTGTCGACAAGAGAAACACCAACGTTGTTGATCGCTTGATGAGAAAGATGGTGAATTATTTGTAATTAATTGGTATAATGAGCATAAAAAATAGAGTCACCACTATTTCTCCGAACTCTTTATCGATGAATTCAATAGCTTTTCCTGAGAATTACAATGAGGTTCGAGTGGGCAGGCTCCATCCGATCTTAAAGCACATTTCTCTCTTATCACGAAGAACAATTTCCACTTTGATTGTCATCTATCTCATCGCAAAATGGGTGATTCAACCTCAATTGGAATTGACGTTCAAGTACCGTTTTCAGTTCCAGAACCATGTTTACAGACAATTGAAGGCTCTCAGTGGTTCCTTGAAGAAGAAGGTCAAGAGGGTTGAGAAGGTGACGGCGACTTACAACGGAAGAACGATGATTGATAGAAGTATCATTACCGATGGTATGATAACGGCCACGCCTAGAACCGTTGGAGTGAGCTTTGATTTGAAACCCACATTTGACACTCTTCATCAACAGGCAAATGAAAGCATGGATCGATTGGCCAACCGGTTGAAATCCTTGAAGATTTCTTTGGAAATACTACCAACTCCACAGTACAATAAATGGGATGGATCCGGTGGATTCAGAGGCAATCCCGAGATGAATTCTCTACTATTACAAACAAAACAGGTTAAAAGTTATCTAGAGATTGTCACGAGTGAGCACCCTAGAGAGATGTTATTCAAAAGGCCCATTTCCCACCTAGAGGTTGGAGCTCATATGGCTCAGCAAAAACATAACTATTTGGATATATTGAATGATGACCTTCTGGCAATCAAAAAGTCTATAAATTGATCTCTTCAATGAATTTGTCCTCTTTTATCTTCTCCTTAGCTATACGCGCATCATTTAAGGAATCGAAATCCTTCTTCAAATGGTCGATACCTTCCGATTTGTACATTGTGTACAATTCCAATTTGAAAAATGGTGGGATCTCCATGTCCATTTGGCGTTCTTTTTCCTTGATGAATTGATCGAATTGGGTTTCTATCATCATATGGGTGGCTCTGTTCCTGGTGTGACTTTCCCAACGTTTATCCCATTTCGAAAGCTCCTCCTCTGTTGGCTCCCAGTTTGATCTCAAAATCTTCGAGATTGCCACTGGGGACACGTTGAAGAAATGGGCCAATTTATCTGTCGTTAGTTCCTCCGGAAACTGCTCCTGTAGCAGCTTGATACCTTTCATTGTGTTTCGACTTAATCTTCTAAATGACTTTCTCTTTTCCTCTGGCCTCTTCAACTGCTGTTCTCGAAGGGCATACTTATTCTTCATATACTCCGGTAAATCCTTTCTACATCTCCAATCTTTTGGAGGGGGTTTCAACTTGCTAACGGAGTCTTTCTTCTCAATTTCCGTATTCTGTTCTAAGTACTGATTCCAATCCCTCTTGTTGTATATTTTTCCCCTAAATCCACCAGGAAGCTTTTCCAATAGAGGTAGTTGCCACTCTGTCTTCCTCGCCTTCGAAAGTGTTCTGCAACAGCTGAAAGCTCTCATTGTGCTGGTTCTCTTTAATGTATTTGTATAGAAAATTTTTCGATGTTTCATTTACACCTTTATCTAAGGCAAATCATGAATATTGTTAAGAGGTTTTTCCAAGGAGCACCGATTGACTCGATAGAGAGGTCGATAATGATTCCACGGGGTCAGCTGTATTTGGTACGGACCCCTAATTCCCCCAAGAGTGAGAACGAATGCCTCTACAATGACGATGTTATCCTATCATTAAAGGACACGCATCTAGTGGTTTGGAAGACCAAGGAGGTTGAGGACGAGGCAGAGGACGGTGATGGTGTGGAGGATGATGATGAAGGTCAGTTTGCCGAATCCAGCATTCTGGAAACATTTGATTTGAGGGAGAACTCATTGATTTGCCTCTTTGAAAGATACAAACAGAAGATAATCACCTGGAGGGATATGGAAGGTGATTTTGGAGACATGTATGAATACAGAATTTCTTCTGAAATCTCCTATGAGACAATTGAGCAGTTTATGCTTGCTGTTTATAAATGCCTCTATGAAATCAAGTATGAGACCACTGCGGAGGATATCGATTTAAAGGACCTACAGGAATTTGTTGTTAAAAGATCGGATATCGAATTATATATGGTTCCAAACACAATTGAGAGTGATGACGAGGACACTAGCAGGGGGGTGGGTTCTACCTCAACAGTGCCAGTGGTGACGGTTGAATCAGGTAGCGATGGTGAGGACGATGATGACGACGAAGATGGAGATCTTTTTTTTGATGCAGACGATAAATTGAAATCCCAGGCCCCCTTTGGGTCAGTTCTCAACCAAATTTCATGCCAATTGTTTGTCTACACCCCGGTTAAGAGAACATTTAAGCTTCTCAATTCACAATGTCATGCGACAATTTTGAAAATGGATGATTGGATTTTCATGTTGGAAGTGTTAACGGGCGATGAAGAGGTGCTTGTCCAAACCTCCATCAATGAAGACATGTATCCGGAGTTTGTGAACGATGATAACTCTTTTATTTTCAACCAAATGGCACTCAGGGGCGTTCACACGTGGAAGATCCAATTTGGTCAAAACTCTCATTTAACATCTTTCAAAGAGGTGTTCACCAGAGGGTTATGGGAGACTAAAAATAGAGAGCCATTTCCTAATGATGATTACTTGACGAGAACCTTTGGTGACATCAAAATTGAGGACCAAGCTGTTGAGCAGTTTCCCGAGGAAGACGACGAAGAAGAAGAAGAGGAGGAGACACGACCAATGAGAGATTCAAATGTGAGATTAAGTTCTTCGGGTGAAGATGAAGCGAACTCCGGTTTGAAAATAGGTTTAACAGCTAACAGGGCGTTTGTGTCGAGAGGAGACAAATTGGGGATCTTCAAGGCGGATTCGGAATTGGAGTTCTTGACCAGTATTGCTGGAATCCGCTCAAATGATGAACAGAAGGTGATTAATACAGACAAAATGATGTTAATGAATGGGGATGCCACAATGATTCTTCAGGGTAAAGGTCATCAGAATGTTCTCCACTCTCTAGATTTGGTAAAGGGTAAGGTTGTTCAAGATTGGAAGATGTCGAAGGATGGGATTGATAGGGACATAAAAGTGTTCACAACCAATTCAAAATTCTCCGGTAAGAACAAAGAGGACACCTTCCTTGGTGGGACCTCCCAAGCGCTGTTCCGTATTGATCAAAGAATGAGAGATGGGTTTATTTCTAATGATGAATTCAAGGAATATAAGACCAAGATAGGGATCACCGCAATTGCAACCACTATTGATGGGCTTATTGCCATTGCGGCCAAGGATGGGTCAATCAAGTTGTACGATAAGTTAGGTAAGAATGCAAAAACCGCGTTACCACCATTAGGTGATGAAATCGTGTCCCTGGATGTTACAAATGATGGGAGGTACATCATTGCCACTTGTCGCACATACCTCTTATTGATCGATGTGAAGATCAAAGAAGGTAAGTATGCGGGCCAATTGGGGTTCAACAGATCCTTCCCAGTGGATTCTAAACCGGAACCCGGTAGATTGAGACTTCAACCCGGACATATGGCCTCATTGATGAAATTGTATGGCAAGAATGTGGAGTTCACGCCCGCTAAGTTTGATATGACCTCCAAGAGTATAATCAGTTCCATGGGTAAGTACTCATTCATCTGGGATATGAAAAAAGCCTTGAATGGATACAAATATCCAACCAAGATCAGAGAATACGGAGATACCGTCATTATGGATGATTTTGCCCAGAATTCCTGTCAGGTTTTGGTTACAATGAAGAATGATGTTGCATTGACATCTAAGAGAGCATTCCATGACCCTAAGGATGCTTTCAACATCGTCAGAAACCCCTTCTAATGGTCACTGTATAGTATAGTATGTAGTTCCTCTCCCTTTTTTGTTTAAAGTAGTGATATTCAAGAGTATCTATTATTTTCTGAATGTAAATGTATCTTTCATCTCCTGTGTCCAGATCATCATGTAAGCTCTAACAGTTTGAGCCATTGTTGGTTTCAGGGAAGAATTATAAAATTGTTGATGATTTCCCGGATTTAATGGCGGAGGAGGCGGTAAGTTGTTTATAGCTGCATGAATGTGTCTTACCATCTGGTGGAAATGAGGAGATGACTTCAACCTTTGATAGAGCCACTGTTCAAGCATTTCCAAATAAGAGTACGGAAAAGGATGGAGAATTACGTAATGAAAGACAACCGTTTGAATTAAAATGAAAAATCTTAGAAATCAAGGAAAATCGTTTGAATGAACAATGTCGATCTATGGTGACTCAAAGTGAGTCATGAAAAACACAAATAATGAGTTGAACTGAAAGTGGGAAAATGAAAAGAAAAAAAGAGATCCATGCAATTACAGGATCTACCCTGATGAGCGGATTAGCAAAGGAAACAAGCTTGTTTAATCGATCTTACCTAATGGGACAAAAATCAAATGCCTTCTTCACATGTGGGTCCTCATATTGCCACATGATTGATATGATTTTATCCATAAGAGGGGTACTGGCCATTTTGTTGGAATGAGCACAATTTTGGATTTCTAAAGTATCTTTAGTTGTAAGATGGGAGATCAAACTATCCAACAATTGGTCTTCATCCAGGTTATTGTCTTTTTCTTTCATCTTTTTATTAATAAAGATGGTTAATGAATCAATAAAAGATAACAAAATAAACACCTTTTTGAATGTTACCTTGTATAAATCATATGATGATAGTGATGATAAAATGGGGTCAAAGTATCCCTTTAAATAATTAGTCGATTTAAAATATGCCAGAATGGAATTGGGAGGGATTGTGAACCCATCGTCCTTAACTATCAATATGGAATGGACTTTCAAATTGGCCAACTCTGAGATCATCAGTCCGGAACCCGAATTAAAATCAATGAAGCCATCATTGCCGATCTCAGATCCACGTGAATTTAATGCCTTATCTAATAATTTCAACTTCTTACCTAAATGCTTGATTTTAAGAAGATTCAAAAATCCATCAATTTGCTCTGAGTTTAAACCTTGCAATTTCCCTTCCAAACGAATATTGAGGGTTCTTTCCATCGAAATCTTGGGGTAAGTTATGTGGATGTTTCTACCCTTATGCTTCTCATTGTAATCCACCAGTAGTGACTCTAAATTGTACGTGGTCAAAGGTGAGGATAAGTTCCTCTTTATCGGTTGGCAATGATATATCTTTTCAAAGTTATCCGAAGATGGTTTTCTCTTGTTGGACAATGAACACAATCTCTTGGATGAGTGCGATTCAGATGCTGGGAGTGTTGTAAATGCTGAAAGGGGGTCGGAGCCCCCGAAGGACCCCGGTCTCGACCCTGTTCTCGATTCCCACGAACATGCCCCTGAAGATGTCAAAACGTGCGATGCCAATGGTGAAATCAATGCCTTTGAAGGAGTTCCTGTGCTATAATTTATGCTGCTAAGCTCGATGCTATTTAACATCGAGGAAACTGTGAACGGTGGTGGCGTCCAATCTGGCGATAAATTGACCCCTTTGGTGACTGATGTTGGAGTATTGGCTTCCGATATCAGATTAAAGGAGTTTTTTCTTATCATGAGGTTGATGTTGTTGTATGTGTAGTTTAAGGGCGACTCTCCGCTGAGCAGAAAGGGGTTCATTGTCATGTATTCCAAATCCAACTCAGGCACTATACCTTGAAGCTGTGGGTTCACTGTGGCCGGGACTACCGTCACTGAGTTCCTAGGATTCAATAAAGGCATTGTCGACAGAGAAGAAGATGAGATGATTGAAAAGAGGGGTAATTGATCTATGTGGCGTATACGCCCCCTTTCAAAACCGTTACTGCATTTTTGTGTCTAGCTGAGCATTTCTAAATGTGCTGAGCGTGAGTTCAACAATCGGATTATGTAATTGGGAACTTTAACGCACGCTCAAATCAACGCTATTCTTCATCAAATGAGTTATAGATATACAGTGCACACCCCCACGGGTGACAGGAGTGTCCTCGAGGGGATTTCCCAGAACGCAACACATGTTTTTGTTGATTTGGACGTGCCACAAGGTCCAGCCACCCTCCAGTTGAGAATAAAGACCCCCAACAACCGTCTACCAGAATGGTTTCATCTAACTCATTCTAGGGAGTCTCCCTCAGATGGATTGCTTACTTCGAAGATTTACGGGTTAAACAAGGTGTGTCTTTCTTCCGCTCCCCAAAGGGCCACCACATTGAAGGAATATAGTGATCTTGCTCATGACGCTCTTGAGGATGTCTTCAGTATATTGAATTTGACACATGATCACAAGATGGTATTTGATCATGAGTGGTGGAGATATTGTGACTTTAATGCTACTGAATCTTTGGTGCCTCAATTGGCAAGTCTCTTTGATTTCTCGAACCAAGACATCGATCTTCTTTCAAACTACACCACACTGCAAATGATCTCAAAAGATGATTCCCTCACATTATACCTAGATTTCAATTCCGTGACTTATTTGGAGCTTCCCAAGACCCCTGTAGGGACGGAATCGGAGTTTGCTCTCCTCTTGGAAGTGGATCCGGCAGATCGATCGAGAGATAGATCTCTCGAGGGAGTAAGATCGCAGTTACAGTTGGAGTCGGATATCGAATTGATCCCAACACTAGTTTTCCCAATGCCCCAGAGCGCATCATTCCCACATTGGACTGTAACCCACACATTTCAATCACCTCATGGCATGCACCCAATCTATCACGTGCAAATAGAGCAAACATCATCCGAGGGAGTGATAACTCATTTCAGACCGCCCGTGCCGGAGGCCTGCACTCTGCATTTTACTGTCGACCTACCAAACAATTTCATTGTTGATAGATACCAATTGGAAGGCTTAAAGGAAACTTGCATCACCTCCTTTGAACTATCCAATCATGGAAAAATCGATTTGGAGCTACCCGATTATAAAATAGAAGAATTTGGATCCACTGTCCACCTCACCTTGGATGAAAACTGTGTTTTTAACAAAAGAGGATTCCAACTGCCCCTCCATTTAAGATACGGACAACCTTCCGATTCTGGCAGTTACAACTTCCAACTTCCTGCCGGAGATATGTACTGGAAATGTGATGTCAGTGATGATGTATGGAATTCAATATCCAACTCATTTTACTACGAGCGTGGTACTTTGGGTGTTACAAAGCTCGATTCTCACGAGCGGTATTCCTTCTATCATTTCACTGCGGATGACAATGGACTCTTCTTACCGGTGGAGGTCCCCGTGGGAAAACTCACTGAATTGAAGACGGTACAAATGTCCACAACGGTTGCTACTCTATTAGGGGCTTTGATCATCCTCTGGAGGTGTTTAAAAGGGGGGAAGTAATTTTAAAAAATTTGAGGTAACCTGTCTTTCTATTTATAACAGCAATGAATGAAAATCATAGACGGAAGCCATCAAGCGTGGTGTCTTTCACTACAGATTACCAGCAGGCGAATGTTCCAAGGTCGGGGTCTGTTCAGGATATGTTGGAGATAGAGGGCAGATTCGCTTTTCAGCCAAAGAAGCCCGTTTCGGCCCTCGGAAAGATGTCAAGATATTACAGTCATCAACAGCAGCTACAACAGCAGCAGCAACAACAACAGTTGCAGCAATATCCGATGTCCTACCCGGGAAACTACGAAGGCTATTATCCCCAGCAGCAAGGCTACTATCCACAGGGATATTATCAGCAAGGCCTCCCCCAACAGGGGTATTATCAACAGCCGCACGATCAATACTATCAAGAGGATTTGTACGACCAACAACGTCAGGACCAGTACTATCCGCAGCAACATGCTCCTACGAACGGGTATTATCAGTCACAGAAGCAAAACGAGCAATACCTCCGTCACCGCTCGTCAAGATCCCAAAGGAGTCATTCTAAGCCACGTCCAAGACCAAACTCACAAGCACCCTTGGATCGCCAGAACCGCGAGGACCGTCAGGACTGCAAATCAATGCAGGCACATCAACCGGGCAAAATCCGCCCAAATGGATCCTCGCAAAAACCGCAGCAATCTCCAGAGAGAACTCAACCAACATCTTCGTCAAATTCTTCAACTTCCCTCAGAAAGAACACACCGTGGGCCACTTCCGGTCCAAAAAATACCACTGTGAAGTCGTCACCTCCAACAGAGACAACCGACACCTCTGTTGAGATCATTGACAAGTCCGAGATGGTGTTGGATGATCAGATGGTGAATGCTCATGATAGGGGTTTGACAAGTAGTGTCGATTCCCTCAACCATGGGGAACAGTTCAAACAAACCACTGGCCTGACCATTCCCTCACCAGTATTGGAAGACCCGGATCTTGCCTCTAAGCGCAACATAGAACCGCGCATTGACAGGAATCGTGCTTTGAAGAGGGATAAACGGGCCTCTCCTGATCGTAATGTTCGGTACAGCTTCCAAGGAATCCCTCAAGCTGTGCCACAAAAAGAACAAATTCCAGAACCAACGCCTGTGGCCGTTCCAGAACCAGTTGAAAAGAAACAAATTCCAAGATCTTCTTCTATGGTTCGCAGGTCTAACACAGAAAAGAAACCAGGATTCTTGAAAAGGTTATTCAGTTTCAAGAAAAGTGCAACCGATTCCAGACCGGATACCAGCAAAATCGTTGATGAAGAGGAGAGAAGCGGTAGACATGAAAGAAGATCATCGAAATTTTCGATTAGAAGTTTCTCAAGAACTAGATCCCAGTCCAGACCTCGCTCTCAATCCGTGGGTTATCCCAACCAATCCCCAAGGAAACCAATACAATATCAATCTCCGCTGTTGGAGGCTGAATCAATGTCAACGGTAAATAATTCCATTATTGGGATGAAATCCCAGGCGAGCAATCGCAGACAACAAGTATACGCATGAAGAAGAAATCTTGGCAGATACTACCCTGAATTCGGTCAGCAGCTCTGACCCCCTCTATGTCAGTCAATTGGATAAATTGAAAAACTTGGAGGAAAATGATTTGGGATACCTTTCTACCACTGCCGGTATGTTTGAAGCGGGTTTTTTTGATAACAATTTGGAAATTGAGCCAAGCAAAATGAGATCAGGGTTGGAAAAAACTTTGAAGAGAAGACTGAGTCTAAACACCTTGAAGTTAAAATCTACCCTAAAATCTAATGACCACCTCCAGTGGGAAGACGAATTTGGGCCACGAGAACTGTTGATCCCCGAGCATCCCCCTCATGCCCCACTGGCGAGCTGTTTAAAGTCTACAATGATTCGAGAGCCTAAGAAGGTCAACTTCAATCTACGTTTGAAAATTTCAGAGACTTGGAGTGCTCAAGATTATGATAGAAACAATCCAGATATGAAGCGGGTCTCGATTATGGTCACCTACTATCCGAGAGATTTAATTCCAATTAGAAAGGAAATCAACCAAGCCAAAAGGGAGATGGATATCCACCCAATGAGCATAGCCAATACTCACTATCTTAAAGTTTAATATTTGAGTCATGAACTTTTATAAATTAAAGTTATTCCATAGATTCAATGCCCGCTTATTTATCATTTTAGTTTTATTAATCGAGTCACCTTCCAAATAACCATTCTCTAGTATCCTCAGAAAGCTAATGTTGTGTATGTGGATGATCTTGCACCATAAATTGCTGAGCGATATTTTGCTCAGCAATTAACAATTGCTACGATTTCTGTCATTGTAGAGTCCTGACCAGGTTATCGAAATTACCGATTGAATTAATTCCTATATAAAATAAACAAATTAGTTGAGACCAGATCCCAGGAAAAAAGGGACCTATAAAGAAAAGGTGGTACCCGGATAAGGGTTTGAGAATTTGTAGGATAGCCTGTGAGGTGAATCCAATTTATGTTTATTTACACAATAGGACATGACATAGTGCTTTTTCATTTTAAATTTAAATCTCTTTTAATGACTTTGAACTCTGAAGTGAAGAAATTAACTCATTATCTATATTCTCACCTATATAAATGTTTGATCACCCTTTTCTAGATTAAGGACATTTCTTATACTCAACTGCCTCTATATGTAGAATACCCATAATTGCTCAACAGCAAGGGAACGTGATAATGCTTATCGAAATTTGTTGGAACTTCAAAGACGATATCCACAAAGGGGAAAAATGTCACCCTGTTTGCTGAATGGAAGTATTCACTTGTGTGGAACCTAATTTTATAAACCCCTGCCTTTAAATCATCCTCTAGCCACTCGCCTTCTGTGAATTTAATGATATTGTGACCGTTCTGTGCATTAACCCAAGATTTGACTCTTCCATCAGAATCGGTTGATGAGATCCCAATGGGGATTTCTGCATGATCTGGGGTAAGATAACTAATCTCACACTTCACCCCCCTAGCAGGGGAACCCATGGTGGTATCCAAAATATGACACGTTATTGGAGAAACCATTCTTTGAAAAGGAAAGGTGGTGAATAAAGAAGGAGATAAAAATCGGATAAGACCGAATTCCGATGTAAGGTGGAAAATGGAACGAAAATAAGTCAATTTACGTCCAAGACACTTGAACGATCCCTTCTGAGGCTCTAGATCACCCCCTGCTAAGTTTACTTCAATATGTGGAAATCATATAGATTACGTAATATTGGATAATATTCATTCACATCCTTTTTTTAGGTCAATGACCGATGACAAGATTTCCAACGCAATACGACGTTTGGAAAGAAACACCTTGTTAGATTCGGCTCCTAACTTTCCCCATGTTCATTCCATAAAAGATGAGGTCACTTATTTCATGCCCAATGTATTTCATATGTCACCCACTATGCAAACATCTAAGCTATTCCAGGAGCGATTAAAGGATTACTCGGTGCTAAGAGAGATAATAGGAAGGCACGATAATCATGTTCCACTTTTGTTGACCCAGTTGAAGCATTTGAAAGGATTGGAGTCTGTTTATAATCATAGTTGCAATGAATATAGGATGAAGCGAATATACATGTATTCCAATTGGCCTCTTATGAACGTTTGTATCATGGGTAAAATTATGAGTATAGACTATGTGGGTAATAGCTGTGCGCCCACCCAGTTTGAAGTTGTTGACGGGATCCAGGTTCCCCTTGGTAAAATAACATCGAATGAGTATTCGATAAGTATTGAAGATGGTACTTCATCGAAATCAATAACGGTTAGGATATCTTGTGAGGCATGGAATTTAATGAAAAGAGAAATAGAATTGACAAACTTGAATCTTCAATTGGGTTCGAAAATTAAAGCTTGGGGTAGAATCAATCGTATGTTCGGTGAATTTGAGTTGCTGACCAAGAAGGCCACGATTGTAGGTAATCCAAGCGATATAAAGGTGGAATTGGATTGGTGGAAACAATGTATCCCTATCAAGCAGGCATTGGATATCCCGTGGGATTTTGACCCGATGAGGGGTATAAAACATCCCGATGTGGATATTGCCTTGTCATTTATCGATAAGCCAAATGTTATAGAAATTGCTGATGATGAGGAAGATATCTACTCAGATCATGTCTGGGTCTCCGATATGGGATGTTCATTTGATGATTATTTAGATCTTATCCTCACTGAGCCAATTGATATACCAAACAACCTCAATCTTGAGACCTCCACTTTAGAATCCCTAATACACCTTACATTGAGTGGAAAAATGGTTCTCAAGTTGTCTGATATTGTGAATGATTCTCATATTTCCACCATTTTGCTAAAATCGATAACCTCTAATATGGTTTCAGTTTGGTCTGATATTCCTGATGATACCTATATGTTGAGTAGATGGAAGTATACCGATGTTATCTCCTGCAGATTGGTTCTATTAAAGCAACAATTGGCTAAATTTATTGGTCACAACATCATTGTGGAATTGACGATGGAGTATTCGTTGGCCCCATTGAGGGAAATATTGCAAGTGATTGAAAATCGATTGGATTTGTTGGGCTTTGGTTGTTCGATTACTGTTGATGATATTAAAAGGTTATTGTCATCATTGGGAGTAACACTCTCCAACTCTTATTTGAATTTGATTCTATTAAAATCGATCAAATTTCACAATTTTAAAAATGATACCCAATGGGAGTTAAAACCCAACGGATGGGAGAAGGTCTTCAATACCGTTGTTATCCATGATTGGTTTAATGATAGGCCGGCTACTTATAATGACACTCTGTTGGTGCCAAAAACCGAATTGATCAAGTGCCGAATATTTCAGTTCATCCTAAGAGAACAGAGAACCACAGTCGCCCAATTGTTGGAAAATAGTGAAATCCTGACTACAATAAACAAATTTTTGCTAAATAGAATAGCCGATGCTTGTGGAAGTGTTGGTGATATTGATCGATTGCTTAAAATATTGGACGATGCTCGCACCCACTTTCTTCACATGAAGAAGACCATCATTTGTTCAATCATTCTTCTATTTGAGAAAAATTCCATCCTCTCTATTTCATATGATGGATTCTTGGATAGAGAAGATCTGGTGTCTTATAGACCCAGCTCTTTAACTGTGGAGTGCTCCATAGAAATCGACATTTCTGATGCTGAGCAAACTTTTCAAACTTCCCATCTGAGAACCCAGATCGCTTCTGAGGGGGTGGTTTTGACTTCCCTATTGGTCTGCTGTTTACTGGCTTATGGCATTCAACACTCTGGAGTAAATTGGCGATTCAATTCGAAGACAGCAGTTTGGCAAAGGGTTACGTAATTCAACAAACTTTTTGTAGAGAGGAGCTTTCTCAACACGTTTAACGAAACAATGGTGGGTAATAGACGTAGAGCGGGATCTGTGGCGTCAAATATAGCGCTGAATGTTCCTGTGTTGCATATTGATGATATACCATCATTTGAAACGGAGCAGACAACCCCCAGATCGAAATCTTTCTCCTTGGACATGAGGACAAATCCTGTCTCTTTGGATATTAAGCCAGATCAAGGGCCAAGAGAGGTGTTGTTAGATCCTTTGAATCTTAAGGAGAGAGATATCATTTGGGAAAGTATATATACCCCATATAAAGCGGATTTAGATATCACATTCGAGGATTTTCTCAAACTGAACGATGATCAATTAGAACTGGACTTTTTAAACCAATTGGATTTTATAAAGAAGCAAAATGAGGTGTTCCTTGGTGATGTCAATGGTATTATCAGTAATTTGGACTCTTTCCTACTGAAGAATGAAGAGGTGACTAATGAGACCAGTGAATTCAAGTTAAAGTCCAATAATCTAATTGAAAAGTTGGACGATTTGCATGCTATCTATGATGGTTTAACAGATAAGCTTAGAATATTTGAAAGTTTAGACTCGATTGTAACAAGGTTATCGAAATCCAACACTACTAAGAGTATTGTTAGAACAAGCTTTAGAGACGACATCTTAATCAAGCTAGACGAAGCAATTGAGTTTGTTAACGATGAAAAACATAAGGAGTATAAGGAGGTTGATGTTTTCAAATATAGATTCAACCAATGTTTGATTCGGGCACTATCACTCATTAGAAACTACGTGATTAAGACCATTAAGAACATTGAAAATGACACTTTGATGGCGATTCAGGAGTTGGAAGACAAATCCTCTGCAGTGTTAATTAATGCCATTGTTAATACAAAATTCCAAGATTCAATGGGTATCATCTTTTCTCCATTTGTGGAACTTTATAAACGCTCATTCGGTAACGATGAAGTTGCCAATCTATTGGAAGACGTTTACAACCAATATGAAAAGTCTAGAACTAACTTAGTGGACAACTACATTATCAGACCACATATAAATTCAGTCAAACGAGATGACCCCCTTCTGAAACTAGCCCAGGCCAATATTTCATTCTTTTCCAAAATTCTAGAAAAGGAATCGGGAATCTTTGAAAGCATCTTTTTCTTACCACCAAATGAAATCATGGGTGTCATCAACAACGGCACCAACATGAGACAAATGCATAAATTTTTTGAAAATATTCTTGATCCATTATATTACCTTTTGAGAAACAAAATTATTAGAGAGATCAATATTGAAGTTTTATGCAATTTGATAGAAATTGTTCAATCATATTTTGATAGAAATGGGGAAGATAGTGGATTCTTTGTTGCAGTTGATTACGAATTGGTTCTCAAGCCCATATTAGAGGATGCCCAAACAAGGCTTGTTTTTAAAGCCCAGATGTACGTAGAGACAAACATCGTCAGCTACAAAAAAACCGGTAGAGAGTTACTAATAGAGAGTAGAAAGGATTCTGAAAAAGTGGGAGATGAAAGTGATGATGATGAGTTCGTGGGTGGTTTAGATGCTCCTCGTATGGTTTATCCGCCAATAACCAAGGCTGTTAAATTGTTGACCAGAATTTACACGTTGGTTAAGCAACCTGTCTTTGATGTTCTGGCGGCATCAGTTGTTCACCTTTCCATTTTATCCTTAAAAAACAACTTTGGCTATGAAACCGATGACTTGAGCATCAAATTGTATCAAATGGAGTCTCTTCTCTGGTTTCAAAATAACATCAACTCATTTGAAATAGAGCATGTTAGAAGGGAAATTAATTTAGATTTCACTGGACTCAAGAACTTGTTCAGTAAACTTACATTTCAATCCAACACTCAACTGAAGTCTCATGAGCATGATAGCTTATTCAACGCTATTTGGGGATCTATTCCAACCGTTGTCAATGATTACATTGACTGTCGTATTGAACTACAAATAGAATTGAGGAATGTTGTTCATGAGTTTATTGATATGAGCTCGAAGCCTTTCATTTCCGGATTAAATGATATCATTCGCAAAATTCAAAACAATGAAAAGATCAATAACAAAGCAGTTGCTGAAGCCGTCTCCACACTTGGAAAATCTTTTGAGAACGAATTGCCCAGATTACAGGCTAGAGTGGGTGAATTCATCACTGATCCTCAAATTTTTGAATTTCTTTTAGATGGGATTCAAAATGTTATTATAAAGGTATATGATGACTTCTATATCAAAATCACACAGTTGAGTCAGAATCAGAATGCTGAATATGGCTCCCTCATTGCAGATGTATTAGAAATAGATGAAGTCAATAAGCTCTGGGCCGATAATGTCAAGCTTTTGTTCATCTTCAAAGATAAAAATGAACAAGATGATCAAGTTATGCTAGCATTATCTGATAATGATTAGGTATTAGAGAACTTTTGTAATATTTATAACTTTTGTAACTATAAGCTTCACTCTTCATCAAAGATGGGGACGTATCAATCTTTTGTTACTCATACTTTCTTTATATCATCCAACCAACCACACCCACAAATAAGGTCCGTGCGTTCATTTGCTCCTTCTTGTATACCCTTTATATAAACTTCATTCTTCGTCAAAGATGGAGAATGTATTCCGTGACAAGTAATCATTCAACTCCTTCTTTAAAAAGGTGAGTCTATTGGAATCAATGAGAAGGTGACGATCGTCCAACTCCTCAATAATGATACCCGAGTTATCCGAATTCAGTTTCACTATAAGACTCTTAATGCTGGGGTCACACTCTATTAGCGTGCCCTTGATTGCCTTAGCCATGGACGAAGATGTAATGAAGAAAAATCTAATCTTTACAGCTCCTTATAAATCTTGATAATATGGAGGAATCTCAGGAAGAGCATACGTCAATTCATTCCAGTATTGCCTCTAATTGCAGTAGCGGAGATGAAAATAATATTGGGTTGAATAAGGTGAATACCAACTCAGAAATCAGCTCTAATAATGATGATGTGGATGAAGAATCCATTGAAGAGAATTCTCCTCCACTTCTGAAGTATAAGAGGTTAGACCAATTACCCTCAAGGTTCTTCTCTAAAGATCCAGTGAGCGCATGTTGTGCGGATGAGAAAGTGCTTATATTTGCAACCCATTCAGGTATTATTCACCTTTGTGAGAAGGATTTTAAGCCAATTCGAACGTTCAAGGCTCATAATTCCTCTGTTTTATCAATAGATTGCGATGGAGAATATTTTATCTCGGGATCTATAGATGGTACAGTAATAGTAGGCTCAATATCCAACAATGATGTTAACAAATATGATTTTAAAAGACCGATTCAAGCAGTTGCATTCGATAGGCTTTATAGTAAAACGAATGCGTTTCTATGTGGAGGCACTTCAGGTAAGTTGCTTTACTGCACAAAGAACTGGTTGGGACAGAGGACTGATTTTACGATTGATGAGGATAATGGCATGATAACGATGATCAAAACCATAGATGATGTAGTGATCTGGTGTAACGCGAAAGGTATCAATGCGGCCCAGATGACGACCAAGCAAATGCTCTTGAATATACCGGTTCCAGTGGGATTTGAGCCTGAATTGTATTGGCCAAGAATTCATGTTATTGATCAGCATAGTTTATTACTAGGCTGGGTCAACCATCTCTGGGTTTTCAAAGTTGATATCAGACAGAAAGAAATTAATAGACCTTTGTCATCGGCCGCAGCAAGTTTCAAAAGTAGTTACTTCGACAAAAAGATTGAAATTGATTACCATAATCAATTAGAGGATACAATGATAGCAGGAATTGGCGATTTCAATGACAATTTGATGATGATAAATTATTTCCCAAAATACGGTAATTCTATGTTACTTCCAGAGCTAAAAATACTCGATAGAGATACTCTTGATGAAATCAGCGTTGATGAGATTGAGATAAAAAATTACAAGGGATTAAGTTTGAACGATTATCATCTCTATTCAGTGGGAAACAAAACTTGGATCTTGGTGACCTCTTATGATGGTATTATTATTGAAGAGCTTACTTTACACGATAAATTAGATTGGTACCTGACGCGAAAATTGTACATAGAAGCATGGGAGTTAGCAGGTTTATGGCTTGACAAATATGAAAAACTTACAATTGGAATGAAACAAATTGATCGTTATTTTGAAGAAAAGCAATACAAGAGGTGCATTGAGTTTATGTCTAGAGTATTTTTTGTCAACATTGATAACTCTGATGATAAGTATATTGAGAGGGTGGTCAAGGAATGGGATGCTCAGTTAAAAAAATTGGAAGAAATTGGTATCTTGGATCAAGTAGCGGATTTCTTACCAAAAGAGGCATTTTTGAACGGATTTTACCAAGTGGATAAACAGTTCTATGAAACCATATTGAATGATTTTCTTCATTCTCATCAAATCGCACAGTTTCTGAAATACCTGAAGACGTGGGATTCTAGTTTATACGATCTTCCCGATGTTAAGATTCAGCTCAATGAGTACTTAAATACGTGGGATATCGATCATGCCAACCTCTTGGAAGAAAATAAAAATATAGCGCTCTTGAGAAACGCATATATTGATATCTGCTTGAAGCTTGATGAGCCTGAGGATTGCGTTTCTCATAAAATTAAATTGAAAGACGTATACTTATTGGAGTTTCTGGATGAATATCATTTGATTCCATTGTTCATAGAAGAGTTACCTGTCATTGTTACTGTTGGATTATCTGATCTTAAGAATGAAAAAAATCTCTCCAATTTAAAAGATGACCAAATTTTAAAAACAAATATCGATATTCTTGTTGAAAATAGCCATGAAATTTCACCTTCAAAGATAGTCAAGGTTATGAAAGATTCCAAATTGGAGATCATTAATTACCTCTATTTGGAACAATTGGGTAAAGTGGATAAATTATTAATCAAGGACTTTGAAGATGATATGATTGAATTATATGCCAAATTTGATAAGGATCTTCTATACCAATTTATGTTAAAACATAAAAATTACTCAGTGGACAAGGCAATTTCAATTTGTGAGCAGTATAAATGCAGTGAGGAACTGGTTTACCTCTTGAGTAAGGTTGGGCAAAATCAAAAGGCACTCACTATCATTGTTGATGATTTGAATGACCCAGCAATGGCTATTAACTTTGTTCACAAAATCAATGACCAAACTCTGTGGGATTTTCTCTTGGATTACACGATGGCTAGAGCGGAATTTATTAAAGCATTATTAATCAGTGCTGGTGATTGGATTAACCCGGTTCCTGTTGTTGAAAGGATCCCTAATGGAATTGAAATTCCGGGTTTGAAATCGGCCCTAATGAAGATTACTGCGAATGGTCAGTTGGATGAATATATCTATACCCTCATATCAAAAATCATTGGTTTTGAGACATTTTCTACCGAAGAGAAATATAAATTGGCAAGGGCTAAAGGTGTATTGATTGACAATGAAGAACTAAAAACTGTTCAAAAGAACCCACATGATAATTTTATCAAATACACTTTCAAGGATGGTTTAGAGAATGAAAAGGATCTCATAGGTACAACCTTCAATTCAAATGGAAGTAAAACTACCCATAAGTCGTTTCTTAAATTAAAAATGAAGGGAACGAGCGCATAGACTGAACGCTCCATTTACAAGTTGATAATTCAGAGATTGCCGTTTTTGGAAATTCCCTAGATATACTTTAAATTGGATAGAGTCGAATAGGTACCTTGCTGGGGTCAATTTCTCAAAAGCTTTGGGACACAGGAATTGGATTTAAGTTCTCAAAAGGGCCCTAATTACAAATTTTGCTTCTTCTCAAATATCTCTTTTCTAATAGACCTTCATACAATTGAGATTTCTTTTATCGGTGAATTCGGTCTGCGCTCAGGAAATAATCATGTGTAATCGTTCTTCTTTAATGGAAGTTTTTATAAAATAGTTGAATGAAGTTGGTTATCTTTAAAAATCTGCCTGTCACAAAGCATTTAATATTGATTGGATCCCCAGTATTTGGAAAAAGCACACCAGTTGACAAATTAAATCTTTTGGCTGATTCAATGGCGTTTCCGTTATATATTTTAGAACTACTTATTCTACAATTCACAAGCATCATAATCGTAAATAAATTCAGTGCAAATATAAACAATTCACCTCTTTTTTGCTGAGGTTTTTTCTATATATTTTATCT